>CM065747.1:4153728-4166228 GCA_033310375.1 Conus canariensis
ATACTTCATCACTTGCATACGTCATTCACCCACACAAAACATTATATACTTCATCACTTGCATACGTCATTCACCCACACACAAACATTATATACTTCATCACTTGCATACGTCATTCACCCACACACAAACATTATATACTTCATCACTTGCATACGTCATTCACCCACACACATAAACATTATATACTTCATCACTTGCATACCTCATTCACCCACACATAAACATTATATACTTCATCACTTGCATACGTCATTCACCCACACACAACATTATATACTTCATCACTTGCATACTTCATTCACCACACATAACATTATATACTTCATCACTTGCATACGTCATTCACCCACACATAAACATTATATACTTCATCACTTGCATACTTCATTCACCCACACATAAACATTATATACTTCATCCACATTCATACGTCATTCACACTCACTAACTCATTAACACATACTTATATACTTCATCACTTGCATACTTCATTCACCCACACATAAACATTATATACTTCATCACTTGCATACGTCATTCACCCACACACAAACATTATATACTTCATCACTTGCATACTTCATTCACCACACATAAACATTATATACTTCATCACTTGCATACGTCATTCACCCACACATAAACTGTCTGAATCACTATGGTGGAAGGACAATAAAACCGACGATGACACACACGCACGCTCGCTCCCACGCATTCACGCACGGACGCACGCACGCACGCACACACCCACACATGGGAGCACTCGCCTGCACGCACGCACGCACACACACATACCACACACCACCGCCACTACAACACACCACCACCACCACCACCACCACCAACAACAACTGAGGAGAGACAGTCAGGGGACAGAATGGAAATCATGAACATAGGGAAGCTACTGTAACAGAGTGAGAATGTCAAGGAAGTTCCTAGAAAAAGAAACACCCGAAGGTGCTGGGGAGGACCCAGAGAAGCACTGTCTTCACCCGCCTTTTGGGCAGTCCTGTACCACCCTTGGAGGCCTGCGCTGTGTTGACGATGGGTACAGGCACGCGCAGGACACTCCATTAAGATATCAAGGGACATAACTGCTCCTGAACAGAGGTAAATCAGACTACAGGATGCAACTCATAACAGCCTTAAAATGGGTGTACCAGCCCGTATTTCATGACTGCAGAGCCCACCGGCAAAAGACACTACCCTCCAGCTGCCGAGCACACCCCACAGACCCAACCACCCCTGCCCACGGACAGATGAAGACAGTGCCACTCCAGACACAGCCAAGCTTTCGCCATACGGTCTTATGTGCCCTCCAGAGAAAATCCAAAGTTGTAGTCTTTCCCACTGTCAACAGGACTTTCCCTGACTGCTATTCAGAATCCTGACCATGTTTCCTGGTCACCGATGTCGTTGTAATCAGTACGACTACCACTTCTCAACATATCCAGCATTCCAAAATCAATTCCTCCTTCGTACTGACGGGGACCTCTTTCAGCTTTTATATTTCATCACAGTTCAAGTCAGATGAGTGTTGGATTAATTTCGAATTTTGACGATCTTTATACACAGAAATGATTATCTGCAAATGAATAAACACATTACAACATCCAGTGGCCAAACCTTACAAAAGTTGAGCAGCCATTTTTTTTTTTCTGAGATGTTCTTTCTGAATCATCGCATCATCAAAGGAGGGTTATAGAATGTATGAGTGTGAAAAAAGAGACATTGAAAAACAAGCGGCTCGTCAACCTGAACGGCCAGCCAGATGTGGTTTGTTTGCTTGTTTGTTTGTTTTTACACCAGCGTGAGCATAGGTCAGTTTCAAGTATTGTCGGTCACTTCTTAACCACGTGTGTGACGATCTACCGTGGTTTAGATGCAAAGAAACGGCATGACCTGTGTATCACTGGCTGCCTCATAAGAAACGGCATGACCTGTGTATCACTGGCTGCCTCATAAGAAACGGCATGACCTGTGTATCACTGGCTGCCTCATAAGAAACGGCATGACCTGTGTATCACTGGCTGCCTCATACGACCCAATGTCAGTTCCTAGAATTATGAGATGTTTTGCGCGGGTAAACTCACCTTCTTCATTTACTCCAATTACAAAATCTCTTTAATAAGTAACGACTGAATTTGCTGCAATAAAACAAGATGTAGTTCAGCTCCAATGTGTTGATATATATCTAAACGTCAACGAACATAATATCCTGATAATTGTCATCAGCGTAGGATGCATCAGTTCTGAACCATTGAAGAAAACTGAAAGACAGAGGGAACTGCACAATGCAAGCATTACATGCAGATCGTTAAAACACAGCTAACATAATCGGAGCAGTTTTAATCATAACGAGACATACCTCCTCTCAGGAGAGGATATACACCTATGTAGGGTATTGTAAGGCCCTTCAATCTCCAATACTGGTGTCGATGTTAGGGGCAGGTCATCAATGAAGGCTGGCAACAAAACAACAGAAGAGAAGAATCACAGAATACAGATCCTGTTTGAAACACCACACACACACACACACACACACGCGCGCGCGCGCGCGTGCATAACACAAAACAACAACAACAACACACACACACACACACACACACACACACGCGCGCGCGCGCGCGCGCGCGCGAGCGCGCGCGCGCGCACACACGCACGCACAAAAAACAACACACACAAGAGAGAGAGAGAGAGAGAGAGAGAGAGAGAGACAGACAGACAGACAGACAGACAGACAGACAGACAGACAGACAGAAAGAGTGAGACACACACACACACACACACAGACACAAAGAGACAGGATTCCTGCACCAACATGGCGGATTAGTCAGAGGACCTTGCAGCAGAGGAAAGAAAATCGCTCAACTATGGCAAAATAAAAAACCCCATCGACACGGAGGCCCAAAAAGCTGCCTAAATCGACGAACGTCTAAACAATAGACACAGAAAGTGCCGGCGGTGAGCAAAATCCAGTTTTGGAGAACATCCATCAGACAGATGGAGAAACGGCCGAAAGTCTCGAAAATTCACCCGTTGACCACCAACTACCTGAGATTTCAGAACACACTGAACGAACCTGCTTTTGTGAAAAAGCCCTCTCTGAGATCAAGGGGCTAAAGGACGTCATTCAGAAGATGAGTGAAAGAATCTCCAGTTTAGAAGAGAGCTTACGGAAGACACGCACTACATCAGCATTGCGAGAGGAGACCACCGTCGAGGCACGGCAAGGAGAGAGGAGCAAACCACTTACCATCTGTTCTGCCACCCAGACCAGCTCCCTCCAAGGCAACGGTGAGTGTGACACTCGATCACCTTCACTAACTTACCCATCATACGCCGCCTGCTTGAAATCCCCTTCAAAAAAGGCAAAAACATCGCCAGCAAGATCAGGCCTGAATTGTGGCGTCAAACAAATTAAGAATGACATTAATTCTTTTATACCTGAACACAAATCTAAGCCTGTCATGACGTCAAAACATGCTGAAAAGAGGGACGACGGCAACCAGTCTGGTCTACCTAAGGTTGTTCTATTCCATGATTCCACAATGGGGAAGATAAACCCACGTCGTTTGGGGTGCGCGTACAGTGTACATCTGGTTTCAAAACCAGCCTACGGATTGGAGGCCTGTGCAAAAAACCTAGGCGACACCGAGACAGTGGTGACTGCTGATTGCTTAGTGTTTCACTGTGGGATCAACGATCTAAAAGGAAAAGATCCTAAGACAGTCGTGTCAGAGATGTCCGCACTTGTAAAACAAGCAAAAGCAAGTCATCCAAACATAAAGATTGTTGTTAGTAGAGTGGCCCCAGTGAAAGATCGACATCTGCAAAGCAGGCGGGAGATGTTCAACGCCCTACTCCTTGCAGAGCTCCCCATGCACAACGTGTCCCTACTGTCCCATGAGAACTTGGACTCCACGAACAACAGGCTGATGAGACTCCATCCACCCGTCAGACAGGGGCACCAGCATCCTCGCTGGCAACTTGGGGCGTCACGTGCACCGCATCTTTTGGGAACGGCCCCACAGGAGGCGCCCCCAATACCCTGTCGGTGGACATGGTTTCAGTGGTCATCGGGGACCATCCAGCAATGGCTACAGGCCTGCGCGCATCCTCAGAGTGCCTTTCCCCTGGTGCTCTCGACAACCTTGGGTCCCCATCTTTCAACCTTATTGACTTTGCCCAACGTCTGTTTATAACGTTTTATTCTACCAATTATTATGAAACATGTTGACAATTGTATTACTAGTTGCAAAGCGAGAGGACTGCAGGCGGAAATCTAAACAAATCTTAAATAAATGTTAGCGAACCGCCCAGAGAACGTGGACAAACGAGTCACAAGACGAAACACAACGCGTTTCGACCTCTTAGGTCTTCATCAGGTGAGACATTAACGAATAAAACAATGAAAATTCACTTAGCTTTGATCGCTTCAGATCACTTCGCAGGGTTCAGCGCAAGGAATTGTATTACTGTTCTACAATGGAACTGTAGATCAATCGTTAAAAATCTACTTCATTTTGAGAACTACATTTATTCCAACAATTTTTGTATTTTGGCTTTGCAGTCTCTATATGTAGAACCAAGTAAATTACCTCAGTTCAAGGGATTCTACTACCCTCCTGTATATAACTGTAGTACATCAACTAAAAGGGTTCAGACTGCAATATATGTTAGATCAGATCTTAATTATAGATCTTTGAAGTTAGACCTCAATTCAACAGCTAAAGATAAAGAAGAACTTTTTATTACTGGGTTATCATTAAAAATGAGCAAAGATTCTAGTATAAATATACTTTCTGTATGTTATCCAAATGGCCCAAACACAGATGATTCAGACTGGTTAAGGTACCTTCCTTCTTTAGAAAAAAAATTGGATCGTATTGGGTGATTTCAATGCACATTCTCCGTTTTGGGAACCAGATTGCTCTGTCACAACATGTAATCGCTTTGTTGAAGATATTGTGGATTCCAAATTAGTTTTACTGAATGATGGAAGCATAACAAGAGTTCCTGATGTTTCAAATCATAGGCCAACCTCTATTGACTTAACGTTAGTATCTCCTGATATATCATTGAATGCTAGTTGGATAACAGAGGAAGACACATTAGGAAGTGATCATTTCCCTATTGTTCTTACACTAAATGAAAAGATTCAAGATGAAGAAGAAGTTGAAGATATGATTCCTAAGTTTTTATACAATAGCGCTGACTGGAACCTCTGTGAGTCAACTCTATTGTCAATAGATCATAATTCCATGGAACATGAAGACACTGATATATTTTATGAGAACTTCAGAAAAGCTGTTTTATACGCTGCTGAAAAATCAATGCCCAAGCGTAAATGCTATAATGATAAGAAGTACAGAGGAAATGGATGGTGGAATGAAGAATGTGCAGAAGCAGTGAGCAGTAAAGAGAAAACTTATAAAACATGGCTAAAGGACAGAACTGAAGAAAATTTTATTGCAATGAAACCTGCAAAAAGTCAGAGTAACGGAGTTGTGGCCAAAGCAAAACGTATCTAGTTCACTACTTTTTGCTATTCAAAAATATCTGCATCAAAGGACAAGCACAAAGTATGGAAGAAGGTTAAAGAATTAAAGAACAGATGCCATTTACCATCATATCCCATTAAATTAGATAACAACGCTATCCACACATCAGCAGAAATGGCAGAGTTATTTGTTGAAGTGTTTTCAAAGAATAATTCATCATCAAGTCTTACATCAAATATAAGAAGCTACCGAGAAGAGGAAGAGAAACAACATATTTATTGTATCCTCCTCCAGATGAAAATCATTACTTAAATTCTTTCATAACTTTTGAGGAATTTAATGATTCAATGGAGTGTTTTACTTGCATCGATGGTATTTCATATCAATTGCTCTGCCATTTGCCTTTATCTTGGAAGCAATTACTCCACTCATTTTACTAAAAATGTTGGTTAAATGGAACTCTCCCTACTATCTGGAAGAGGGCGGTTGTAATACCAGTTCCAAAGCAAGGTAAATGTAGATCCGAAATTGGTAGTTATCGTCCGATAGCTTTAACATCGCAAGTTGGTAAGATATTGGAAAAAAATGGTTGAACGTCGTATTTTACATTTCTGTGAAAAGAACAATATTATTCCAAACAACCAAGCAGGTTTCAGGAAAGGAAGATGTACGACTGATCATCTAGTCAAAATTACGAATCAAGTCAAAAAACAGTTTTCAAGAAGAAAAAGTACACTTGCTACTTTTTTGATATTAGAAAAACTTATGATAGTGTATGGCATGCTCGTCTGCTTTATAAGCTAAAACATATTGGAATTAGTGGAGCAATGTATCAATTTGTAAAATGTTTCTTGTCTGGGAGAACTATTTGTACAAGAATTGGCACATGTTATTCGTCATTCAAGGATATTGATATTGGAATATCCTCAAGGATCTATTATTGCTCCAATTCTTTTTACTGTTCTTATTCATGATCTCCCAAACGTTCCATCTAACAATATCCATCTCGTTCAATATGCTGATGACATTGCTATATGGATGAATACAAACGTCAGAAAACAAACAAAGAAGAGAGTTATAACGCATGTTCAAAAACTATACCAAGTTGAGCTAGATAAGTTAGACTTATACATGAAAGAAAATGGTTTAGAACTTTCGGGAGAAAAGACACAACTAATGCTTTTTATCAATGGTGATACTCCAAAGCATCCTCCTCAACTTGTTATAAAAGGCAACTCTCTTAGATATTCAAAAGCTGTAAAATTTCTAGGAATCTATTTAACCCCTAAGTTAAAGTGGCGATATCATATTGAACACATAATAAGTAAAGCTAGACAAAGATTAAATTTTCTCAAAATAATTAATGCTCAGTCATGGGGCCAAGATACTCAAACACTATTACATCTTGCTACCAGTTTAGTTCGATCGAAATTAACTTATGGTCAAGAGGTTTATTTCTCAGCTCCACAGACGCTGCTAAAAAAATTACGAAGCATAGATAGTAAGGCTGTTAAGTTGGCACTTGGTGTGCCAGTACACACAAATACGCTCAAAACATGCAGAGCAGCGAATCTGTTAACTCTTGAGGACCAATGGAAGTTGGCCACTGCAAAGTATGTGACTAGATGTCTTTCAGTTTCTAATTGAGTGACAAATGACATTTTTCTTGACTTAAGACATAATTTCCCGAAGAGAGCGCAAAACATTTCATATCTTCAACCTATTAGAAACTATACAGATGATCTTTTTAAGAGTTGTGATATTGATATTACATCAATTTCAAGTAGTCCCATAATACCCGTTATTCCTCAATGGGAGCATATTTCTGCTAGATTTGATACAGATTATACAACTCTTAAAAAAAAGAGGATAACATCAATCTCATATCCGTTGAAGCAAAAGAACATCTAGAAAATAAGTATCCGAATCATTTCAAGATTTTTACAGATGGTTCAGTTTTGGAATCATACACAGGGGCTGGATTTGCTATTCCTGCTTTAAAGATAAGAAAGTCATTTTGTCTAGGAAAAGGTTTTTTCTGTATTTACTGCAGAACTATATGCAATTCTTATGGCCTTATCCTTCATAGCTGATATTGATATTGCGATTTATAGCATTTTACTTTGTGTTGACTCAAAATCTGTTCTTTACAGTCTGCAAAACTGGAATGCAAAAGTTCGAAAAGATTTGATAGTTGATGTAAAATACTTAGTACATTCAATTACATGTAAAGGTATCAATGTAGAATTTTGTTGGATTCCATCTCACTGTGGTATTTGGGGGAATGAAATGGCTGATAGATCTGAGCGAAAGAAGGAGCTATTAGAAAATATCCCGATATTACACTAAAATTAGAAAAACATGAAATAAATTCGATGTTAGAAAGTAGTATAATGACAGAAAAGCTTCCTTCAAAGTAAAAAAATATTACCGTGTTCAAGATCCTTGTCTAGTCTCATTTACAAAATTCGATTAAATTCATGGAAGACTAAATTTTCAAAAAATGTAGAATGTGCTTGTGGTCATCCAATATCAATTGAACATATTCTTTTTAATTGCCCATTGCTTTCCCTATTATACAACATATCTGGGATAGATGTAGCAAAAATAGGATCTTTAAATGATATAATCTACTGCATATTCACACACACACACACACACACACACACACACACACACACACACACACACGTACACACACACACACACACACACACACACACACACACACACACACACATACACACACACACACTCACACACACACACACACACACACACACACACTCTCTCTCTCTCTCTCTCTCTCTGTCTGTCTGTCTGTCTGTCTGTCTGTCTGTCTCTCTCTCTCTCTCTTACTCAGCCCGTTTTAATTTTTTGTTTGTTTGTGGATTGGTTCATTTTTAGTCTAATATCACCATTGTTGTGAACAGACGTTAAATTAAATCAGTCAAATCAAACAAAGAGAGAGAGAGAGAGAGAGAGAGAGAGAGAGAGAGAGAGAGAGAGAGAGAGGACAGGCCACTGGTCACGTCAGCTGGTCCTCCAGCCAGACGCAGCCGCAGGTCCATGTTGTTTTCACATGTTAAACATCATGCCCCGCTTCTGCTCTGTCGAAAGGTATTCAGGTTGTCGCCCAACAGAAAACGGTCATACATGAAAGGTGTGTGTGTGTGTGGTGTGTGTGTGTGTGTGTGTGTCGTGCGTGCGTGCGTGCGTGCGTGCGCGCGCGCGCGCGCGCGCGTGTGTGTGTGCGTATGTTTGTTTGTATATATATATATATATATATATATATATGTACGTATGTATGTATGTAAGAATTGGAGCCAGTCGGAGAGAGAAAGAAGGACGTGGGGACAGAGAGAGAAAGAGGGGGAAGAGAGAGAGAGAGAGAGAGAGAGAGAGAGAGAGAGAGAGAGAGAGAGAGAGAGAGAGAGAACTTTTATCGATGCGCCTGCAATCTGGACTACTGTGCATTGTTGATTTGACAAGTTGATGCATTAAAGTAATTGATCTGTATGTGTGTGCGTATGGATGGATGTATGTGTATATAAATTGTGTGTGTGTGTGTGTGTGGTTTTGTGTGTGTGTGTGTGTGTGTGTGTTGTGTATGGATGGATATATGTATGTATGTATGCATGTATATACATAAGTATGTGAGTATGTATGGATGTATGTATGTATGTATGCATGTACATGAGTATGTAAGAATGTATGTGTGTATGTATGCATGTGTGCATGTATGTAAGTATGTGTGCATGTATGTATGCATGCATGTGTGCATATGTATGTATGTATGTACGTACGCACGCACGCACGCACGCACGCACGCACGCACGCACGTACGTACGTACGTACGTACGTAGTATGTATGTATGTACGCATGCATAAATGTATGTATGTATGTATGTATGTAGTTATGTATGTATGTATGTATGCATGTACGTATGTACGTATGTATTATGTATGTATGTATGTATGTATGTATGTATGTATGTATGTATCTTCTGTCTGTCTTGACAGTCTGGTCTATTTATTTATAACCCTAGTGCGGCGGATGTGTGTAGTAACATTCAAGTGAGACAGAGGTCTTAACTTCACTTAACAAACAAGACAAGAAGAAAAAGAACTGTCTGGCAGTGTTATTTCAAAGCAAATAGCGGTAGAAACATTATCAAAATGAGTCAGGGCATTGAAGCTACCAAGAGCAAGTCAAGTTCTCCTACTTTCGGTTTCAGCTTTCGTAGGGGAAAAAATCGAGCCTGGTTTACGTAAGATGGGCTGTACGGCAGGCAAAGGGCCGCAACTCTCCAAACGGCAGGTATCGATAGAAAGAATGTACAGGCTTGCTTCCTAGTCTCTCCTTGTTTGCGTCCATCAATACAATTAACTGGAGATTACACTGAGTCTGGCATTGCTCTTGTATCCATGTTCGGTTTGTTTGCTTATGTGCCTTTTTTTAAACGGGTATTTGCATACCTTTTCCTAGTGACTGAGGCTCATCTTAGTAACAAGTCGATACATTTATTCATTCATTTATTATTTATTTATATTAATTGCCCGCTTGCTTATATCGTGAAGAAAGGGAATGCTGTCTGGTCGCCGTCGTCGTTGTCGTCGTGGTCGTCGTCGTTGTTCTGTTGTTAATGTTGTGTGTGGAGGTGTGTTCGTATGCGTGCGCGCATGTGTGTATACGTATGTCAGTGTGTGTGTGTGTGTGTGTGTGTGTGTGTGTGTGTGTGTGTGTGTGTGTGTGCGTGTGTGTGTGTGCATGGTGTGTGTGTGTGTGTGTGTGTGTGTGTGTGTGTGTGGTGTGCGCGCGCGCGTGCGCGCGCGCATGAGTGCGTGTGTTGTTCTTTCAGCGCAGAAGTAAGCTGCTTCTCTGAGAAGCTCGGCGCTCCTGTTGACCAGCTCATGTGGACTTCAGTGATCATTGTTCTATGAAGCCTTCGCTGACTGATCAATTTCTACGTCGCTTTGCAGCAATGGTGGAGGGAGCAGGGAAGGTTCCACGTGTGCCATACGTTTCCCCTGCAGTGTGAGTGTGATAATGCTGGCAACCCTCACAGTCCTGCAAAAGAAGGAGCAAAAGGAAACGCTGAAAATGTATTTCAATTAATCGCTTAGATTTGTCCTCTTGCGAATCAATCCAAATTATGGAAAAGTATATACACGAGCAGAATTTTAGTCAAAAAATGGCTACTTTACCATCGTGCCCAAGGCACATTGTTAGATTAATTCATGAATTAAGGCTGAACACTTGGAACACTAAAATATTCTCATGGTATTGCTTGTGTATGCAGTGACAGCATTTCTGTGCATCAACTTTTGTTTGAATGCTCAGTGTTGACCTCGCTATATCAGGAGATGGTATTGAGGTGAATAACTTTGATAATGTCAGTACTGTTTTATATGGTTCATATGCTGCTGAAATTGCCATGGTCATTTTGCGATGACAGGTCGCAAAAGTTTTATAAAGATCAACAATTTTGTCTACCACTAGGGTATTTCACTTATGTAAATATGCATTTATCAGATGTGGGTTGAAAGTACTAACATGTATGATAAGTTGAGTGTGAAGGCTTTTGTTTTTTTTAGTAAGTGTTTGATATCACTGTGCCGATGAAAAGACATTAAATAAACCACTGAACTGAACTGAACCTCACGACCCAACACCACCTATACCTGCTGAGGGGGTCACTGGGCTGCTCCTGGCCCCGCCCTGGAGGTGGCTGACCAGGGGTCTACAAGGACCAGTGTGTTTTCTTCTCTCCCTTTTCACCAGTTGATGAGGTAAGTTATAGACCTGCATCTTTGTCAGGTCGTTCAGGAGCTTGAAGATTGTAAACACCTGTGTTCATCTTTTTTTTTCCATCTGGTTCTTTCCCGCAAAGCAAAACTTTTTTGTTCGTAATTTTACAGTAAACCAAGGAAATGCGGAAAGAAGGAGTGTAGATTCCCACAATGTGAAGGAAGGAGTGTAAATGCCCACAATGTGATGAAAGGAGTGTAAATGCCTACAATGTGATGGAAGGAGTGTAAATGCCCACTACGTGAAGGAAGGAGTGTAAATGCCTACAACGTGAAGGAAGGAGTGTAAAGGCCCACAATGTGAAGGAAGGAGTGTAAAGGCCCACAATGTGATGGAAAGAGTGTAAATGCACACAATGTGATGAAAGGTGTGTAAATGCCCACAATGTGATGGAAGGAGTGTAAATGCCGACAATGTGATGGAAGGAGTGTAAATGCCGACAATGTGAAGGAAGGAGTGTAAAGGCCCACAATGTGATGGAAGGAGTGTAAATGCACACAATGTGATGAAAGGTGTGTAAATGCCCACAATGTGATGGAAGGAGTGTAAATGCCGACAATGTGATGGAAGGAGTGTGAATGCCCACAATGTGATGGAAGGAGTGTAAATGCCGACAATGTGATGGAAGGAGTGTAAATGCCCACAATGTGATGGAAGGAGTGTAAATGCCCACAATGTGATGGAAGGAGTGTAAATGCCTACAATGTGATTCATCCAGAAAAATATGAAGCGCAGTTTATGCACACAGGAGCAAGATTATACTTGTGTTTAGCACTATATTCCATATTGGTGTGGAAGAGGGAGTGAAATTTGAAGGGACATTTGTGGGCTACATGGTGACCCTGTGGTGGATGCTAGAATTTTTTCTCCTCCTTTTCACTTCTCCTGTTGGGTGCAGGGAGGAGGGAGGAGGGGGGAGGCAATGGATATGTAGTCTGTATAACGTCATTGTTTCGTGGCTCATCTGTGTCTTTCCCTCCAACACCGAAATTCATACATCAGGGTTTGCTCAAATTCTTTACCGAAGAAGCGAAGTTAGCAGAGCTGGAAGAGAGGAGTGTGATTCTGTGAGCTTGGGAATATGAGCTTCTCAGCGTGATCGGCCTCTCAGTCTTATATACTTCCTTTACTCCAGCTCCCTATTGAACCATTGTGTGGATATGATATGATCATCACTATTG
>CM065747.1:4173728-4188728 GCA_033310375.1 Conus canariensis
GATGTTGGATGTTGTGGTTAAGGTGGGCGATGGACAGTACTAACCCAACCCAGTAACAATACCGCTTAAGTCAATGGTGCGACTAGTGGTATGCATATTTAAAGGAGACTTTCTTTTTTTTGGTAAGTTTCTATGCGGTATTTTGAACTGTGCATTTGCCGAGTGAATCATAAGACTGCTAGGCTCTGAGCAGTAAAAGTTTAGTGTGTGAAATCTCATTGACTGGACTTAATGCACGCTTTTATTGTTTTGAATTTCGTTTTAGATGAAGGGCGCCGTACTTGTTTATTGTTGAAGTAGACGGTGTACATTAACCTTTGAACACCGAATTCTTTACGTTGTTTTACCATACGTACATTATGCGTCTATGTTGATATAGAAAATTGAGCAATATTGTCTGGTTTTGCATATGGTGACATTAGGAATTCTGTGTCTGATAGAAACAAAATTAGTTTTAGCTAAGTAAGATGGACCGGTGGACGAAACGTAATGTATGCGTCCCTCTCCCTGTATGTTGATATAGAAAATTGAGCAATATTGTCTGGTTTTGCATATGGTGACATTTAGAATTCTGTGCCTGATAGAAACAAAATTAGTTTTAGCTAAGTAGAATGGACCGGTGGACTAACGTGCTATGTGGTAATCCTTCTTCTTCTCTTCTTCCTAAAAAGCTGGTTCACTCAAAAATGAGTAGGTCACCAGCGCGCATGTTAAAAAAAGAAAATGCGACTCAGCCTGTTGGCCCCTGGAGCAAAATTTGGCAACAAGGGGTCGCACATGATATTTAAAAGATTAAAAGCAATGGCCAGGTTAAGGCCTAGGTAACCATGAAATATATGGGGAAGTTAAAATAGAAAAGTCAATCAATATGCAGATCTCAAGACTGTCTTATCAATTTGATTTTTAAAAGAGACTGCATTTGTAGCAATCTTGATGGCACCCAGCGGTGAGTTCCACAGCCTTACAGAACTAGGATAAAATGAATGTAAATGGCTGTCAATATTTGATGCAGGTATGGCATAAGATTGACCGCCACTCCTGGTGCTACTTTTATTAAATACTAGTTGTTCAATTGGGATATCAATTAGTTTAGCACTGCCTTTGAAGAAGGTATTAAGTTTAATAAAGGCTCTTCTCTCTTCTTTGGGTTTCCATTCTAATTTCCTCATGTTCTTCCTAGTATTCCCTTTCTCTCTGATATGGTTCCCTGTTACGAACTGTGCTGCTCTCTTCTGAATATTTTCGAGGTTACGAATGTCCTTTAGATTGTACGGATCCCAGACTGAGCAACCATATTCCAGTACTGGTCTAACCAGTGTTTTATAGCAGTCGTCCTTCACCTTTTGGGGGCAGTCGTTGATGTTCCTGTATAAGAAAACTAAGATGTTGTTTGCTTTCTTACATACTAAATTGTAATGTTCTTTCTATTTGAGACGACTATCTATAATCACGCCTAAATATTTTGCAGCATTGGTTTCTTTAAGAATAGTATTGTGAATAGAGTATTCTGATCTAGTTGGTGAGCGTTTATTACTTATACGCAACACTTGGCACTTCTGGGATTGAAATTTCATTTTCCATGTTCTTTCCCACTCTTGTAAAGCGTTTAGATCTTCTTGTAGAATGCGTGTATCCTTCTTGCTTCTGACTGCTCTATATGCTAAGCTGTCATCTGCAAAAAGCCTTATAGTAGTTCAAGGAGAGAGATTTCTACTTATGTCATTTATATCAATTTGAAAAAACAAGGGCCCCAGAACAGTTCCCTGTGGTACACCTGACAAGACTGGTTTACAATGGGATGACGACCCTGCCACAATAACTTTCTGCGTTCTCCCAACGAGGAATGATCTAGACCATTTTAACAAAGAACCGCCAATGCCGATGTGTTCTAATTTAAGTAGCAGGCCCTCATGATCAACCTTATCAAAGGCTTTAGAAAAGTCTAATAAAATTGCATCTATTTGCTGTCTGTTGTTAAGACAGTTATTAAAATAATTGAGAGTTGTTATAAGTTGAGTCTCATAACTCCTCCGCTGTCTAAAACCATGCTGGGCGTTATTTAAGAAGTCATATTTGTCAAAATGGTCCATTATGCTACTATGTATTATATGTTCAAGTGATTTTGCTGATATGGATGTAAGAGATACAGGTCTATAGTTCTCTGCTTTTGTTTTGTCACCCTTTTTGAATAAAGGAACAATGCTAGCATCTCGCCACTCATCAGGCATTACTCCTGGTCCAGTGAAGCTTGGAAAAGTAGTTGGTATACCTCAGTCAATTCACTGGCACATAATTTTAAGAGCTTGCCAGGAATGCCATCAGGACCAGTAACTTTGTTTTCATTGAAGAAAGCTCATTCTAAACGCTCCCTTCAACTTCAATCACATTCGACAATCACAGTCGCTAGGTAACACGTGTAATGAACTGACCACTTGTTGCCAATACACGCAAGGATTTGGTGATACCAACGTGCTGTGCTTCTTAAAGTCCTGCTGCAGCAAGATGAGGCTGACCTTGACATTCCAGGCTTAGCGTATTCGACCGTGACCGATCGGCTGAAACTTCTGGCAGGAGTCCCAGTGGTAGTGTCTGTGTGAGATGGTTCCAAACACGCCATACAAAGGAGTTCTCCACTGCATTTCTCAAATTAAAATGCATAGTCGACAGTACACAAACTCCTGTTCCGTAAACGAAATATCACACACACACACACACACACAACACACACACACCACACACACACACACACGCACGCACGCACGCACGCACGCACGCAACAAGCGCGCAAGAACACACACACACACACACACACACACACACACACACACACACACACAAACACACACACACACACACACACACACACACACAAAGAGAAACACTCACACAACTATTTTGCCTTGGTCACAAACGAACTTACCAAAGGGAAGAAGGTTACCCAGACGAAAAGAAAGTACTTAATGTTATTCAGGTCATCCACTGATTTCTGTAACCCCCCCCCCCCAACTCCAAACCCCCACCCCCTCCCAGAAAGGAATCACTATGAGCCAGGTTCAAATGATATTATCCTCCCAAATACTGGGACAAGACTTTATCAAGAGTCTGTCATGAACTCTTATCGTTCGCGTCCACCTCCCAGCTGGTCAAGACCGAAATTGTGCACGTACGTCTGAGTGTGCCATGTCAGGGAGAGAGGCCTCACACATGAAAGCCAAAGAGAAAGACACGATTTCCGCGCTTTACCATTTCAGTGACAAGAAAAGCCCTTTTCAGTCAAGCCAGGAGACAACCCAAGAGGACCACACGTGTCTTTGCCCGTTGAAAGCTCTCTCTGTCTTCTTTTTTTAAAATTTTTTTAAAGTCCCATGGAACGTCAATCATTTCTTTGCTTTGTCACACCACAGGGGGCAACACTCCAAAGTCGAGCTTTGCTTCCAAGATTAGAGTGCGACGAAGCAAAAGTCCCCCTTCATTGTTCACAGAACCTCACTCCTTGCTGCTCTCCATCATAGTGGAACCGTTACTGGGGCAGCAGAGTCACAATCACTCCATCACAGTGAAAGCGTTACTGGGGCAGCAGTCACAGTCACTCCATCACAGTGAAAGCGTTACTGGGGCAGCAGTCACAGTCACTCCATCATAGTGAAAGCGTTACTGGGGCAGCAGTCACAGTCACTCCATCACAGTGAAAGCGTTACTGGGGCAGTAGTCACAGTCACTCCATCACAGTGAAAGCGTTACTGGGGCAGCAGTCACAGTCACTTCATCACAGTGACACTAATACTGGGGCAGCAGTCACAGTCACTCCATCAGAGTGACACCGTTACTGGGGCAGCAGTCACAGTCACTCCATCAGAGTGAAACCGTTACTGGGGCAGCAGTCACAGTCACTCCATCACAGTGACACCATTACTGGGGCAGCAGAGTCACAGTCAATCCATCACAGTGACACCGTTACTGGGGCAGCAGTCAAAGTCACTCCATCAGAGTGACACCGTTACTGGGGCAGCATGACAGTCACTCCATCACAGTGACACCGTTACTGTGGCAGCAGTCACAGTCACTTCATCACAGTGACACCGTTACTGGGGCAGCAGTCACAGTCACTTCATCACAGTGACACCGTTACTGGGGTAGCAGTTACATTCACTCCATCACAGTGACACCGCTACTGGGGCAACAGTCACAGTCACTCCATCACAGCGACACCGTTACTGGGGCAGCAGTCACAGTCACTCCATCACAGTGAAACCGTTACTGGGGCAGCAGTCACAGTCACTCCATAACAGTGATACCGTTACTGGGGCAGTAGTCACAGTCACTCCATCACAATGACACCATTACTGGGGAAGCAGTCACAGTCACTCCATCACAGTGAAACCGTTACTGGGGCAGCAGTCACAGACACCACATCACAGTGAAACCATTACTGGGGCAGCATTCACAGACACCACATCACAGTGAAACCATTACTGGGGCAGCATTCACAGTCACTCCATCACAGTGAAAACATTACTGGGGCAGTAGTCAGAGTCACTCCATCACAGTGAAACCATTACTGGGGCAGCAGTCACAGACACCACATCACAGTGAAACCATTACTGGGACAGCATTCACAGTCACTCCATCACAGTGAAAACATTACTGGGGCAGTAGTCACAGTCACCCCATCACAGTGAAACCATTACTGGGGCAGCAGTCACAGTCACTTCATCACAGTGAAACCGTTTCTGGGGCAGCAGTCACAGTCACTCCATCACAGTGACACCATTAGATGGGGCAGCAGTCACAGTCACTTCATCAAAGTGAAACTGTTACTGAGGCAGCAGAGTCCAGTCACTCCATCACAGTGACACCATTATTGGGGCAGCAGTCACAGTCACTTCATCACAGTGAAACCGTTACTGGGGCAGCAGTCACAGTGACTCCATCACAATGAAACTGTCACTGGAGCAGCAGTCACAGTCACTCCATGACAGTGACACCTTCACTGGAGGAGCAGTCACAGTCACTCCATCACAGTGACAACTTTACTGGGGTAGAGGTCACAGTCACTGCATCACAGTGACACCGTTACTGGGGGAGCAGTCACAGCCATTCCATCACAGTGAAACCGTTACTAAGGAAGCAGTCACCGTCACTACATCACAGTGACACCGTTACTGGGGCAGCAGTCACCCTCACTCCATCACAGTGAAACAGTTACTGGGGCAGCAGTCACAGTCACAATGAAACCATTTCTGAGGCAGCAGTCACAGTCACTCCATCACAGTAACATAGTTACTGGGGAAGCAGTCACAGTCACTCCATCACAGTGACACCGTTACTGGGGGAGCAGTCACAGTCACTCCATCACAGTGACACTGTTACTAGGGCAGCAGTGACAGTCACTCCATCACAGTGAAACCGTTACTGGGGCAGCAGAGTCACAGTAACTCCATCACAGTGACACCATTACTGGGGCAGCAGTGACAGTCACTCCATCACAGTGAAACCGTTACTGGGGCAGCAGAGTCACAGTCACTCCATCACAGTGACACCATTACTGGGGCAGCAGTGACAGTCACTCCATCACAGTGAAACCGTTACTGGGGCAGCAGTCACAGTCACTCCATCACAGTGAAACCGTTACTGGGGCAGCAGTCACAGTCACTCCATAACAGTGATACGGTTACTGGGGCAGTAGTCACAGTCACTCCATCACAATGACACCATTACTGGGGAAGCAGTCACAGTCACTCCATCACAGTTAAACCGTTACTGGGGCAGCAGTAACCCTCACTCCATCACAGTGAAACCGTTACTGGGGCAGCAGTCACAGTCACAATGAAACCATTTCTGGGGCAGCAGTCACAGTCACTCCATCACAGTAACATAGTTACTGGGGAAGCAGTCACAGTCACTCCATCACAGTGACACCGTTACTGGGGGAGCAGTCACAGTCACTCCATCACAGTGACACTGTTACTAGGGCAGCAGTGACAGTCACTCCATCACAGTGAAACCGTTACTGGGGCAGCAGAGTCACAGTCACTCCATCACAGTGACACCATTACTGGGGCAGCAGTGACAGTCACTCCATCACAGTGAAACCGTTACTGGGGCAGCAGAGTCACAGTCACTCCATCACAGTGACACCATTACTGGGGCAGCAGTCACAGTCACTCCATCACAGTGAAATCGTTACTGGGGCAGCAGTCACAGTCACTCCATCACAGTGAAACCGTTACTGGGGCAGCAGTCACAGTCACTCCATAACAGTGATACCGTTACTTGGGCAGTAGTCACAGTCACTCCATCACAATGACACCATTACTGGGGAAGCAGTCACAGTCACTCCATCACAGTGACACCGTTACTGGGGCAGCAGTCACAGACACCACATCACAGTGAAACCATTATCGGACAGCAGTCACAGTCACTCTGTCACAGTGAAACCGTAACGGGGGCAGCAGTCACAGTCACTCCATCACAGTGAAACCGTTACTGGGGCAGTAGTCACAGTCACTCCATCAGAGTGAAAACATTACTGGGGCAGTAGTCAGTCACTCCATCACAGTGAAACCATTACTAGGGCAGCAGTCACAGACACCACATCACAATGAAACCATTACTGGGACAGCATTCACAGTTACTCCATCACAGTGAAAACACTACTGGGGCAGTAGTCACAGTCACCCCATCACAGTGAAACCATTACTGACGCAGCAGTCACAGTCACTTCATCACAGTGAAGCGTTACTTAGGCAGCAGAGTCACAGTCACTCCATCACAGTGAAGCGTTACTTAGGCAGCAGAGTCACAGTCACTCCATCACAGTGAAACCTTACTGGGCAGCAGTCACAGTCACTTCATCACAGTGAAACCGTTACTGGGGCAGCAGTCACAGTCACTCCATCACAGTGAAACAATTTCTGGAGCAGCAGTCACAGTCACTTCGTTACAGTAACATCATTACTGGGGAGCAGTCAGTCACTCCATCACAGTGACACCGTTACTGGGGGAGCAGTCACAGTCACTCCATCACAGTGACACTAATACTGGGGCAGCAGTCACATTCATTCCATCACAGTGAAACCGTTATTGAGGCAGAAGTCTCAGTCACTCCATCACAGTCACACCGTTACTGGGGCAGCAGTCACAGTCACTCCATCACAGTGACACCATTACTGGGCAGCAGTCACAGTCACTCCATTACAGGACAACGTTACTAGGGAAGCAGTCAATGTCATTACATCACAGTGACACCGCTACTGGGGCAGCAGTCACAGTCACTCCATCGCAGTAAAACCATTTCTGGGGCAGCAGTCACAGTCACTCCATCACAGTAACGTCATTACTGGGGGAGCAGTCACAGTCACTCCATCACAGTGACACCGTTACTGGGGGAGCAGTCACAGTCACTCAATCACAGTGACGCCGTTACAAGGGCAGTAGTCACAGTCACTCCATCACAGTGAAACCGTTACTGGGGCAGCAGTCACAGACAATCCATCACAGGGACAACATTACTGGGGCAGCAGTCACAGTCAATCCATCACAGTGAAACCGTTACTGGGGCAGCAGTCACAGTAACTCCATTAGAGTGACACCATTACTGGGGCAGCAGTCACAGTCACTCCATCAGAGTGACATCTTTACTGGGGCAGCAGTCACAGGCACTGCATTACAGGACAACGTTAGAAGGGAAGTTGTCAACGTCATTCCATCACAGTGACACCGCTACTGGGGCTGCAGTCACTGTCACTCCATCACAGTGACATCATTACTGGGGCAGCAGCCACAGTCACTCCATCAGAGTGACACTGTTACTGGGGAGCAGTCACCGTCACTCCATCACAGTGACACCGTTACTAGGGAAGCAGTCACCGTCATTCCATCACAGTGACACCGTTACTGGGGCAGCAGTCACAGTCACTCCATCACAGTGAATTCGTTACTGGGGCAGCAGTCACAATCACTCCATCACAGTGAAACCATTACTGGGGTCGCAGTCACAATCACTCCATCACAGTTACACCGTTACTGGGTGAGCAGGAACAGTCACTGCATCAGAGTGACACCGTTACTGAGGGAGCATAGTCACAGTCACTCCATCACAGTGACACCGTTACAGGGGGAGCAGAGTCACAGTCACTCCATCACAGTGACACCGTTACTAGGGGAGCAGAGTCACAGTCACTCCATCACAATGACTCCGTTACTGGTGGAGCAGTCACTGCTCCTCCATCACAATGATACCGTTACTGGGGGAGCAGAGTCACAGTCACTCCATCACAATGACACCGTTACTGGGGTAGCAGTCACTGTTACTCCATTACAATGACACCGTTACTGGGGGAGCAGAGTCACAGTCACTCCATCACAGTGACACCGTTACTGGGGGAGCAGTCACAGTCACTCCATCACAGTAACATAATTACTGGGGCAGCAGTCACTGTCACTCCATCACAGTGACATCATTACTGGTGCAGCAGTCACAGTCACTCCATTACATTGACACCGTTACTGGGGCAGAAGTCACAATCACTCCCTCACAGTGAAACCGTTACTGGGGGAGCAGTCACGGTCACTCCATCACAGTGACACCGTTACTGGGGGAAAAGTCACAGTCACTCCATCACAGTGAAACCGTTACTGGGACAGCAGTCAAAGTCACCCCATCACAGTGAAACCGTTACTGGAGGAGCATTTATAGTCACTCCATCACAGTGAAACCAATACTGGGGCAGCAGTCACAGTCACTCCATTACAGTGAATCCGTTACTGGGGGAGCAGAGTCACAGTCACTCCGCCACAGTGAAACTATTACTGAGGCAGCAGTCACAGTCACTCCACCACAGTGAAACCGTTACTGGCGGAGCAGTCACAGTCACTCCATCACAGTGAAACTATTACTGGGGCAGCAGTCACAGTCACCCCACCACAGTGAAACCGTTACTGGGGCAGCAGTCACAGTCACTCCATCACAGTGACACCTTTACTGGAGCAGCAGTCACAATCACTCCATGAAAGTGACACCGTTACTGGTGCAGCAGAGTTACAGTGACACCATTACTGCGGCAGCACAGCCACAGTGAAACCGTTACTGGGGAAGCAGAGTCACAGTGACACCGTTACTGGGGCAGCAGAGTCACAGTGACACCGTTACTGGGACAGCACAGCCACAGTGAAACGGTTACTGGGGCAGCAGAGTCACAGTGACACCGTTACTGGGGCAGCACAGTCACAGTGACACCGTTATTGGGGCAGAAGAGTCACAGTGACACCGTTACTGGGGCAGCAGAGTCACAGTGACTCCATCACAGTGAAACCGTTACTGGTGCAGAAGAGTGACAGTGACACCGTTACTGGTGCAGCAGAGTCACAGTGACTCCATCACAGTGTAACCGTTATTGGGGCAGCACAGTCATAGTGACTCCATTACTGGGGCAGCACAGTCATAGGGAGACCTTTACTGGGGCAGCACAGTTACTGTGAAACCGTTACTGGGGCAGCACAGTCACAGTGACACCATTACTGGGGCAGCACAGTCACAGTAACACCATTACTGGGGCAGCACAGTCACACTGACACCATTACTTGGACAGCACAGTCACAGTGAAACCGATACTGGGGCAGCAGAGTCACAGTGACTCCTTCACAGTGAAACTGTTACTGGGGCAGCACAGTCACAGTAACTCCATCACAGTGACACCGGTACTGGGGCAGCACAGTCACAGTGATACCATTACTAGGACAGCACAGTCACAGTGAAACCGGTACTGGGGCAGCACAGTCACAGTGACTCCATCACAGTGAAACCGATACTGGGGCAGCACAGTCACAGTGGCACATTACTAGGACAGCATAGTCACAGTGAAACAGTTACTGGGGCAGCACAGTCACAGTGACTCCATCACAGTGCAACCATTACTGGGGCAGCAGAGTCACAGTGACTCCATCACAGTGAAACCGTAACTGGGGCAGCAGAGTCACAGTGACACCGTTCCTGGGCTAGCAGACTCACAGTCACTCCATCACAGTGAAACCATTACTAGGGCAGCAGAGTCATAGTGACACGGTTACTGGGGCAGCAGAGTCACAGTCACTCCATCACAGTGAAACTGTTACGTGGGCAGCAGAGTCACAGTGACACCGTTACTGGGGTAGCAGAGTCACAGTCACTCCATCACAGTGAAACCGTTACTGGGGCAGCAGAGTCACAGTCACTCCATCACAGTGAAACCGTTACTGGGGCAGCAGAGTCACAGTGACACCGTTATTGGGGCAGCAGTCACAGTCATTCCATCACTGGGGCAGCAGAGTCACAGTGACACCGTTACTGGGGCAGCAGAGTCACAGTGACACCGTTACTGGGGCAGCAGAGCCACAGTCACTCCATTACCGTGAAACCGTCACTGGGGAAGCAGTCACAGTCACTCTATCACAGTGAAACCATTACTGAGGCAGTTGTCAGTGTCACTCGATCACAGTGACACCGTTACTGGGGGAGCAGTCACAGTCACTCTATGACAGTGAAACCATTACTGAGGCAGTTGTCAGTGTCACTCGATCACAGTGACACCGTTACTGGGGGAGCAGTCACAGTCGCTCCATCACAGTGAAACCATTACTGGGGCAGTAGAGTCACAGTCACTCCATCACAGTGAAACCGTTACTTGGGCAGTAGTTACAGTCACTCCATCACAGTGAAACCATTACTGGGGAAGTGGTCACAGTCACTCCATCACAGTGAAACCATTACTGGGGCAGCAGTCACAATCACTCCTTCACAGTGAAACCGTTACTGGGGCAATATAGTCAGTCACTCCATCAGAGTGAAACCGTTACCGGGGCAATAGAATCACAGTCACTCCATCACAGTCAAACCGTTACTGGAGCAGTAGAGTCACAATCACTCCATCACAATGAAACTATTACTGGGGCAGCAGTCACAGTCATTCCATTCCAGTGAAACTATTACTGGGGCAGCAGAGTCACAGTCACTCCATCACAGTGACACCGTTACTGGGGCAGCAGAGTCACAGTCACTCCATCACAGTGAAACCATTACTGGGGCAGCAGTCACAGTCTCCCCATCACAGTGGAACCATTACTCGCGCAGCAGTAACAGTCACTCCATCACATTGAAACCATTACTGGGGTCATCAGTCACAGTCACTCCATCACAGTGAAACCATTACTGGGGCAGCAGTCGCAGTCACTCCATCACAGTGAAACCATTACTGGGGCTGCAGAGTCACAGTCACTCCATCATAGTCACAACATTACTGGGGCAGCAGTCACAGTCACTCTATCACAGTGAAACCGTTACTGGAGCAGCAGAGTCACAGTCACTCCATCATAGTGACACCATTATCGGGACAGCAGTCACAGTCACTCTGTCACAGTGAAACCGTAACGGGGGCAGCAGTCATTCCATCACAGTGACACCGTTACTGGGGCAGCAGTCACAGTCACTCCATCACATTGAAACCATTACAGGGGCAGCAGTCACAGTCACTCCATCACAGTGAAACCGTTACTGGGGCAGCAGAGTTACAGTCACTCCATCATAGTGACACCATTACTGAGGCAGTAGTGTCGGTCACTCCATCACAGTGAAACCGTTACTGGGGCAGCAGAGTCACCGTCACTCCATCACAGTGACACCCTTACTGGGGCAGCAGTCACAGTCACTCCATCACTGTGAAACCAGTACTGGGGCAGCAGTCAGAGTCACAGTATCACAGTGAAACCATTACTGGGGCAGCAGTCACAGTCACTCCATCACAGTGAAACCGTTACTGGGGCAGCAGTCACAGTCGCTCCATCACAGTGAAACCATTACTCGGGCAGGAGTCACAGTCACTCCATCACAGTGAAACCATTACTGGGGGAGCAATCACAGTCACTCCATCACAGTGACACCGTTACTAGGGAAGCAATCACCGTCACTCCATGACAGTGAAACCATTTCCGGGGGAGCAGTCACAGTCACTCCATCACAGTGACACCGTTACTAGGGAAGCAGTCACCGTCACTCCATCACAGTGAAACCGTTACTGGGGCAGCAGTCACAGTCACTCCATCACAGTGACACCATTACTGGGGCAGCAGTCACAGTGACTCTATCACAGTGACACCATTACCGGGGGAGCAGTCACAGTCACTCCATTACATTGAAAGCATTCCTGGGGCATCAGTCACAATCACTCCATCACAGTGACACCGTTACTGGGGGAGCAGTCACAGTCACTCCATCACAGTGAAACCGTTACGGGGGGAGCAGTCACAGTCACTCCATCACAGTGACACCGTTACTGGGGCAGAAGCCACAATCACTCCATCACAGTTACACCGTTACTGGGGTAGCAGTCACAGTCACTCCATCACAGTGAAACCGTTACTGGGGCAGCAGTCACAGTCACCCCATCACAGTGAAACCATTACTGAGGTAGCAGTCACAGTCACTCCATCACAGTGAAACCGATACTGGGACAGCAGTCACGGTCACTCCATCACAGTTAAACCGTTACTGGGGGCAGAGTCACAGTCACTCCATCACAGTGACACCATTACTGGGGCAGCAGTGACAGTCACTCCGTCACAGTGAAACCGTTACTGGGGAAGCAGTTACAGTCACTCCATCACAGTGAAATCATTACTGAGGCAGCAGTCACAGTCACTCCATCACAGTGAAACTATTACTTGGACAGCAGCCACAGTCACCCGATCACAGTGAAACCGTTACTGGGGCAGCAGTCACAGACACTCCTGGGATAGCCGTCACTCCCTCACAGTGACACCGCTACTGGGGCAGCAGTCACAGTCATTCCATCACTGGGGCAGCACAGTCACAGTGACACCATTACTGGGACAGCACAGTCACAATGACACCGTTACTGGGGCAGCATAGTCACAGTGACACCATTACTGGGGCAGCAGAGTCATAGTCACTCCATCACAGTGTAACCGTTACTGGGGCTACTGCGGCAGCAGAGTCATAGTCACTCCATCACAGTGTAACCGTTACTGGGGCAGCACAGTCACAGTGACACCATTACTGCGGCAGCAGAGTCATAGTCACTCCATCACAGTGTAACCGTTACTGGGGCTGCAGAGTCACCGTGACACCATTACTGGGGCAGCAGAGTCACATTGACACTATTACTGTGGCAGCACAGTCACAGTGACACCGTTACTGGGGCAGCACAGTCACAGTGACACTGTTACTGGGGCAGGACAGTCACAGTGACACCATTACTGGGGCAGCACAGTCACAGCAACTCCGTTACTGGGGCAGCACAGTCACAGTGACACCATTACTGGGGAGGCACAGTCACAACGACACCGTTACTGATGCAGCAGTCACAGTCACTCCATCACAGTGACACCATTACTGGGGCAGCAGAGTCATTGTGACACCATTACTGGGGCAGCAGAGTCATAGTGACACCATTACTGGGGCAGCACAGTCACAGTGACACCGTTACTGGGGCAGCAGTCACAGTGACACCGTTACTGGGGCAGCACAGTCACAGTGACACCGTTACTGGGGAGGCACAGTCACAGTGACACCATTACTGCGGCAGCAGAGTCATAGTGACACCATTACTGGGGCAGCACAGTCACAGTGACACCATTACTGGGGCAGCACAGTCACAGTGACACAGTTACTGAGGCAGCACAGTCACAGTGACACCGTTACTGGGGAGGCATAGTCACAGTGACACTATTACTGCGGCAGCAGAGTCATAGTGACACCATTACTGGGGCAGCACAGTCACTATGACACCATTACTGGGCGCACACAGTCACAGTGACACCATTACTGGGGCAGCACAGTCACAGTGACTCCGTTACTGGGCAGCACAGTCACACTGACACCGTTACTGGGGCAGCACAGTCACACTGACACCGTTACTGGGGCAGCAGTCACAGGGTCTATGGCTGATTCCTCCACAACAGCTGCCTGATGAACGCTGGCCATGCAATGGTGGAGGGAGAAGGTGACGAAACTAACGAAAAACACACTAAGAAAAAAAACCCAGACCAAAACAAAAACAAACAAACAAAAACCCGGCACCACACTCATCTCTGGCGAAACCCGTTAAGGGCAGAATAGGGAGACCTGACTAAATACTCCTCCTGCGGAGGAAAACAAACAAACAAACAAAAAAAAAAACAACAAAAAAACAAACAAACAAGCAAAACAAACAAACAAAAACAAACCGAAAAAAAAAAAAAAGCAAAACAAACAAAAAACAGACAAAGAAATAAAACAAACAAACAAGCAAACAAACAAACAAAACCGTCACCACAACCATCTCTGGCGAAATACGTCAAGGGCAGAACAGGGAGGACTGACTGTAAACAATGTATAACACACAGGGATGCCTCTGTAAACAATGTATAACAAACAGGGAGGCCTGACTGTAAACAATGTATAACAAACGGGGATGCCTGACTGTAAACAATGTATAACAAATAGGGAGGCCTCTGTAAACAATGTATAAAAAACAGGGATGCCTGACTGTAAACAATGTATAACAAACAGGGAGGCTTGACTTGTAAACAATGTATAACACACAGGGAGGACTGACTGTGAACAATGCATAACAAACAGGGAGGCCTGACTGTAAACAATGTATAACAAACAGGGAGGCCTGACTGTAAACAATGTAGAACACACAGGGAGGCCTGACTGTGAACAATGCATAACAAACAGGGAGGCCTGACTGTAAACAATGTATAACAAACAGGGAGGCCTGACTGTAAACAATGTAGAACACACAGGGAGGCCTGACTGTGAACAATGCATAACAAACAGGGAGGCCTCTGTAAACAATGCATAACACACAGGGAGGTCTGACTGTAAACAATGTATAACACACAGGGAGGCCTGACTGTAAAAAATGCATAACAAACAGGGAGGCCTGACTGTAAACAATGCATAACACACAAGGAGGCCTGACTGTGAACAATGTATAGTAAACAGGGAGGCCTGACTGTGAA
>CM065747.1:4193728-4231228 GCA_033310375.1 Conus canariensis
ATGATTTGCTGCCTCCTGCCGTGAAGAATGTTGCGGGTGCTTTTGGAGTCCTGATTTTCCCTTTTGTGGTGTTGGTACTAGCCCAGACTACTTGTACAATCTCTTTGAGCACTTGGTTGTGCCTCCATGTGTACCTTCCTTGAGCCAGGGCTACTTTACATGAGCTTAGGACATGCTCCACTGTTTGTTTTTCATGGCAGAGGGGGCATGCAGGATCGTCTGTTTTCCCCCACTTCACCAGGTTTGCATTTGAGGGCAGAAGGTCATATGCAGATCTGAGAATGAAGCTGATCCTGAGAGGGGCCATGTGCCAAATGTCATTCCAAGTGAGACTTCTTTGGAGTGCATTCTCCCACGTTGTCCATTGCCCTTGCTGGCTCTGCTGGACTGCTTTTTGGAGTCTTTTTTGGTCTTCTTCTTTTCTCATCTCCTGAATCATCATGTCTCTTTTGGCTTTTCCTTTGGCCTTTGACCACCATTCAGTTTTGGTCACCCCCAGTCCTTGTCTGTTGGTCTGTGTGTGTCCTGTTATTTCTCTGATCTTGAGACTTTCTTTTGCAGAATCCATCGCCTCTTGAACTTTCCATTTTCTGCCTGTCTTCAGCTGGGGCTTGATTGCTTCTACCACCTTGTCTCCTGAGTCCTCCAGCATGCTTTGAAGTCTGATCTTCCCTGCTTTGTATTCCTCCAGGATGGATTTCAGTGGTAGTTTCAGCTTTGCTTGGCGACAGTACAGCGCTATGTCAGTCAGACAGGGTGGGACACCAAGCCATTTCCTTGTGAACTTGTTGATTTTGGCTTCCATTGCCTCCACTATGCTGGTGCAGATGTCGTATATCATCAGAGGCCATAGGAGCTTTGGTATCAGCATGAACTGCAGACACCAGACCTTGTATTTGCCAGGGAGCCCACACTGGTCAATGGTCTCCAAGCCTTCCTCCGCCATCTGCTTGGTTTCTTTTGCTCTTTGTGTGTCTTTCAGCGTATCATCATACCATCTTCCAAGGCTCTTGACTGGTTCTTCTGTGACTGTTGGAATGGCCTGGTTGGCAACACTGAAGACCACAGATCCGGCCACTTTTCCTTTCCTCAGTGAGAGACTCCGTGATTTCTTTGGCTTGAACTTCATTCTGGATGAGGCAACTATGTCGTCCAGCCTCTCCAGCACATGACGTGTCTCGTCTTCTCTGGATGAAATCACTGTAGTGTCATCCATGAAGGCCTTGAGAGGAGGCATCTTGTATCCATCGCCAAGGTCTGTTTGTCTCGCGTTGTTTGTTGCTGCTTTCAAGATGAGTTCCATTGCCAGCACGAACAGTATTGGGGAAATTGCACAGCCCATTGCAATACCCACTTCCAAGTTGATCCAGTCTGTTGTGTACTCCTTGGTAGAGAACCGCATTGAGAAGCCATTGAAGTACTTCTTGAGCATGTCGCGGATGTTCTTTGGCACATGGTAATCTCAAGAGCCAACTGTATCATCTCATGGGGCACAGATCCATATGCGTTTGCCAGATCAAGCCAGACTACGTCCAGGTCTCTCTTTTCTGTTTTTGCTTTTTGGATTGCGTCCCAGATCATTGTGGCGTGTTCTACACAGCCAGCCACGCCTGGGATGCCACCTTTCTGGACTGACACATCCAAGTACTTGTTTTCCATCAGGTACTTGGTCAGCCTTGCTGCCATGACAGAGAAGAAGATTTTCCCTTCGACGTTCAGTAGTGATATTGGCCTGAACTGGCTGATGTCACTTGAGTTTTGCTCTTTGGGGATGTACACACCATCTGCCGTCATCCACTGGCCGCTGATCTTCTGGTTTCTCCAAGCCGATCGCAGCAGCTTGTGGAGCCACTCCAGCACCTTGGGACATTTCTTGTAAAGCTGGTAAGGTATTCCGTTTGGCCCTGGTGATGATTTGGCTCTGGCTTTGTCGACCACCTTCTTGATTTCCGCCAACGTTGGAGGCTTGCCATTGAACTGTTCCTCAGGGTTGGTTGGCCACACCAGACCTTGAATGTCGAGTGGTGCTTTGCTCTGTGGGTCAGAGTATGTTTTCCTCAGATGCTGCTCAAGAACTCCTTTGTCCACACTTAGGGTCCCAGATTTTGGCTGCTCAAACAGTGTTCTGGCAAACTGGAAAGGGTCTCTGAAGAAGCGCTCTTGTGTCTTCTTCTTTTTGCTCTTCCTCTTCCTCGCAGATTCCGCTTTGCTGAGGGCGCTGTGTTTTTCTTTCAGGTCTTTCCACAGTTTTTCCAAGCCTTGTTTTTCAGCTGGCAGTGCGGTCTTCATTTGCATCTTGAGGTTTTTCTTTTGGACCCTGATCTTGTCCATCTTTTCTTGGCGTCTGGATTTCTTTGGAGGTGTTTTCTCTTTGGGTAGTTTTGCTCCATAGGCGTCTCTACATGTGGCATACACAATGTCCCCATATGTGGCTAGTTTGTGTTCCAGGGTGCTTTTCCCTATCAGTGCATCGAGTCTTTGGACGATTTTTGCATCCAGTTTCTCCCAATCTTCAGTTTCGTTTGCTCGTGGCAGGTTGAGTTTCAGGCGCCTGGCATCGAGGGCCTGTGCAAATTCCTCATCCGAACCAACAGCGTGGATGTCCTTGGCACTGTGGTTTAAATCCTGGCCTTGGTCTTCCGACGTCTTATCTGCTGATGCAGTGCGCTGCTGCTCATTCAGATGAGTCTTCACACATCCCATCTTTGTTCTGTGGATCTTCATGCCACGGGTGGTAGCGAAATATATATAACAGATTCAAAACAAAAGCGAGAGAGAGAGAGAGAGAGAGAGAGAGAGAGAGAGAGAGAAGAGAGAGAGAGAGTCAAGACTCGAGACTCAAGATATTTCATTCACATTAGGCCTCAGCCCATTACGAAGGGGAATGTGAACATGTAACAGAGTATGTACACACACACACACACACACACACACACACACACACACACACACACAGAGAGAGAGAGAGAGATACATACATACATACATACATACATACATACATACATGACGAATTCAAAACAAAAGCTACAGAGACAGACAGACAGACAGACAGACAGACAGAGAGCAGATGAAAGCCAAAAGAATATTAAACAAATATAGTGAGTAAAAAAAAAACAACTGCCATTTCGCATTTTCGGTGTCCTAAAGGAAAAGTACACGGGAGGTAACTCTTGTTGACTCTATGGGAAGTAACTCTATCAACTGTTACTTAATTACGCAAAACAAAATGTGTTTACTTATGAACTGGACCAAATTGCGGATCCAAAATTCGTTGGACCCTGGCAAAGGTATGCTTTCTCCCAAGCTATCTTCCAGTGTCTCATGTTTGTAGTTCAAGAGTGTGCATGCACACACGCGATCAACCCTGGCAAAGGTATGCTTTCTCCCAAGCTATCTTCCAGTGTCTGATGTTTATAGTTCAAGAGTGTGCATCCACACATGCGATCAACAGAAGTACATTCCGTTTCCCACTTCTATCCATAACCACACTTGTCTTTCTGTGCAAATAATCTGTTGGAGTGTTTGTGTCATTAATTCACACACACACACACCACACACACACACACACAACAAGAGAGAGAGAGAGAGAGAGAGAGAGAGAGAGAGAGAGAGAGAGAGAAAGAGAGAGAGAGAGAGAGAAGAGAGAAAGAAGGAAAGAAAGAAAGAGAGACAGAGGCAGAGACCACACACACACACACACACACACCACACACACACACACACACACAACAGAGACAGGGAGACAGAGAAAGCCACACACACACACACACACACACACACACACACACACACACACAACACACACACACACAACAGAGACAGGGAGACAGAGAAAGACACACACACACACACACACACACACACACACACACACACACACACATAGAGACAGGCAGGCAAACAGACAGAAACAGACAGACAAAGACAGACAGACAGATAGACAAACAGACAGACAGAGACAGAGAGACAAAGAAACCGAGAGACAAAGAGAGAGACAAAGACAGAGACACAGCGAGAGACAGTGAGAGAAACTGAGACACGGACGGACAGATATAAAGAGACAGACAGACAGAGACAGACAGAGACAGAGGGAAAGCCAAAAGATAGTCCAGCCTGACCGCTAAGCCATCTGTGGTTGAGTGAGCTGTAAGCAACACAATGTAAGCAGAGAAGGAAAGAGAGCCTGGCCCACAGGTCCCCTGAGTCAGATTATTGATGTTGTCCAGCCGGGGGGCTGTGGGTTTGGCCGCACTTTCCTCATGGTTCTCTCCCTTTACCTCTTCTCGCCAAGGTAGATACACACACACACACACACACACACACACACACACACACACACACGTGGATTGATAAATAGCTAGATGTGTCCATGTCATGCACTGTGCATACATGCCAACGTGATCCTGAGAATAAATAATGAGAGGAATATGATGATGGCCCCCTCATGTAAGCGTTTCGGCCCTGACACACTGTAAGGGGAACAAGCTGCATTGAGGCTGTAACTTCTGCATGCTGTTCTACTGTCACCATGAAAAACCTCGTTCAGAGATGTCCCACTTGATCTGATCTTTGAGTTTCTGAAGGATCAACATTTTTCATCTGATCTAAGATTTTCCGGAAGGAAGACTATTAACGAAACTTCCGGTGTGGTTTCAGAAGGTGTATTCTAAAGGGTTCTGTAAATGAGTGTGTGTGTGTGTGTGTGTGTGTGTGTGTGTGTGTGTGTGTGTGTGTGTGTGTGTGTGTGTGTGTTTTAATGACTTGTGAGTTGACTTCAACGCGATGACAAGCCTGATAGGGCTTTTGCGGTCGACTGTGCTAAGAGCAACATAATTCGTTTATTAACTCACTGTCGCCTTGGTGTGTGTGTGTGTGTGTGTGTGTGTGTGTGTGTGTGTGTGTGTGTGTGTGTGTGTGTGTGTGTGCACTGTTACATGTTCACATTCCCCTTCATAATGGCTGAGGCCTAATGTGAATGAAATATCTCGAGTCTCTCTCTCTCTCTCTCTCTCTCTCTCTCTCTCTCTCTCTCTCTCTAGCTTTTGTTTTGAATCCGTTATATATATTTACTCTGTTACATGTTCACATTCCCCTTCATGGTGGGCTGAGGCATAATGGAAATAAAATATCTTGAGTCTCTCTCTCTATCATTTGCACACACACACACACACACACACACACACACACACACACACACACACACACACACATCTACAGACCAGACGTCCTGTGACGAACAAGGAAGGGAGTTAAGCCATGGAGGAAGGAATTGGCTGCAACACCTTGGGCCTGTTACTGATGACTTTGGCAGTCAGCTGTGGCAGCTGTGTGTACTGTTATGTGATCAAACTTGTGTGATGTGCGCATGTCTTTTTGAATTCATGATTAGGTATAACCATATTGACGTTCCTGCTTGTACAAGTGCATTACAACAGGTATGTGTGTGTCCTTCTCGTTGTATGTGTGTGTGTGTGTGTGTGTGTGTGTGTGTGTGTGTGTGCGAACGCGCGTGCAAATGTGTGTGTGTGTGTGTGTGTGTGTGTGTGTGTGTGTGTGTGTGTGTGTGTGTGTGTGTGCGTGCGAACGCACGTGCAGATGTGTGTGTGTGTGTGTGTGTGTGTGTGTGTGTGTGTGTGTATACGTGCGTGCGTGCGTGCATGCGTGTGTGTGTGTGTGTTGTGTGTGTGTGTGTGTGTGTGTGTGTGTGTGTGTGTGTGTTTGATCATGTAAGCGTATGCTTATTGAATATTAAAAGCTGACGACAATCTCTCTCTCTCTCTCTCTCTCTCTCTCTGCATACATACATTCATACATACATGCATACATACGTAAGTACATACATACATACGTACGTACAATCATACATACGTAGGTACATACATACATACATACATAGTAGTTTAGGAATATGAATGGTTTAAGTTAAATGAGTATGGAAAATGTGCATATAATAGAAAATAAGGAAACATGTATGGAAGAGGAAGGTTAGAATAAGTAACGAAATCGGTATATACATACACATGTAAAACTACAAAATGAATACAAAGGGAAACATAGATAAATAATGACCATGAAGTGATGAAGTATGTAAATAAGATAAACCTGGAAACGATAAGCAGGACAAGAACTAGGCTACTACAGTAGAACAGTTCAGTAAAACAAACAGCAAGGCACATTGAGGAACTTGTTTCTAAAGATGTAGGTCAACATGCAAATCAGCATGAAGTCGCGTCCCACTCAGCCGCACGCACACAGTGAACGAGCGCCAATTCTCCCTCAGTCCGTCTCGAGAGCTCGCCGATTCTTTCTCTCCTCGCTCTCTGCTTAGAGAGCGGGGGGGGGGGGGGGGGGGGGGGGGGGGGGGGGGGGGGGGGGGGGGGAGGGGGGATGGTGGAGTGGAGCGTGAGGCGGACGGGCGACAATGGGAGGCAGTGGAAGTGAGGGTGGGAGAGAGAGTGGGTGTAAAGAAATGTGAATTGCCTGTTGAATCCTGGCTGGATCATCTGCTAAGAAATGGCTGCCCATAGATCATATTATAAGAAATATAATATATAATATTTAAACTTTCTTCTTTCTTTTTTTTAAAACAGTTTCTTCTGTTCATGTACTTATTTACCCCTTCTATATATAATTTTTGTTCCAGTTTCCCTCCCCCCCCTTACCATTATTATCAATCCACCATTACCACAACCGTCACAAAGATATCACACCACCCCACTAAACTAGACACACAACCCATATCGTATCACACAACCCCCCCTCCCCCCACGCAACCCCCCCCCCCTCCTTCTCCTCTCCCATAATCCCCCTTGTCATTTCCGCCTAGCGGCTATTCTCCCCACCACATGGACAACAACAGATGAGTCATTTTTCGTTCTTTGTTTGTACTGTCTTAAATGTTAAATGTGATTTATTTTTTCGCCTGAAGAAGACCCAAGAGGTTGAAATGCATCGTTTCTTGTCATGTGCTTTGTTTGTCAATGTCATTGGCGGTAACTAACACCCTCTCTTTCTAAATTTTTCATATTATAAGAGTATGGTTTTGAACTTTTTGAATAATGTAAGTTATTATATGCATTTTGATTATTTTCCGACGGTTGCTTTGAACTATTAATGTTTGAATTCTAGGGATCCGACCATCAAGAGTCTCCTCTGGTCAACAGGCAATCTAGGCACATGTCTACGAGTCAAGTGTCAACAAGACCCACGGGACAGGATACGACAGGGTCACAGGCTGAAAAGAAATAGGGAAAACTACAATTAAAGTAAAAATAACTGAAGGAATGTACCAACCTGATACATGGAAAGTGACAAGGCTATAGTAATTTATCCATGGGGTGGCATAATCCAACGAATATTTAAACAACACAAGTCCAACACCACACTGAGTGTCAAAGGTTAGCATGGCAGCTCTTGTTATACAGACCCAAGATTCGGGGTTTACCCATGCACGGCAGTGGGTGATATATGCTAATTTTGTGCATGCATAAACGAAGTAAATAAAAGATGCTTAAAATAGTACGGCTTTCCAGAGATTTATATGACGCAGGTGTAGAAAGGTCTTCACTGTATATGTAAACAATAATACGATGGGGGGAATGAGATGGAAAGCATGGGTTTTGTATGCTGGTATCGACAGCGTTCATATCATGAGTTTTGAAATAACATTATATATACTTACATAACGTTCAGGGGAAAGAATGTACTAAGAAGCATTAATGTATAATTAAGATAGAATTCTGCATGTACATACTGTCATGGAAGAATGTTTTGTTGCAGTCATGGTAAATTTTGTTCTAATTATATAAAATTGATTTATTTCTTGTTGCGTACTCATGTGAATAGCCTGATGGCCTCACATTAAAGTCACGAGTCACGAGTCTCTCAAGTCCCACGAAAAGTCACTTTTTTTTTGCTTCAGCACACCACAAAAAGCAACCCTCAAAACTTCACCTGGCTACCAAGCTTTGTGGCTGAGTAACGGAACTCAGTGACATGTGCATGATCATTTGTATGCGTTTGATTACTTTGAAGAATTCGACTCACACACACAGGCAAATGATCAAAATGTTAAATTTGTTTAACTTTTGATTATCTCCAGCGCTGCACACAGCGTTTTCTTTATATCAAAGGATAAGTAAAGTGTCGTATTTTCTTATCGCTCGTCTTATGTGGAACAAGATGCCTGTGGGTGTTGTTGGTCGCTAGGATCAGGGTGTTGATAATTTCATACAACCAAAATAGGAACCATATGAAAAATGGCAATAACAACAATAGGGATATCCCCAAACCATTAACACATGAACTGAATCATCCTCATCATGTGTGTGTGTGTGTGTGTGTGTATATATATATATATATATATATATATCCAATTATAAACAAAGCTTGCTCTTATGTCTTAGATTGAAGAAATAGGGGGAGATAAGCATTCATATCTGCAGTGGTAGATCATTCTGCCTAACTAACAGTATGTGCTTGAGTGGGTGAATGGGAATAATAAATGCTTCTCTAAATGGGCCTTCAGCAAGCTTATAGTCTCCAAGGGGGAGACAATCTCCAATGGGGAGGAAACTCACTAACATATAACTCCTGGTCAGATACGAGTATTTCGAAACCTGATTGTTTCTCCTCAGTGACTGCGGAAAGTGGTAACTTCCTCTGCCTTTTCAGTTTTAAGAAGAATGCTATCCCAGAAAAAGGCTGGTGTGCAATACCGTAGTATGTTTGTTGAGTTTTCAAAAAACCAACAAAGGTGCCACCTAAGAAGCAAAAGAAAATCATGAAAGAGCAAAACAAGCTACATTTTCTTGTGAAAAGTAGAAAATATAAAAAGATAACCTCTTAAGACACAAGTGCTGAGGGCCAGTTCTTGGAATGAATCTGCAACGGACTAAATTACAATAAACTAATAAATTCCAAGGATAAGTACCGAGCACCATTCCAGCAACTTACAGAGCAGCTTGGTGTTGCAATGACTGCAAGAAATATTCAATTATAAACAAAGCTTGCTCTTATGTCTTAGATTGAAGAAATAGGGGGAGATAAGCATTCATATCTGCAGTGGTAGATCATTCTGCCTAACTATCAGTATGTGCTTGAGTGGGTGAATGGGAATAATAAATGCTTCTCAAAATGGGCCTTCAGCAAGCTTATAGTCTCCAAGGGGGAGACAATCTCCAATGGGGAGGAAGCTCACTAACATATAACTCCTGGTCAGATACCGGTATTTTGAAACCTGATTGTTTCTCCTCAGTGACTGCGGAAAGTGGTAACTTGACTCCTCTGCCTTTTCAGTTTTAAGAAGAATGCTATCCCAGAAAAAGGCTGGTGTGCAATACCGTAGTATGTTTGTTGAGTTAAAAAAAAACAACAACCAAATGTGCCACCTAAGAAGCAAAAGAAAATCATCTTTTCGGTAGAGATATATTGCAGCAGAAGGGCTTGGTGTATGTTTAGAGATGTAGAATGTAGAGCACATGGTGGTCGCACTCTTCTCCAATGTAAAACTACGAGTTTTTGTGTGTGTGTGTGTGTGTGTGTGTGTGTGTGTGTGTGTGTGTGTGTGTGTATGTGTGTGTGTGTGAGCGTGCGTGCGTGCGTGCGCGCGCGCGCGCGTGTGTGTGTGTGTGTGTGTGTGTGTGTGTGTGTGTGTGTGTGTGTGTGTGTGTTCCAAAACAATTGCTGTACTGGGGATAAGAGAGAGAAGAGGGTGAGGGTGAGGTGGAGGAAGGGCACACGCGCGGTAAGTGTATTTTTTCAGTGTAATCATTGTCGTTTGTAGGATAAAAAAAGCGTAATTGGTTTCTTCCGTTTAAGTATCAATAAGAGTTGTAAACGTGTACTGTTGTCGCGGCTCAGCACAGAAACATGCCTTTGAAGTCCATTCACTTCCATGTGTATGTTACAATGCACACAGATGCTTTGGGCATGCTCAATGACATATACTTTTGATACAAGTTTGGAACAGTAATCTTCAATTTCTGTTTATTCTTGCACTTTATACCTTTCATGCTTCCGTGTTAGTTTCTTTGGCGATTGTTGTTTTAGAATGACTTACATTTTGCCAAAAGGGAAAGAAAGAGAAAAAGAGAGAAGCAATTAATATATGGGGAAAAACATACAGAAAGATAGAAAGAGTGAAATAGAAAAACAGAAAGAAAGAAAGAAAGAAGAAACAAACAAAGAAATAAAGAAATTAACAAAGAAAGAAGAGAAAAGAAAGACTGAAACAAAGTAAGAATGAAAGAAAGAATGAGAGACAAAAAGAAAGACTGAAAGGAAGAAAGAAAACAAGAAAGGAGAAAGAACGAAAGGAAGGAGAAAGAAAAAAGACAGACAGACGGACAGGAAGAAAGAAAGAAAAGAAAAAGAAAGAAGGAAAGAAAGAAAGAAAGAAAAACAGGGAAAAAAAAAGAAACAAAGAAAGAGAAAGAAAGAAAAACAGGACCAAAAAAAAACATGAAAGGAAGAAAGAAAGAAAGAAAAACAGGAAGAAAAAAATGAAAGAAAGAAAGAAAAGAAAGAAAGAAAGAAAGAAAGGAAGGAAGAAAGAAAAACAGGAAGAAACAAAAACATGAAAGAAAGAAAGAAAATGAAAGGAAGAAAGAAAGAAAGAAAAAAAAATGAGAAAAGAAAGAAAAAGAAAGAAAGAAAGAAAGACAGACAGAACAAACGAACAAACGAAACGAGACATTGACAACAATTGTAGTCTGCCTGCCATCCTCCTATCAGCAGATGGTGGATGATTCCACTGACTCGTTATTTGCTCATGAGAGGTGGACAGTCACTGAGTCTGATGGCAGCGTCACGGAAATCCCAGGCCGCAGCACCAGCTACAGACCTTCCCAGCTGACACCAATCCCAGACCAGAATATAATTCCAGACATCCCTATCTGGTAGAAATCCCGAACCAGAACACCATTTCCAGGCATTGCCAGCTGACATGAATCCCAGACCAGAATACCATTTCCATACATTCCCAGCTAAAAGAATCCTAAAGCAGAACACCATTTTCAGACAATACCCAGCTAAAATGAATCCCAAACCAGAATATCATTTCCCGACATCCCTATCTGGTAGGAATCCCGAACCAGAACACCATTTCCAGGCATTACCAGCTGTCATGAATCCCAGACCAGAACACCATTTCCATACATTCCCAGCTAAAAGAATCCCAAAGCACAACACCATTTTCGGACAATACCCAGCTAAAATGATTCCCAAACCAGAATACCATTTCCAGACATCCCTATCTGGTAGGAATCCCAAGCCAGAACACCATTTCCAGGCATTCCCAGCTGAAATGAAACCTAAACTAGAATACCATTTCCGGACGTTGCCAGCTAAAATGAATCCCTGACTAGAACATCATCGCCAGGTATCATCAGCTAATATAAATCCCACGCCTGAATATCCCTTCCACATATTCCCAGCTGCCACGAATCCCTGGCCTAACTTTTTTTTTTCTCTCCAGATATTCCTAGGTAATGTGAATATCATGCCACAACGCCATTTCCAGACAGTTCCTGCTGACTGAATTACACATGTCGACAGCAGATCTACACCGATACGTATGTCTGACATGATCGGCACGATGGAGATTTGTCTGTCGGCGTGATGTTGATGTGCCCTGAGGCTTTGAAGTGTTTAGGTCATCACGCTGGAGTCAAAGAATCTAGTGCAGTGTTACACATGATCAACACACACACACACAAGGAGGGAGAGAGGGACAGAAAGAGACGGGGGGGGGGGGGGGGGGGGGTGAGGGGGGTGGGGGGGGGGGGGGGGGGGGCGAGGGAAGGGCACACACACACACACACACACACACACACACAGCAACACACGACGACACACATCCGTCAATATCACTATGGGGTAGACGTAAATTGAAACAACAACAACATACACACACACACGCACGCGATCACACACACACACACCCACAATCACACACAACACACACACACAACAACAACATACACACACACATCATGTACACACCATGCACACACACACACACACACACACACACACACACACACACACACACACATGCATCAAAATCATATACACACAACAAACACACAACATACGCACCAGCTGCTGGGCGCAGTGGTTTCTAGTGGATTCCTGGCTGGGATTGCTACGCGTTCAATGGGGAAGAAGAGGAACCACACAGTCGAGTTTCATCTACTACATGGATGTGTCTTTGAAATGTTGCTTCGTGACCAACACTGTAGGTGTCTGTATCTCTCAGGTCTGCATAACGCCAAGATAAGTTATGAACATAGGTGTAGAATTACAGCCACGTCACGCAGTCTCCGACCAGAATGAAACTCCAGATCATCATTGTCATCATCCCCACCCTCACAAATCAACATGGAAATGCCCTGCTCTCATAGAGATCCCAGTTTTGATTTTCTCTCCATGTCTCTTTGTAAGTCCCTTTATTGACGTGTTCGTCGAACCCGACTTCCTGCCCTTTGAGACAAGTTTCAACAATCAACCTCGCGTTGGCAGACGTCCGCCCGAACCCTTGGCACCGGGGTCACCCCCAGCGCCATCAAACGGTGGTTCCAAGCATCCTCCCTCCTGAATGTTCCCCCCCCCCCCCCCCCCCCCTCTTCGACTTTAGACTGGGATCAACAGAGAAAGCCATCTCCTTGGCTCTAGACACTAGTGATCCTCCGCCCACCAAAGAATGTTCTAAACGACAGGTGTTAGAAAAAGGCAAACGAATCCTCTACAGCTTACAGGGCCGATAACACAGTCAGCTGGTCTTTAGTTCGCCTAAAGACTCGTGAGTGCCTAGCTGCTAAGTGGACTAGGAAGGTTAATGTTATCGTTGAATAAAGGACGATGGAGACTGGGGAGAGGACTCCACCATATCTAACATGATCTAACAAGAGCTATACAAAATGAGCTGTACAAAATGAATTCCAGTATAGCCGTTTTGCTTTGGCTATTACATTATTACTGTGTGTCTTTGCTTTCTTCATTTCTATATGACTTTCTTCTATTGACTCTTTAAGCAAATTTTCGTCTAGATTTTTTTCTGTTTTCGACTTGATGTACAGCTTATATTTTTCTTTTTTGTAATTAACAGCTTGTTCACATTCACTAGTCCACCAGAAATTCCCCACATGATTAGACTGTTTTGTGGTTTGTAATCTTGGGATTGATGAATTGGCTGCCACAAGAACTGCATCCTTGAAATCCGAATATTGCGTGTCAGTATGCTCTTGCGTACATTTATCGAAGTTTTGACAAGCTAGAATAGTTCAAAATGTATCCCAGTCTGCACGCTTATAGTCATATTTTATAGGAATGTCATGTACATCATTATTACCCTGAATGTTTTCTTTCACCATAGTTATTATTATAGGCAGGTGATCGCTACCTAAAGTATCTTTACACGTTTCCCATGAACTTGATGGAGCAAGTTCTGGTGAAATCAAGGAAAGGTCTACAGCTGCAGCTCTATGTTTAGACACATCTGGGATCCGAGTTATGCTGCCGTCGTTTAAAAGATGGAATGAACCATCTACGATGTTTTCAACGAAACGGTTACTGGTAACAGTGTTACAATCATTTTCCCAGAAGGGTGAGTGAGCATTAAAATCACCCGCTATTAATCACTTATTACATTGTTGATTTGAATAATACGTAGCCAGTCAGAATTTTGATCATTTGGAGCTTTAGGAAGATATACTGACATGACATTCATTGTGAAAGAATTACCGAATTTTATATTAGCTATGCATGCATGTACATCACCGACAGATTTTGGGATTGGTGATGCACTTATGTTATACTGAAGCCCTTCACGAATATATATTGCAGTATTTACTCGCCCATTGGAACTTCCCTTGACATATACTGGAGGGTAATAATAGTTAGGCAAACTGGGTAATTTAGAAGGGCTAACATTTAACGATTGTAATATCAAGACTTTGTAAGGATTTGTCGCTAGATGTTGTCGTAAATATGCTTGGTTTGTGGTTATAGATCTACAATTCCATTGAAAAAACGACAGATTATGTACTTTCGACTGACTATGTGAAGTCATTATTTTAGAATCATATGGATTCAGCAGAAGACATCAAAGTAAATACTTAATGTACTAAAGGATGTAACGCGTGAATCTATAAAGAAATCACACGAACAACATCAGAAAAGACTCAAGACGAACAGGACATTAAGAAAAAGAAAAGTTAATAAAAACTCTTAGCAATAATCAACGTCTTCAAATGTTACGGATGTATGCCTTAAGTTGGGCACAATCAAGAAGACTTTGGTTCTGTCAGAGATTATGCAGTGCTACACTGACTATGATGTAGTTGACTCGAGAAGTAGGTTGGACATTTTCTCTTCAGCAGTAATCATACAACAGTTCAAATGGATTCCACCACGGATCTGGAAAGTCAGCCTGGTGCATGTGACGAAGTTGTGAAGGATGCACTCTGTTGAAAGGCCTGGTGTTGAGCCGCGGTCTGTTATTACGAAGATGCCTGCTGATATTGCCAGCAAGAATGCTGGTTCCTCTTTGATTGGGGTGCAATTTGTCTCTCATGTAGCTTCTGGTGGTGTTCAAGTTCTGGTGAGACACGATGGATATTTTCTTGTGTTCAGACAAATCATCACATAATAAAATGACATTGAACAGATTACGTTTGAGTTCCATCTTTGAGTCTCTAGTTGGAGCTAATTGGCTAACAATGACTTTTGTTTCAGGATGTTTGTTTGAGACCTTCTTGACAAACGTGAGAAAAGATCTGCGGGCTGTGGTTGCATCAGTTTTTTTTTTATGTCGTTCACCCCACAGTGGATTAGGATGGCATCAGGTGGTTGACTCAACTGCAAATAGACAGATTCGAGAGTCTTTCCTATGTCTGCTGTGGTGTATGCTTTGCTTGTAATAGCTTTCATACCGTATGATCGACCTAACCTGTCAGCCTGGATTCCATTCATTACAGAGTCGTGTACGATCACAGCAACAGGTAGATTGTGATCTTCAGATGTTTTTTGACGTTTGTTTGGTATGACGTCATTTGTTTTGATGTCATGCGTTTTGCCCAGTGCTTGTTCCATGTTTGAGGTTTTCTTGTTTTCTTTGCCTTTCTTGTCATTTTCACTGGAACGGATGGTATTGTTCGGTTTGTGTTTGACAGCATCGACATACGAAGTAAAGGTATCCTTAATATCTGTCTGTGTTTGAGCGTCACTGACCTGTTTGTGTTGGGAAGACCGTGTTGCTCCATATGATGTAGTAGATCTAACGCCCTTTCGTTCAGTGGGGTCGATTGTCCTTGTTCTCGCAGCGCTGCTTCCAGAGACGAAACTCAAAGAGTGATGAGATCAAGCCGTACATATCTATTGGTGTGGTCGAAACGTCCAGACCTGCCACTGTTGGACTGGGAGAACGTTGTGTTCCATCCCAGTGACGCGTCCCTGCCAGGTCAGATTGTGTTGGCGCCCCGCTGCTCTTCACCCAGTCCTGGCCTTGGTTCTTCTTCTGGCTGGATTTCTTGGTGCTGGTGCTTCCCGATTTTGTCGAAATTCCTTTCTGAGGGGTATGAATACTTCCCATACTTTTGGTCCTCGTCATTATCGTGCGCTATCGCATAATCCCTGACAGTTGAAAGTTAGTTGCTTGCGCTCTCCGCCATCTCCGGTGTGTGGTGTGTGTGTGTGTGTGTGTGTGTGCACCACCACCACCACCACCACCACCACCAACCACAATTAAATCCAACTACTACTGCTACTACTAGTACTACTACTGCTGCTACTACTACTACTAAAATAAGATTAAAAAAAAAAAAAAAGTAAACGCTGGTTTGACCTCAGTACCAGTGGATTAGCCATAAATGTTTTTGAGCATAGCGCCACTCACAATGTGTGTGGAGATTACAATCTTACTTTATCCTCACTTCAACAGTTGGTTCCTGCAGTTGAAATCGTGATCCGAATACCCGCACACATTCGCTATTTGCGAATACCCGCACACATTCGCTACTTGCGAATACCCGCACACATTAGCTACTTGTGAATACCTGCACACATTCGCTACTTGCGAATACCCGCACACATTCGCTACTTGTGAATACCCGCACACATTCGCAACTTGCGAATACCCGCACACATTCGCTACTTGTGAATACCCGCACACATTCGCTACTTGTGAATACCCGCACACATTCGCAACTTGCGAATACCCGCACACATTCGCTACTTGCGAATACCCGCACACATTCGCTACTTGTGAATACCCGCACACATTAGCTACTTGTGAATACCTGCACACATTCGCTACTTGCGAATACCCGCACACATTCGCTACTTGTGAATACCCGCACACATTCGCAACTTGCGAATACCCGCACACATTCGCTACTTGCGAATACCCGCACACATTCGCTACTTGTGAATACCCGCACACATTCGCAACTTGCGAATACCCGCACACATTCGCTACTTGCGAATACCCGCACACATTCGCTACTTGTGAATACCCGCACACATTCGCAACTTGCGAATACCCGCACACATTCGCTACTTGTGAATACCCGCACACATTCGCAACTTGCGAATACACGCACACATTCGCTACTTGCGAATACCCACACACATTCGCTACTTGCGAATACCTGCACGCATTAGCTACTTGCGAATACCCGCACACATTAGCTACCTGTGAATACCCACACAGATTAGCTACTTGCGAATACCCGCACACATTCGCTACTTGCGAATACTTGCACACATTCGCTACTTGTGAATACCCGCACACATTAGCTACTGGCAAATATCTGCAAACATGAGCTACTTGCGAATACCCACACAGATTAGCTACTTGCTCATGGGGATAACGACACCTGATGGCCTTTAACTCGGGTTTAAAAAAAGTCGCTTGTATCGGTAAAAGTGAAATTCATCCCTCCGTCTTCTCTACGCACCTGGGTTAAGCTATTTCCTGACTTCACTGGAGAGGCGGAGAGAATACCAGATTAGGACCTCCCCGCACAAGCAACCAGTCACTGCAAGGAATGTAGGTCACTTCTCATAGGACCTCCCCGCAAAAGCAACCAGTCACTGCAAGGAATGTAGGTCACTTCTCATAGGACCTCCCCGCAAAAGCAGCCAGTCACTGCAAGGAATGTAGGTCACTTCTCATAGGACCTCCCCGCAAAAGCAACCAGTCACTGCAAGGAATGTAGGTCACTTCTCATAGGACCTCCCCGCAAAAGCAGCCAGTCACTGCAAGGAATGTAGGTCACTTCTCATAGGACCTCCCTGCAAAAGCAGCCAGTCACTGCAAGGAATGTAGGTCACTTCTCATAGGACCTCCCCGCAAAAGCAGCCAGTCACTGCAAGGAATGTAGGTCACTTGTAATGCATGCGAAGTCCATATGAAGGAGAGGTGCACAGCACTTTTGCCGATTTGTGTTCTATGAAATCCAAAAGGCTGGTCAACAAAATATTTCTCTGAAGTACTTGCCTCTGAACTTTTTTTTTTTTTTTTTTTTTTTTAGCATATCAGATTTCTTCCTCCTTTGTTTTACGCACACACACACACACACACACACACACACACACACACACACGACCACGCACGCACGCACGCACGCACGCGCCCACGCATACACACACAAACACACACACACACACAAACACACATACCACACACACACACACACACACACACACACACACACACACAAACACACATACACCACACACACACACCACACACACACACACACACACACACACACACACACACACACACACACACACACAGATAGAGAGAGAGGGGGGGGGAGGGGGAGAAAATAATAGAACAGCCTTTTTTTCTTTAAAAATGCACAAAACGGTTGACATAATAATGTGGAAAGAACATTAAGCATGCATAGAACTATCTTACTGGCCTAAGTAATGACATGACAACTATAGTACAGTGTCACGCGCAGTAACGTATAAATCATATGCATATATATTATAAGTATCTTTTTTTCTTTTTATTGCACTCCCAGTTCTTATACAAGAGGGAGTACTTTACAACAGGAATGAAGAAATGCTCTGTGGTGTGTGTGTGTGTGTGTGTGTGTGTGTGTGTGTGTGTGTGTGTGTGTGTGTGTGTGTTGTCTGTCTGTCCGTCCGTAGTCAAAATGTGTTCCACTCGCTCCAGACAAAACTACTGGGCCGATCTTTCTGAAAATTTATAGGTATGTTCATTATGGGTCACGGATGATGCCCGATGTCTTATTTTACCGTTATATCCGTTACTAACGGCTATAACGGCCCATAACGGTTTTTCTTAACTATGAAATATCTCAGAAACTACTGGGGCGATCTTTCTGAAAATTTGTAGGTATGTTCATTATGGGTCACGGATCATGCCTGATGTTTTATTTTACCTTTCTATCCGTTACTAATGGCTAAAACGGCCCATAACGGTTTTTCTTCTTTATGGAATATCTCATAAAGTACTTGGCCGATCTTTCTAAAACTTTGTAGGTATGTTTATTATGGGTCACGGATGATGCCCAGTGGCTTAATTTACCGTTATACCCGTTACTAACGGCTATAACGGTCCATAATTTTTTTTTGTTTTTTTGAAAATCTCAGAAGGTACTTGTCCGATCTTTCTGAAAATTTGTAGGTATGTTTATTTTGGGTCACAGATGATGGCCAATGTTTACCAGAATAGCCGTCACTAACGGCTATAACAGCCCAAAACGGTTTTTCCTCTTTATGGAATATCTCACACGTATTAAAGATAAACTGGGAGCACATTTATCTGCTTTGCATCTTGTTTCTTTTATGTCTTTCCAGTCTTGCTTTTATAACAGATGAATTACATACTGGTATAAGAGCTGCAATAACAGACACAGTCAACCACGTCTCCCTGACGAGTCCGGAGGAGCCGACGAAAGGCCTCTGAGCAGGTGATATGAATGCTTTTGTTGTCAGGATGGACTATGATGGCCTCGGTATGCTTCCAGTGAATCATTTTATTTTTGTAATCTAAACTCCCTCGTTTTTCTTTCCCATTTTCTTCCTCTAACAATCCCTCCTCTTTCCTCACTCCCTTTTTTTTCTTCTCTCTTTGAATCTTTACAAAGTCATTAAGGTAATGATGGAAGAATTGGTCGCCCGCACTTGTCCCCCCCCCCCCCCCCCCCCCCCCGCCCCCCACTAGTAATGTATTCAATATATTTTTAGGTCAATCAGTGGGAGATTGCATCTCTTAGGATATCCAAGTAAAGGCTGTTTTGCACAGGTCTTAGCTGCTGACCGACGATGGCCGAGTTAGTAAACAGAAGAACTGACCACTCCGACTGTTGACATCTTTTGTCCTCCCTTCTATCCTTTATGGATTCTTAAACATAGGCTCAAGGATCCCCCCCCCCCCCCTCCCCCGCCCTGCGTTGAAACACTCTTGACGTCATTGTTTTAGTTTTCCAGCCACTTGTTCCTTGGCGGAATGGCTCAGTGGTAAAACGCAGGACTCGTAATCTTGGTGATCCTGGGGTTGCGGGTTCGAATCTCCGTCGGGCCGTTTCAGTACAGGGGGATATTTCCCTCGTAGTTAACATTGGTTCTGACTCCATTTCCTATGCAGTCCTTCGAATGAGACTATAAACCGAGGTTCCGTGTGTGAACGCACGCGTAACATCTTGCGCACATGTAAAATCCCATCACCAACTTTTGGTCGGAAGAGAAGGCCAGTTTGGCCGTTGGTATGGATGACACGTTACACATAGCATGCACCTTCCCCGAAGATGGAGTATGGCTGCCTTAATGGCAGGATCAAAAACGGTCATACACACAAAACTCCACTCCCTTTGTTGGGTAGACTGATCCTTGCCTATCTATACAGGGAGTGTCCGTAGGAATATCAGCCAGCGTATACAGAAAACAAACAAACAAACAAAAAACGAAAGCCCTTGGTGGTGAGAATACAACAGAATGATGAACTGTGGGTTATCTCCATTTGATGCCAAGGGAGCACAGACATAATCAGCAGTGTCTCACTGAAGGGTCTGAATCAGCAGACGAAAGGCCTCTGATGGTAGCAGACGAAAGGCCTCTGAGGGTAGCTAATATGAATGATTCTGTTTTCAGAATGGGTTATGAAGGATACCATATTCTGCTAGTAAAAGATTTTGTATCTATAATCTAATACACTCATTTTTCATCGCCATTTTCTTTGCCTCACAATGCTTACCCAGCTCCTCCCCATCCCTGTTCTGTCACTCTCTGTTTTTTCTTCTTCTTTTTTTTCTCTCCCCCCCCCCCCCCCCCCCTCCAAATCACTAATGTAAAGATTGATTAATAATTAGCTTGCATTTGTTTCCCTCACCACTGAATGTATATGGATACATATACGTGTATGTATGTATGTAGACATATATATATATATATATATATATATATATATAATGTGTGTGTGTGTGTGTGTGTGTGTGTGTGTGTGTGTGTGTGTGTGTGTGATAGGTAATACAAAAATGATTTAGTACAACTTTGTATATTAATCTGGAGAAACTGGTGGATGGGGGAATTCCATTCAGAACTTGGAAGATCTTTTTTTTCTGGCATGTTATGTTTTTCATTTACATATTTCAGTTTCTAGTTGCTTTCGAAATTCACCAGATTATGAACACGATTTTTCCGTCTTACAAATGTACCATTTAGAAAGCGATGCCATGAAACCTAAAGTTGCACATACTTTCACATAGCTTTGTATCACCCCATAGTGCCTAGATTCCGATCAGTGGAGATGGAATTGCAAGGTACAAGCCAGCTTCTGTCAACTAAAATCAGCTATAAAGCAACCCTGAGTTTTCGTCTTATAAAAAAGAAATGGTACGAGTTTGAAACAAAACCAACAAAAAGCTGAAGTTGGCGTGTATTTATTTATTTATTTTTGTTTTTCTCAAAAATCCCAAATCTCTCAAAGTGACAAAATAAAGCATTTTACGTCTCTGACGTAGTATTTTGCTTCGTCAAGAAATACCAAGTTCGGCAGAATTGTTAAAAAACTAACAAACTGTACATATCAAGACACGACAAACTGTTCCGATTTAGAAAATAATGCATCTTATCTTTGTATGTAGATGACATGTAAGTTTCTGACCGTTCAATTCCGAGAAAAAATATGGTGAAAATAATAATAATAATAATCTATGGCGCTTAATCTTTCATCATAAGCCCCAAGCGCTTACAAATACATAAAAAGTTAAAGAAAATATAAATGAAACCAAAAAGAAGATGAATAATGCAATAAGAACCATGCATCTACAAAGGTGCATATTGACACACGCCCACGCACACACAACCACACACACACACACGCACACACACACGCACACGATCCCCCCCCCACACACAACGGAAACAACAGCTTGCGCGCGCACACACACACACACACACACACACACACACACACCCACGCACACACACGCACACATGCGCGCACGCCCCCCCCCCCCCCCCCCCCCCCACACACACACACACACACACAAACACACACACACACACACACACATTAGTCGCAGAATCAATTTGATGGGCAAGGGAAAGGGAAGAAAGAACTGCTATTGACAGGTGAAGAGGGTTGTTTTAAGAGATGCCTTGAAGGAATGCAGAGAGTTTGTACTACGCAAAGATATTGGGAGTTTATTCCAAGAAACCGGACCCTGAAATGTCAAAAAAAAAAAAAGAAAAAAAAGAAAAAAGAACAATCGCCATAGGTTTTAAATCCAGCTCCACAGCCAGCCCACAGGTGCTGTCGTTGTGCCAGGGAGTGCGTAGCGTTCTCACAGACGACGACTGAAAGTTGTCGTCATCCATTATTTTCACAGAAAAGCATCAGCCCATGCCAAGGATGCTCTTCAGCGCCGACCTTGGAGACGTTGCTTTTAGAAACACTAGAGATTCAAGCCCGCTGTTCTCAACTACACACACACACACACACACGCACGCACGCACGCACGCACGCACACACACACACACACACTTTCAGTTTCAGTTTCATCAAGGAGGCGTCACTGCGTGCGGACTAGTCCATATATGCTACACCACATCCGCTAGGTTTTGAGACCACACTGCGCACGATTTTAAGCTGATGGATAAATGAATTAACGACTAAGACGAGAGAATTGAAGAGGAAACACACACACACATTCTAATACTAACAACAGCATCCTGATCCATATAGACACGCATCCTCATAAGCGTCTTCAGGGAAGAAGTCTAAACAGGACACTGGCGTGCAGTTGTTTTTTCTTTCAGTTGTTTGCTTTCGTTATTTCTGTTGTTGTTGTAGTTGTTGTTGATGTTGTTGTTGTTGATGATGATGATGCTGTTGTTGTTGCTGTTGTTGTTGTTGATGTTGTTTTCCTACCCATTGCACTAAGAACATGACGCCCCATTCTTTCACGAGTGATGGAGTGGGATTTAACGTAGATTACCTTCGTTCATAGACGGGAACTCAGTTTAAGATTCACCGATTTTCAGAGAGTTGAAACTCTTGTCTAACCTGTCTGTGTCTAGTTGGAACTGAACCCAGGGTCACTGGATCGAAAGAACAAAGCCTAATCCACTGGGCTACTTGGCCCTCACCCTCAAGTCATTCGTTGGCACAAAGAAAATTGCAGCAACAACATCGACAACGTAATAAACCCAAACTGTTTCTTCAAAGTTCTGCTATAGAAATGGGCAATTATTGGTTGTAAACTTTTTAGTGTGTAACCAAGGGTATTCCAGTTACAGGTTGCCACAGATTAAAGCTGGATCTATAGAGCTCTTATAGCGCATGGCTTTGTGCGGGATTGTGCGGAACGCGTGATCTTAAAAGAAAGGGAGAAGAGACTAACAATGACGTGATATGTATATGACGTGATATGTATATGACGTAGTATGGTCTTCCCAATATCACGGAGTGGGGACCAGACGACATGAATAGAAAGCGTCGAAGTCTTCGCCCAAATCTCCTTGTCGACTCAGTCCAAATGTTTTTGGTGTAGATATTTGTTGTTAATAATCACTGCAAGATCGAACGAAGAGCTACATCTGTTTAAATCGGTCTCACTTTTGAAAATTTTTGTGGACACATTTACAAACAAATACATTTCATCATTACGACATGTAAAGGCAAAGTAATTGATCTAGTAATAAAGGTACAAGGCATTCCATCAACACATCGAATTTTTACAAAAATCCAAGAAAAATTCATATGAGTGCAACAGTCTGTGGAAAAATGTTGGCAGTATCTACATTTCTAGACCAAGATATTTTTATCTGTGACTTTCCACCAGATTCTGACTGGGACACCTCTTCTTACGACATTCTGTAAATTGCATTTCAATGCAGTGCATGTGTTTTTCGATTCTGTTTTTGTTATCTAGCTCTTTTAAAAAGTGTTGGGGATTAGATTTGATCTTGGTTATTTTACAAAATATTTAGCAAACAGGATAATTTGGTCAAACTCTTTGTCTGTTTTTATGTGATCATCATTACCAAACAACACCAATTCTGCATTAGGATTGATTCGTAAACACTTTTCACATTTTTCTGTTCCTACGTATTCTCTCCAGTTCGCTCCAGAAACTGTGAACATAACTGCAAATCGATCTGACTTATATGGCACAGCCATTTCGTTCGAATGTACAACTTACATTGTATTCCAAAGAAGTTAAGCAACACCAAGAATCGACAAAATATTTCGTCCTCCCCTGATTAAATGTGAAAATACCAACTTTGAAGAATTGTTAGGGCTTGACTGGAAATGATTCAAACATTCAACGCCCATCTTGCGCTGAAGTGAAAGAAGATAAGTGATTGCTCGTTCATTTTCGTTGTCCTGGGTGTTTTATATCTTGCCTGAAGAAGACCTAAGAGGTCGAAACGTGTCGTGTTTTGTCTTGTGATTCGTTGTCTACGCTGTCTTGGCGGTTCGCTATTAACTAATTTTAAAATTCATTTTAACTATTTGTCAAGCACTGGACATTTCAGAATTGATTTTGAAGAATACACGACTTTTCTCTTATAAACATCAGGGTTTTTTTCCCCTCCAGAAAACGAAGACAAATGGTGCAAACTGTACTAACAAACAAAAGTCACCGTTCTCTATTCTTTCTTGTGCATTCCTCAAACTGACAGTTGTGTGAAAAGAGCATTTTATTCACAATGAATTTCTTGAATTGGTTGATGTCTGATTCATCTGACGACCACAGACATTGATCACTGCAGTGCTTCGCCTTCTCATCGTCAGCAAGAGACGTCTGCTCTTCTATCAGGGCGAGTTGTTTCACGCTGCTATCAGGTCTGTAGCCAGCTGGTCCAAGGTCTGCAACTGGTTTGGGAAGGCGCACAAATGATCTGTCCAGATGATCCCAGAGATGTTCTTTCAGATTCAGATCCGAAGAGAGCTGGCCATGATATGGACGTTTGCAGTGATTCTTGGGTTCTGGTTTACAAGTGCTCGACTGGACGGTGCACTGGCACAGTATGGAGCAACATTCCTCAGGAGAAGAGCATATGTCAAGTCCTGTAGATTCGAGATGGTAACATTACATGTAGCTCAGCTCCGTAATCCATTTGTGCCAAAACTCTCAGAAAATTCATTTCTTACTGACCAGACGTTTTCAAGAGCTGGATTAACTTTTGAAGTTTAGTCTTGATCGAAAATGAGTGCACGAGAATTGGCTTCTTTCACAGCTAGTATGGTGGATTTGTCCGAACGAATTTCAGCAGCATAGAACTTTTAAAAGTTGTGAAATTGGACACTGTGATTTTTTGTGCTTGAAAAAGTAAACCTATTTTCCGGCGGCCCACTGTCGGATGGTATCCATGTGAAGCTGATGTAGTACTATAGCATAGGCGGCTCCACCTGCATAGCGTGCAAAGTCGTCAACAAACAGAGAGGATTCGGAACCTCGATGTATAGAATAGACAGTCTCATTAACTTTGATGTTGAAGAGAGCAGGAGAAAGGATGCTCCCCTGGGGCATGCTCAATTCGTGCTCGTGAATGTCAGACAGCGTGGTGCCATCCTGGACTCAAAACTGCCGATCATTCAGAAAGATTTTAATAAAAAGAGGGAGATGGTCTCGGTCTCAAAAACCTAGGTATTCAAGATCCACAAGCATTCCAGATTTCCAAGTAGTGTCATAAATCTCCACATTAAAAAAAAAATAGCATCCATATGTTGTTTGTTAATGAAGGCATCATGAATGGTAGTTTCATGATGTATTAATGGTCAACAATGGAATAGTACTTGCTGAAACTTCACTGTTGTTTGACCAAAAGGCCAACGGTTTCCAGTTTCCACATCAGGCAAAGTTGTAAATTTGAAGTTGATGTACTGCAGTGATTGCTGAAATGTATTGTACACCCCATACACTAATCTTAATGCACAATTCAGATTGCTTAGATTCTGTTGAAAAAAAATCAAAACAAAATAATGACAACAAAGCCATGACTATATAGATAGTATCTTTGAAATGGTAGATATGGTAGATACCGTCAAGAACTTAAGATCATAATAAATTACTTTATTAATCTATTGATTGATTGTCTGATCGCTAACTTTATTACCAGCATGCGTGGCAGTATGTATACATGTGCAAGCGATGGTCTATCCGTACAAATGCATATGCATATTTGTGCATAATTATATACATATATCACGTACATTCACATTCACTTACATTACATTTACATTCACTTTCAATTATGTTGTTTGTAGGTTCGTATGTGTACAGATGCAACAAGCACATTACATAGCCGAACAACTTCTACAACGGATTATTTGAAAACATATGTAGTCCCAAACAATGTGTTTAAAAAACAACAAAAAAAAACCCAAAACACTGAACATGCACTAACTCTAAAATTATACAAGGAAGTGCAGATTCTGTTTCATCGAGATGGTGTCACTGCGTGCGGGCTAATCCATATACGCTACATTATAAGCGAGACCACACTGCGCATGATTTAAAGCTGATAGGGAAATGAGTTAATGACTTAAGATGAATGAATTCAGCAAGAAGGTCTCGTGGCTACGACTTAGCAGATGTCTGACCTATGCATCAGCCCAACGTCTGTTCAGACCTTGTGTACAAAGTAGTGAAATATTCTGAAAGTCACAGAGACCTTATCTTAACAATCAGGTATGCTGGAGAGCAAGAGAATTGGCAATGTATTAGCATGAATCAGTCATGACTACTTTGAGTTTTAACCCAACTTTGCACGCATATCACATGAAAGAAATGAAGCTACGAACACTCAATGTTGATCATTTACTTCAGAATCCATTCTAGGCTGTCTGTTGGGAAAGCTAACAAACAAACAAGGAAACAAGAAAAGAAAAAAAAAAAAGAAGAATGTAACCTAGTAGAGTTATACAAAATCGTCCAAAGTCGCCTGAAAATCAGTGTCTTTATCACAGGAATTTTTGACCAAAAGAAGCCTCACACACACACACACACACACACACACACACACACACACACACACACACACTCGCATGTGCTAACTCGCACGCATGCACACACACACACACACACACACACACACCACGCACGCACGCACGCACACACACACACACACACACACACAAACACACACACACACAAATACACACACACACGCACGCACGCACACACACACACACACACACACACACACACACACACACACACACACACGACCACCACCACCACTACCATCATATCACTAACGGCAACAACAACACTAACAACAACAACAACAGCTAATCAACTCCATTACAAAGATACTGAAGTTTCTCCCTGGATGTTTATACACATGAAGAAATGTCATGATACGAGAAGCTAGAAGATGCAAGCCAAGACACACTGCATGTTGCACACACACACACACACACACACCACACACACACACACACACACACACGCACGCACGCACGCACGCACGCACGCACGCGCGCGCGCGCGCGCACACACACACACGCACGCACGCACGCACGCACGCACGCACGCACACACACACACACACACACACACACACACACACACACACACACACGTCATACAGGACATTACAATCAATTTGAAAAGCTGAAATGTTGCGACTTTTGAAAAAACAAAACAAAACCAAAAGAACTGCTTCTTCACCTGACACCTCATCCCCTTAAGTCTATCTCACACACCCACCACCACCACACCCCCACCTATTCCTGCACCCCCATCCCCCAATCCAATACAATCTGCAGCTGATAGGAAGCATCCAACATCAGTCAACTGAACGTTTGAACAACAAAGTCAACGTTCAAACCTTTTCAGTGTTACGGCATACTTTGTCGCCCCTGCACACTTTGTCGTCGGCGACAAACTGTGCTGCATGCTTTGTCGCCGACGACAAAGTGTGCTGCACAGTTTGTCGTCCCAGCCATGACAAATATCGACAAGTTTGCACACTTTGTCGCCCTTGCACACTTTGTCGTCTCTTTTCATATGTGACATTGCTGCACACTTTGTCGCCCCTCGAAAGAGGAAACTTCGGGTCTGAAGTCATATCGTACATTTCCGACTTGATTTTCTTGTACTCTCAGTTAAAACAACAACAACAACTAACAAAGAAACAAACAAACAGACAAAAAGAATACTTTACAATCCGAACGTAAAAATTCTCTCTCTCTCTCTCTCTCTCTCTCTCTCTCTCTCTCTCTCTCTCTCTTCATTATTATATATTTGTTTGCATAAGTGTGTGTGCGTTTGTGCATATATATGTGTGTGTGGTTGATTTATTTTTGTCTTTTCTTTTCTTTTTTCTTTTCTCTAGAGGGCCTGGTGTAAAGAAACTCTTAGCTTAACCAATTACCCTCAATAAAGATTCGTGTTCGAAAAGATTCGTGTTCTCTCTCTCCCTCTCTCTCTCTCTCTCTCTCTCTCTCTCTCTCTCTCTCTGAACAAAGTGTGTTCCACGCGCTGCAACAAAAGTACTCGGCCGATCTTTCTGAAACTTTGGAGGTATATTTACTATGGGTCAAGGATGATGCTCACGGATTATTCCCATTTCGCCCCTTTCCATTTCGTCCCCAATCTATTCCCATTTCGCCCCTTCCTATTCCGCCCCCTTTCCAATTCGTCCCTTTCCCATTTCGCCCCTTCCTATTCCGCCCCCTTTCCAATTCGTCCCTTTCCCATTTCGCCCCTTTCCAATTCGTCCCTTTCCCATTTCGCCCCCTTTCCATGTCGCCCCTGTCCCGTTCTGCCCCCTTTCTGTTTCGCCCCTTATTCCTATTTCGCCCCTTCCCAATCTGCCCCTTCCCCGTTCATCCAGGGGATCCCTTTCCCATTCCGCCCCTTCCTGTTCCCCCCCCCCCCCCCCCCCCTCCCAATTCGTCCCTTTCCCATTTCGCCCCTTCTTATTTGGCCTCTGTCCGTTAATTCCCATTTCTGAGAGAGAGAGAGAGAGAGAGAGAGAGAGAGAGAGAGAGAGAGAGAGAGAGAGAGAGAGAGAGAGAGTTTCAGTCAACTAGCACACAGAGAGTGTAATAATATAAAACACTTTCTCTTCTATATTATTCTCTTTTATATTTCATATCATACACGCAGCGTAATAATATGAAACATTTTCTCTTTTATATTATTCTCCGAATTTCGGAGAAAGTGTGGGGTTGGGAGAAAGTGTGGGGTTGGGAGAAAGTGTGGGGTTGGGAGAAAGTGTGGGGGTTGGGAGAAAGTGTGGGGTTGGGAGAAAGTGTGGGACTGGGAGAAAGTGTGGGGTTGGGAGAAAGTGTGGGACTGGGAGAAAGTGTGGGGTTGGGAGAAAGTGTGGGACTGGGAGAAAGTGTGAGGGTTGGGAGAAAGTGTGGGGTTGGGAGAAAGTGTGGGACTGGGAGAAAGTGTGGGACTGGGAGAAAGTGTGGGGGTTGGGAGAAAGTGTGGGACTGGGAGAAAGTGTGGGACTGGGAGAAAGTGTGGGACTGGGAGAAAGTGTGGGGGTTGGGAGAAAGTGTGGGACTGGGAGAAAGTGTGGGGGTTGGGAGAAAGCGTGGGACTGGGAGAAAGTGTGGGACTGTGGAGAAAGTGTGGGAGTGGGAGAAAGTGTGGGGGTTGGAAGAAAGTGTGGGGTTAGGAGAAAGTGTGGGGTTGGGAGAAAGTGTGGGGTTAGGAGAAAGTGTGGGGTTGGGAGAAAGTGTTGGACTGGGAGAAAGTGTGGGGTTAGGAGAAAGTGTGGGGTTGGGAGAAAGTGTGGGGTTGGGAGAAAGTGTGGCCCCACAGCCTGACGATGACATGCAAGAAACTTAAATTTTCCTAACAAGCGCGGCGATCTTTGTCGGCATACGTTGTCGGGCGATCTTTGTCGGCATACTTTGTCGGGCGCTCTTTGTCGGCATACTTTGTCGGGCGATCTTTGTCAGCATACTTTGTCGGGCTATCTTTGTCGGCTTACTTTGTCGGGCGATCTTTGTCAGCATACTTTGTCGGGATCTTTGTCAGCATACTTTGTCGGGCAGTTGGAAAGAATCGACCGGATATGTCCTCCTATAAAAGGTCTGAATTTTCACATTGGAGGGCAGGAGCTTCTGAGCAACTGTTGATTTCGTCAGAGACCTGTTGCAGGTAAGAGTTTTCCAGACAGTTCGTTGACCTAAACCCACCCAGCACCCCGTATTAATCTGTATGTCTACCTACCTAACTACCTACCTACCCACCCACCTACCTACCTATCTTTCTGTCTGTCTGTCTGTCTATCTATCAATCAATCTATCTATCTCCCTATCTCTCTCTCTCTATCAATCTATCTATCGATCTATCTATCTCCCTTGTCTATCTGCCTATCTGTCTGTCTGTATGTCTGCCTACCTGCCTGCCTGCCTGCCTGTCTGTCTGTACTCTCTCTCTCTCTCTCTCTCTCTCTCTTCTCTCTGTCTGTCTGTCTGTCTCTCTGTCTGGTCTTCTGTCTGTCTTCCTATCTACCTACTTGCTTGGCTGCCTGCCGGCCTGCCTGTCTGCATACCTACATATCTGTCTATCTGTCCGCCTGTCTATGCGTCTGTGTGTTTGTCTGTTCACCCTTCACTCTCGCGCTCCTACAATCCATAAATCTTAAGGACACCATGTTCACAGGGGAGAAATATCTGATTGGTTTCTCTGAGGAAACAATAGATCCCTCCACATATTATTATCATTATTATTACTAGTAGTAGTAGGAGGAGTAGTAGTATGTGTGTGTGTGTTCCAGATCGAATGAGAAAATGGATCAAGCAAAGCAAGTCGACCAGGAAGACAGCTGCCCTAGCGCCAGAGGATACTTGCAATCCGTTTCCAAAGATAAGTATTTCACACTTCGACATCTTCTGAAAGGAAAGTTCAAAGTTCCAAAGAAAAACCGCACTGCTGTGGAAAAAAGTACTGTGAGGCAGTATCAAAGACGCAAACATGACTCTTCTTTGGTAGAAGGAAATGTACATTTCAGAGGAAAACCAGTTCTGATTGAAAGTGGGGCACCACAGACAGTAAAACATAGATTTGATGAAAATCTCGGATCTGGGTCTAGAACAGTTTGGAGGCAAGTCACAGAGAAATTTGCTGGTGTTTCGTACACAAAAGTACGAACAGTTCTTGGTGTGTCAAAAAAGATACCATGAAAGAAATGCAAGGTTCACAAACACAGTCCCTCCCAAACCAGTCATGGCCACTGCAGTAAATGAACGCTGGCAGCTTGATTTAATTGACATGAGAAATGAGCTGGTCCTTCACAACGGAAAACCGCAGCAGTACATTATGTCAGTTCTGGATACATTCTCTCGTTTTCTGATCCTGAGACCACTTGCAAGCAAAAGCAGTAGGACGTAGCAAGAACACTGAATGAAATTTTCTCAGGACACGGAGTTCCTTCTTGTGTTCAGTTCGATCAGGGCACGGAATTCAAGGGGGAGACAGAACGACTGTTGCATTCCAAAAATGTCAGAACCATCAGGAGTAGTGCGTATCACCCACAGTCTCAAGGCAAATGTGAGCGATCACATCGGGAGATCCGAAAGAACATTTTGTTCATGACAGCTTGCAAAGGAGGATTCAATTGGGCAAAGAATTTGCACCTCATTCAAAAATCCATCAATGACACACCCAAAGATGTACTGGCCAAAAAATGCCCGTCTGAGGTATATTTCAGCAGATCAGAATCACTGATAAAAAAGTAAGAGAAGCCTCTGCAAAAGCAGCAAAGAAAAGCATCGCATCACATCGCCAGTGTCCATCCCTGTACAGTCTTGGCGAAGAGGTTCTGATCCGGTACCCCCCAAAATCCACCGGTAGGATACGTGTTCCCTATCGGATGTCTGTTTGTAGAGGCAGGGTCACTGAGCGATCTTTGGCTCGAAATAAATACAAGATTCAATACCACAAACCAACCGGAGAAATGGTGAGTCAGTGGATATCAGTCACTGATATTACAAGCACAACAGCGACAAAGGAACGAAGAAAGAAAAGAGCTGCCAGGAAAAAAATGGAAACAGCGCTCAATACAGAAGAACACAGACAAAAGTATTCCATTCCCTTGAATCATTCTGACAGAATCAAAACCCTGGAGGCCATGAACATTGAAGTGATTCTAGATCCAACAGATAGTCCTGGTAACTGTCAATTTGAGGCTATTGGCCATCAGCTTTCCCTGTTTGGAGTCAACAGAACTGCAGAAGCTCTCCAAAGGGACGCTGTAAACCATACCATCGACAACATGGACACATACAGCCCATTCATTGACGGAAACGTTCATGATTATGTCATGGACATGAGACAAGGCGGTACGTACGGCGACCACCTGACTTTGTCCGCGCTCTCAGCCGTCTACCATGTTCAAATATTGGTGGTATCAGGAAATGGCCCTGATTATTCTACTCTCATCACCCCAGACCAAGGACTATACCATCCTGGTATTTTCACTCTGACCCTGGGTTATTACCCTGAACATTACGCCAGTATTGGTGTTCCCTGGGAAGTGCGACTTCCACTGATTTTGCAATGTATTGGTACTGACAACGACAACGGCACTGCGACTCCTACAGTCAATGCCAAAGTCCCTGGTAACAACGACAACGGCACTGCGACTCCTACAGTCAATGCCAAAGTCCCTGGCAACAACGACAACGGCACTGCGACTCCTGCAGCCAATGCAAATGTCCCTGACAACAACGACAACGGCATTGCGACTCCTACAGTCAATGCCAAAGTCCCTGGTAACAACGACAACGGCATTGCGACTCCTACAGTCAATGCCAATGTCCCTGACAACAACGACAACGGCACTGCGACTCCTGCAGTCAATGCCAATGTCCCCGGTAACAACGACAACGACACTGCGACTCCTACAGTCAATGCCAATGTCCCCGGTAACAACGACAACGACACTGCGACTCCTACAGTCAATGCCAAAGTCTCTGAACGACAACGGCACTGCGACTCCTGTAGCCAATGCAAACGTCCCTGACAACAACGACAACGGCACTGCGACTCCTACAGTCAATGCCAATGTCCCTGACAACAACGACAACGGCACTGCGACTCCAACAGTCAATGTCAATGTCTCTGACAACAACAACAACGACAACGGCACTGCGACTCCTACAGTCAATGCCAATGTCCCTGACAACAACGACAATGGCACTGCGACTCAATGCCAATGTCCCTGACAACAACGACAACGGCACTGCGACTCCTACAATCAATGTCAATGAACGGCACTGCGACTCCTACAGTCAATGACGATGTCCCTGACAACAACGACAACGGCACTCCGACTCCTACAGTCCCTTTCGATAGTCGCGAATTTTTGCCTCAAGAAATCCAGGCTTTGATAATCCACCATGCAGTCCGATGGATCCAAGCTTCAGATACACGCTGCAAAATGTGAACACATTTTTCAGGCTGACAGTTTCCAGAATCCCTTTACCCAGACTGCACATTGACTTCTCTGTTATCCCCAACGTTCCAAATCCCGTCAGTATTAGAAGACTGATACGTGCAGCAGGACGAACAAGCGGTCTTGCCTTGGAAATCAGGCGGATTGTAAATAATAGACAGTGGTACAACACTTGGCTCTGGTTGAGGGAAGACGATTTCAGAAACTTTTATATCACTGGCATTTGGACGAATCAGAGGTACTGACCAGTTTCTGAAATCGTCTTCTCACAGCCACAGCAGAAGGTTATACGAAAGTGCACATCACAGTTCTCTTTTCAGTTGTCATTTTGAAAAACTGTTTCTTTTATGTATAATGTGAGCAAATCAAAGATTTGCAGTTCCTCACAAGTTTGCATTTAAAGACTGGCTGGTAGGAAAAGAAATGGGCCTTAATGTGTAATATGGCTACGATGTTGCGTTTGACATTTTCATTGTCGATGTGACGGTAATGATATTTTTGTTAAGTTTCGCTGTTACGGTTTGTACTCTGTAATTTGTTTTTGATAATTGTGCACAGTATACATCCAGCTGAATTTGACACTCGGATATTGTTCATGTGACAGCGTTTTATTATTTTTTGTTTGCTTGTTAAAAATCTGTGTGCCAAATTGTGTGCTCAGTAATATGTTAATGTGTTCAACATTTAAAAGTGATTCATCTGGCAGTTCCGTGTTCACCGTTTTGAATGAGAATTTTGAATGAGTATAAATCGTTTAAGTGACTTCATATTTCAAGGATTTTTCAAACTGTTTTTCGAATTTCGACCACAGACCTCTGTTCACATGGTATATACACACTCGTGTAAGACATACAGCAATAGCACAACTACAAAAATTCATCACTCACAGGTGACTACTCTGATTGTGTAAATGGAGAATCAAAGAACTGGAAAAAAGCCAGAAAGTACACTTGCAGATTGCATGTATATGGTGTTACGTTTTAGAACACTTTGATTTTCGATTTGACGATAACAAGTTTCTTTTTAAAACAATTGCATTGTTTTACATTGGGGTGTTGTTCATGTGACAACGGTTTGATTTTTGTAGAATATATGTGTGACAATGAGTAGTGTTTCATGGTCTTTTTTAATTTTTCATGTCACTCTCTTTATCATCATTACTTAATTTTGTCGAATTTTTGTTTATATTCTTAAACAAAAAAGTTATCTACGGCTGAATTGCTGGCTGAGTGTGTAAATTTAGAAAACGCTGAAAATTACAGTACTGAACTTGACAGTATTTTCATTCTAGTCGTGTCAAATCACATACTGGCACTGTGTGTTTGCCTGAAATTCAAAACAGCCGTATGTTGTAGATTGTGTAGTTCTACATTGTTGTTGGATTTGGTATAGGAGGTTCTGGTGTAACTAATCTTGAAAACAGTAAAAGTTCTTTGATTGCAGACGCGTTAACATTTCATCGTTTATTATAAAATGTGCATAACGCTGGATCTGACATGATTTTGAATGAGACAAATGCAAGAAATTTAAATGTAAACTATTTTTTATTGGGAAGAAAAACATTGTCTGCTGTAGCTGTTTAAAGCTTCACATTTGAATTATCTTTTTTTCTCCTTTTGTTACATTCTAGCTTTCTTTGAACAATGATTAGATGTTTAAATACGCCTGTGTTTCCCTGTTGATGACAAATTGAATAAAACGATCTGCAGAAAGAACGTTTCCATTGTTTTTTTAACTTGTACCCTAGATTTTTCTTTCTTCTGTTTAGTGTGTTTGAATGCAAAGTTTCTTTGTTTGTTTTTTTTTGTCTAACCTATTATTATTTCTGTCTTCAAATCTCTATCCTAAAACGTAGTCAATTTTATGTTCCCAGACAAATAAACCCCATTTCGAGCGCCTGAGTTTACACTAGAAGCATTCAATTCAGTTAATGCCACACAAGGGCCTCATTTTTGTACTGCCAGTTTCATTAGATCTAGTTTTGTGGTATCTACACTCAACATGGACAAGTTGGACGTAGGAACTGCAGGAAGCCTGTCAAAGACAAAAGAGCCACGATCAAATACTCTGGCGAAAAATAGTAACTTTTCTTTACCCCCAGCCCCTATACATATAATCACATATAATCTTTTTCACTCATACGCTTGCCAACGACAAACACTGAACACACGAAAACTCAGATTAATCACGAGATGTGATTTTTTTTTTTTTTTTTTTTTTTTTTTTGGGGGGGGGGGGGGGGGGGGGGTTGTAAATTGGTTAAAATAGGCACTTAATGAAATAAAGGGGAACAGACCTATAACAAGGGAAATAATTATAACAAGATGCAAAGCATATGATTGTACTCCCAGTTTATCTTGAATAGCAACGTTTTCCAACTGTCACAAATATAGGCCCATATCTATATTTGCATCAAGAGCTCTTTGCTTTGCCACAATCTCTCAAAAATCGCTTAAAACTCAGTCAAGTAGATTCTAAGATATTCAATAAAGGAGAGAGAAGAAACATTTATGGTCGTCACGGCGGAAGCCGGTGAAGATCGTTGAAAAATGTCAGCATCAGCCTTAACCGTATTTAACATACCTACCAATTTTCAGAACGATCAGTTTTCTGTGAAAAGAGTGAAACATATTTTCCTGATATTTCAACAGTTTTTAACAGTTATTTAAAGAATTGTAACAATTATATCCCATTATCTGAAGGAAGGCCTTGATTTGACACAAATTCGTCCCAACCGCTTTACAATCGGTCAAGTAGCTTTTGAAAGAAGAAAAAACAGTTATTTGCCGTTATAACCATTATTAACGGTTATTCGGTGATAAATAAATAAACAAATAAGTAAATAAAATGAAAATGTCGTCATCGTCCCTGACCCACAGCAAACGTATGTCCTACATTTCAGAGATCAGAGATCAGAGATCAGTTGTTTCGTCTGTAGCGTGTGGAACATATTTTTTACACACACACACACGCGCGCACGCGCGCACGCACGCACGCACACAGAATGTTTCCACGTAGATTGTAAAGTACGGTCTTATAACTGGGATTACAAAAAAAAAAAAAAAAAAAAAAAAAAAAAGTCTAAGTCCAGTGTACACGATTGACTTCAGATCTGAAGTTTTTTTTTCTTTCGAGGGGCGACAAAGTGTGCAGCAATGTCACATATGAAAAGTGTCGACAAAGTGTGCAAGGGCGACAAAGTGTGCAAACTTGTCGATATTTGTCATGGCTGGGACGACAAACTGTGCAGCACACTTTGTTGTCGGCGACAAAGCATGCAGCACAGTTTGTCGCCGACGACAAAGTGTGCAGGGGCGACAAAGTATGCCGTAACACGACCCTGTGCAAACACGCCATGTTGGTGGTTTTCGATTGTGTTTGACTACACACGTTGTTCGTTAACGTTGCAAACTCATTTTTAATGCAATTGATAGCGCACCGAAAAAAAAACAAAAAACAAAACAAAACAAACAAACAAACAACAACAACAACAAAAACCGTAGACAATCACAAGACAAAGCACGACGCGTTTCGACCTCTTAGGTCTTCTTCAGGCAGGATACAGAACACTCAAGACGACGAAAATGAACGAGCAATCACTTATCTTCATCCACTTCAGCGCAAGATGGGCGTTGGCGGTGCGTCATTAATCACATTCAAAATTTGTTTTAGATTTCCGCCCGCGGTCGCCTCACGTTGATTTCCGCCCGCGGTCGCCTCACGTTGATTTCCGCCCGCGGTCGCCTCACGTTGCAATCTCAGTTACCGATTCGAATGCGGCTTCGCGCTCATCCTACGATTGTCGTTTCCATGAAAACAGCATAAATCATTGAAGCTTAAAAAAAATCCAGTATATTCTAAACATCAGCAAATTGGTCACTTTGTTCTCTTTATCATATTAGTTCCTCTTCTTCTGCGTACGCAGGCTGATACTCCTGCGGACACTCCCTATATGGACAGGCAAGTATTAATCCCATCTACTCAAAAAAGGGAGTGGAGTTTTGTGTGTATGACCGTTTTTTATCCCGCCATTAAGGCAGCCATACTCCATCTTCAGGGAAGGTGCATGCTATGTGTAACGTGTCATCCATACTAACGGCCAAACTGGCCTTCTCTTCCGAAAGTTGGTGATGGGATTTGACGTGTGTGCAAGATGTTATGAATGCGTTCACACACGGAACCTCGGTTTATAGCCTCATTCGAAGGACTGTATGGGAAATGGAGTCAGAACTAATGTTAACTCCGAGTGAAAAATCCCCCTGTACCGAAACGGCCCGACGGAGATTTGAACCCACAACCCTTGGATTACGAGTCCGGCGTTCTACCAGCTGAGCTATTCCGGCCCCTCGTATTAGTTCAGGGAAGGTTAGAGAGAGAGAGAGAGAGAGAGAGAGAGAGAGAGAGAGAGAGAGAGAGAGAGAGAGAGAGAGAGATGGGCTTTGCTTTCCATCATGCCATAGACACGGAGAACCTTTGGCAGTTTCTGCTCCTAAATCGACAGAATATGGGAACTTTAACCTTGTGTGTGTGTGTGTGTGTGTGTGTGTGTGTGTGTGTGTGTGTGTGTGTGTGTGTGTG
>CM065747.1:4241228-4256228 GCA_033310375.1 Conus canariensis
CCTACCTTCAACATCTTTGTGTATTATGCGATGGGTTCCCGCTATGGGGAAACGTTTTCGGGAATCTTTGGGAGAAGAAAAACAAAGTGACGCAACAGCTGTCGTAACGATGGCAGAAGCAACAGGACAACGGCCTTTTGGACTCAAATTAGATGCTATGGAACGATACTCGGAGACTTTGGACTCAGATTAGATGCTATGGAACGATACTCGGAGACTTTGGACTCAGATTAGATGCTATGGAACGATACTCGGAGACTTTGGACTCAAATTAGATGCTATGGAACGATACTCGGAGACTTTGGACTCAAATTAGATGCTATGGAACGATACTCGGAGACTTTGGACTCAAATTAGACGCTATGGAACGATACTCGGAGACTTTGGACTCAAATTAGACGCTATGGAACGATACTCGGAGACTTTGGACTCAAATTAGACGCTATGGAACGATACTCGGAGACTTTGGACTCAAATTAGACGCTATGGAACGATACTCGGAGACTTTGGACTCAAATTAGACGCTATGGAACGATACTCGGAGACTTTGGACTCAAATTAGACGCTATGGAACGATACTCGGAGACTTTGGACTCAAATTAGACGCTATGGAACGATACTCGGAGACTTTGGACTCAAATTAGACGCTATGGAACGATACTCGGAGACTTTGGACTCAAGTTAGACGCTATGGAACGATACTCGGAGACTTTGGACTCAAGTTAGACGCTATGGAACGATACTCGGAGACTTTGGACTCAAGTTAGACGCTATGGAACGATACTCGGAGACTTTGGACTCAAGTTAGACGCTATGGAACGATACTCGGAGACTTTGGACTCAAGTTAGACGCTATGGAACGATACTCGGAGACTTTGGACTCAAGTTAGACGCTATGGAACGATACTCGGAGACTTTGGACTCAAGTTAGACGCTATGGAACGATACTCGGAGACTTTGGACTCAAGTTAGACGCTATGGAACGATACTCGGAGACTTTGGACTCAAATTAGACGCTATGGAACGATACTCGGAGACTTTGGACTCAAATTAGACGCTATGGAACGATACTCGGAGACTTTGGACTCAAATTAGACGCTATGGAACGATACTCGGAGACTTTGGACTCAAATTAGACGCTATGGAACGATACTCGGAGACTTTGGACTCAAATTAGACGCTATGGAACGATACTCGGAGACTTTGGACTCAAGTTAGACGCTATGGAACGATACTCGGAGACTTTGGACTCAAGTTAGACGCTATGGAACGATACTCGGAGACTTTGGACTCAAGTTAGACGCTATGGAACGATACTCGGAGACTTTGGACTCAAGTTAGACGCTATGGAACGATACTCGGAGACTTTGGACTCAAGTTAGACCTATGGAACGATACCGGAGACTTGGACTCAATTAGACGCTATGGAACGATACTCGGAGACTTTGGACTCAATTAGACGCTATGGAACGATACTCGAGACTTTGGACTCAAGTTAGACCTATGGAACGATACTCGGAGACTTTGGACTCAATAGACGCTATGAACGATACTCGGAGACTTTGGACTCAAGTTAGACGCTATGGAACGATACTCGGAGACTTTGGACTCAAGTAGACGCTATGGAACGATACTCGGAGACTTGGACTCAGTTAGACGCTATGGAACGATACTCGGACTTTGGACTCAAGTTAGACCTATGGAACGATACTCGAGACTTGGACTCAAGTTAGACGCTATGGAACATACCGAGACTTGGACTCAGTTAGAGCTATGGAACGATACCGGAGACTTGGACTCAATTAGACGCTATGGAACGATACTCGGAGACTTGGACTCAATTAGACGATGGAACATACTCGGAGACTTTGGACCAAGTTAGACGCATGGAACGATACTCGAGACTTTGGACTCAAGTTAGAGCATGAACGATACTCGGAGACTTTGGATCAAGTTAGACGCTATGGAACGATACTGGGGAGACTGGACACTCAATTAGACGCATGGAACGATACTCGGAGACTTTGGACTCAAGTTAGACGCTATGGAACGATACTCGGAATTTGGACTCAAGTTAGACGCTATGGAACGATACTCGGAGACTTTGGACTCAATTAGACGCTATGGAACGATACTCGGAGATTTGGACTCAAGTTAGACGCTATGGAACGATACCGGAGACTTGGACTCAAGTTAACGCTAGGAACGATACTCGGAGACTTGGACTCAAGTTAGACGCTATGGAACGATACTCGGAGACTTTGGACTCAAGTTAGACGCTATGGAACGATACTCGGAGACTTGGACTCAAGTTAGACGCTATGGAACGATACTCGGAGACTTTGGACTCAAGTTAGACGCTATGGAACGATACTCGGAGACTTTGGACTCAATTAGACGCTATGGAACGATACTCGGAGACTTTGGACTCAATTAGACGCTATGGAACGATACTCGAGACTTTGGACTCAATTAGACGCTATGGAACGATACTCGGAGACTTTGGACTCAATTAGACGCTATGGAACGATACTCGGAGACTTTGGACTCAATTAGACGCTATGGAACGATACTCGAGACTTTGGACTCAAGTTAGACCTATGGAACGATACTCGGAGACTTTGACTCAAGTTAGACGCTATGGAACGATACTCGGAGACTTTGGACTCAATTAGACGCTATGGAACGATACTCGGAGACTTTGGACTCAAGTTAGACGCTATGGAACGATACTCGGAGACTTTGGACTCAATTAGACGCTATGGAACATACTCGGAGACTTGGACTCAAGTTAGACGCTATGGAACGATACTCGGAGACTTGGACTCAAGTTAGACGCTATGGAACGATACTCGGAGACTTTGGACTCAATTAGACGCATGGAACGATACTCGGAGACTTGGACTCAAGTTAGACGCTATGGAACGATACTCGGAGACTTTGGACTCAAGTTAGACGCTATGGAACGATACTCGGAGACTTTGGACTCAAGTTAGACGCTATGGAACGATACTCGGAGACTTTGGACTCAAGTTAGACGCTATGGAACGATACTCGGAGACTTTGGACTCAATTAGACGCTATGGAACGATACTCGGAGACTTTGGACTCAAGTTAGACGCTATGGAACGATACTCGGAGACTTTGGACTCAAATAGACGCTATGGAACGATACTCGGAGACTTTGGACTCAATTAGACGCTATGGAACGATACTCGGAGACTTTGGACTCAATTAGACGCTATGGAACGATACTCGGAGACTTTGGACTCAAATTAGACGCTATGGAACGATACTCGGAGACTTTGGACTCAAATTAGACGCTATGGAACGATACTCGGAGACTTTGGACTCAATTAGACGCTATGGAACGATACTCGGAGACTTTGGACTCAATTAGACGCTATGGAACGATACTCGGAGACTTTGGACTCAAATAGACGCTATGGAACGATACTCGGAGACTTTGGACTCAATTAGACGCTATGGAACGATACTCGGAGACTTTGGACTCAATTAGACGCTATGGAACGATACTCGGAGACTTGGACTCAAATTAGACGCTATGGAACGATACTCGGAGACTTTGGACTCAAATTAGACGCTATGGAACGATACTCGGAGACTTTGGACTCAATTAGACGCTATGGAACGATACTCGGAGACTTTGGACTCAAGTTAGACGCTATGGAACGATACTCGGAGACTTTGGACTCAAATTAGACGCTATGGAACGATATCGGAGACTTTGGACTCAAGTTAGACGCTATGGAACGATACTCGGAGACTTTGGACTCAAGTTAGACGCTATGGAACGATACTCGGAGACTTTGGACTCAATTAGACGCTATGGAACGATACTCGGAGACTTTGGACTCAAGTTAGACGCTATGGAACGATACTCGGAGACTTTGGACTCAAATTAGACGCTATGGAACGATACTCGGAGACTTTGGACTCAAATTAGACGCTATGGAACGATACTCGGAGACTTTGGACTCAAATTAGACGCATGGAACGATACTCGGAGACTTTGGACTCAAGATTAGACGCTATGGAACGATACTCGGAGACTTTGGACTCAAATTAGACGCTATGGAACGATACTCGGAGACTTTGGACTCAATTAGACGCTATGGAACGATACTCGGAGACTTTGGACTCAATTAGACGCTATGGAACGATACTCGGAGACTTTGGACTCAATTAGACGCTATGGAACGATACTCGGAGACTTTGGACTCAATTAGACGCTATGGAACGATACTCGGAGACTTTGGACTCAATTAGACGCTATGGAACGATACTCGGAGACTTTGGACTCAATTAGACGCTATGGAACGATACTCGGAGACTTTGGACTCAAATTAGACGCTATGGAACGATACTCGGAGACTTTGGACTCAATTAGACGCTATGGAACGATACTCGGAGACTTTGGACTCAAATTAGACGCTATGGAACGATACTCGGAGACTTTGGACTCAATTAGACGCTATGGAACGATACTCGGAGACTTTGGACTCAATTAGACGCTATGGAACGATACTCGGAGACTTTGGACTCAATTAGACGCTATGGAACGATACTCGGAGACTTTGGACTCAATTAGACGCTATGGAACGATACTCGGAGACTTTGGACTCAATTAGACGCTATGGAACGATACTCGGAGACTTTGGACTCAAATTAGACGCTATGGAACGATACTCGGAGACTTTGGACTCAATTAGACGCTATGGAACGATACTCGGAGACTTTGGACTCAAATTAGACGCTATGGAACGATACTCGGAGACTTTGGACTCAAAGTTAGACGCTATGGAACGATACTCGGAGACTTTGGACTCAAGTTAGACGCTATGGAACGATACTCGGAGACTTTGGACTCAATTAGACGCTATGGAACGATACTCGGAGACTTTGGACTCAATTAGACGCTATGGAACGATACTCGGAGACTTGGACTCAAATTAGACGCTATGGAACGATACTCGGAGACTTTGGACTCAAATTAGACGCTATGGAACGATACTCGGAGACTTTGGACTCAAATTAGACGCTATGGAACGATACTCGGAGACTTTGGACTCAAATTAGACGCTATGGAACGATACTCGGAGACTTTGGACTCAAATTAGACGCTATGGAACGATACTCGGAGACTTTGGACTCAATTGTAGACGCTATGGAACGATACTCGGAGACTTTGGAGAACTCAATTTAGAAGACGCTATGGAACGATACTCGGAGACTTTGGACTCAAGTTAGACGCTATGGAACGATACTCGGAGACTTTGGACTCAAATTAGACGCTATGGAACGATACTCGGAGACTTTGGACTCAAATTAGACGCTATGGAACGATACTCGGAGACTTTGGACTCAAATTAGACGCTATGGAACGATACTCGGAGACTTTGGACTCAAATTAGACGCTATGGAACGATACTCGGAGACTTTGGACTCAAATTAGACGCTATGGAACGATACTCGGAGACTTTGGACTCAAATTAGACGCTATGGAACGATACTCGGAGACTTTGGACTCAAATTAGACGCTATGGAACGATACTCGGAGACTTTGGACTCAAATTAGACGCTATGGAACGATACTCGGAGACTTTGGACTCAAATTAGACGCTATGGAACGATACTCGGAGACTTTGGACTCAATTAGACGCTATGGAACGATACTCGGAGACTTTGGACTCAAATTAGACGCTATGGAACGATACTCGGAGACTTTGGACTCAATTAGACGCTATGGAACGATACTCGGAGACTTTGGACTCAATTAGACGCTATGGAACGATACTCGGTTGGACTCAAATTAGATGCATGAACGATACTCGAGACTTGGACTCAATTAGAGCTATGGAACGATACTCGAGACTTGGACTCAAATTAGAGCTATGAACGATACTCGGAGACTGGACTCAAATTAGAGCATGGAACGATACCGGAGACTTGGACTCAAATAGAGCTATGAACGTACTCGGAACTTGGGCTCAATAGAGCTATGGACGATACTCGGAGACTTGACTCAATTAGAGCTATGGAACGATACTCGGAGACTTGGACTCAAATAGAGCTAGGAACGATACTCGGAGACTTGGACTCAATTAGAGCTATGGAACGATACTCGGAGACTTGGACTCAAATTAGATTATGGAACGTACTCGAGACTTGGACTCAAATTAGAGCTATGGAACGATACTCGGAGACTTGGACTCAATAGAGCATGAACGAACTCGAGACTTTGACTCAAATTAGATCTATGGAACGATACTCGAGACTTGGACTCAAATTAGAGCATGAACGATACTCGGAGACTTGGACTCAATTAGAGCTATGGAACGATACTCGGAGACTTGGACCAAATAGAGCATGAACGATACTCGAGACTTGGACTAAATAGAGCTATGGACATACTCGAGACTTGGACTCAAATTAGAGCTATGAACGATACCGGAGACTTGGACTCAAATAGAGCTAGGAACGATACTCGAGACTTGGATAATTAGAGCTGAACATTCGAATTGACTAATGAGTTGAAAATGGACTTGGCTCTTGATAGCGATACTGAATTGGACTAATTAGATAGGAAGATATGAATTGGATAATAGACAGAAGATAGGAGAGGATAAATTAAGTATGAAGATATGAGTTGGATAAATTGATATGAGAATCAACTGTCAAATTAGTATGAACGACTCGAGATCTGGACTCAATCATGACGATACTCGAATCTGACCATTAGACATGGAACTATCGAGACTTGACTCATTAGATGCTATGGAAGAATCGAACTCTGGCTCAAATAGATCTATGACGATACCGAGTCTGCTCAAATAGAGATGAGATACCGACTCTGACTCAATGAGTAGAAAGATGAATTATCGGAAGTACTCGGAATCTAAATTAGATGCTAGACGAACCGAATCTGACTCAATATGCATGGACGATACTCGAGACGACTCAATATGATGAATTCGGGACGGATATATGTATGACATAGACCTGATATTGTATGCATACTGGCGGTCAAATATGTGAATAGTTGGCTCAAATAGATGCTATGAACGATACTCGGAGACTTGGACTCAAATTAGATGCTATGGAACGATACTCGGAGACTTTGGACTCAAATTAGATGCTATGGAACGATACTCGGAGACTTTGGACTCAAATTAGATGCTATGGAACGATACTCGGAGACTTTGGACTCAAATAGATGCTATGGAACGATACTCGGAGACTTGGACTCAAATTAGATGCTATGGAACGATACTCGGAGACTTTGGACTCAAATTAGATGCTATGGAACGATACTCGGAGACTCTGGACTCAAATTAGATGCTATGGAACGATACTCGGAGACTCTGGACTCAAATTAGATGCTATGGAACGATACTCGGAGACTTGGACTCAAATTAGATGCTATGGAACGATACTCGGAGACTTTGGACTCAAATTAGATGCTATGGAACGATACTCGGAGACTCTGGACTCAAATTAGATGCTATGGAACGATACTCGGAGACTTGGACTCAAATTAGATGCTATGGAACGATACTCGGAGACTCTGGACTCAAATTAGATGCTATGGAACGATACTCGGAGACTCTGGACTCAAATTAGATGCTATGAACGATCTCGAGACTTGGACTCAAATAATATGGAACGATACTCGGAGACTCTGGACTCAAATTAGATGCTATGGAACGATACTCGGAGACTCTGGACTCAAATTAGATGCTATGGAACGATACTCGGAGACTCTGGACTCAAATTAGATGCTATGGAACGATACTCGGAGACTCTGGACTCAAATTAGATGCTATGGAACGATACTCGGAGACTCTGGACTCAAATTAGATGCTATGGAACGATACTCGGAGACTCTGGACTCAAATTAGATGCTATGGAACGATACTCGGAGACTCTGGACTCAAATTAGATGCTATGGAACGATACTCGGAGACTCTGGACTCAAATTAGATGCTATGGAAGCGATACTCGGAGACTCTGGACTCAAATTAGATGCTATGGAACGATACTCGGAGACTCTGGACTCAAATTAGATGCTATGGACGATACTCGGAGACTCTGGACTCAAATTAGATGCTATGGAACGATACTCGGAGACTCTGGACTCAAATTAGATGCTATGGAACGATACTCGGAGACTCTGGACTCAAATTAGATGCTATGGAACGATACTCGGAGACTCTGGACTCAAATTAGATGCTATGGAACGATACTCGGAGACTCTGGACTCAAATTAGATGCTATGGAACGATACTCGGAGACTTGGACTCAAATTAGATGCTATGGAACGATACTCGGAGACTCTGGACTCAAATTAGATGCTATGGAACGATACTCGGAGACTCTGGACTCAAATTAGATGCTATGGAACGATACTCGGAGACTCTGGACTCAAATTAGATGCTATGGAACGATACTCGGAGACTTTGGACTCAAATTAGATGCTATGGAACGATACTCGGAGACTCTGGACTCAAATTAGATGCTATGGAACGATACTCGGAGACTCTGGACTCAAATTAGATGCTATGGAACGATACTCGGAGACTTGGACTCAAATTAGATGTTATGGAACGATACTCAGAGACTGTCTGGATTAATACATTGTTTAGCTGAACACATTTGTCAAAAGTTCATTCACTGGATATCGTTGGTTATGAAATTTGTCATAACTGTGCCTGTGTCTCTTGAGGTTAGCAATACTGTTTCAAATAGTTTTCTGCGACGAAATAATGTAGTAGTAGTAGTAGTAGTAGTAGTAGTAGTAGTAGTAGTAGTAGTAGGAGGAGGAGGAGGAGGAGGAGGAGGAATAGTAGTAGTAGTAGGAGGAGGAGTAGTTGTAGTTGTGGTAATTGAAGCTGTGGTGATAGTGGTTATGGTGAGGTGTGTGTGTGTGTGTGTGTGTGTGTGTGTGTGTGTGTGTGTGTGTGTGTGTGTGTGTGTGTGTGTGTATTCAGTTCAGTTCAGTGGTTTATTAAATGTCTTTTCATCGCCAGATGACATTAGGCACTTAAGTAAAGAAAACAACAACAACAACAACAAGAACAACAACAACAACAACAAAAAACCTCCACACTTAACTTATCATCCACGTTAGTACTTTCAAACCCACATCTGATATATGCATGCTTACATAAGTGAAATACCCTAGTGGTACACAAAATTGATCTTTATAAAAATTTTGCAACTGGTGACTGCGAAATAACCATGGCAATTTCAGCAACATGTGAACCATATAAGACAGTACTAACATTATGAAAGTTTGTTATCTGATAAAGCGTGTTCGTCTCCTGATAAAGCGTGGTCAACACTGAGCATTCAAATAAAAGATGATGTACAGAAATGTTTTCTCTGCAGACACAAGTAATACCATGAGAATATTTAGTGTTCCAAGTATTCAGCCTTAATTTATGAATTAATCTGACAATGTGCCTGGGGACACGATAGTAAACTAGACATTTTTTCACTTAAATTCTTCTTATGTATATATTTTTCCATGATTTGGATTAATTCACAAGCGGATAAATCTAAGGGATTGTTTAATAAATTTTCAGCATTTCTGTTTGCTCCTTCTTTTGCAAGACTGTCTGCTATTTCATTCCACTTTATACCACAGTGAGATGGGACCCAACAAAAATCAATTCTTATGCCTAAAGTTATGACAGAATGCAGTAGATGTTTTATTTCAAAAAGCAAATCTTTTCTAGCTTTGCAGTCCCAACGCTCTAGTGATTGTAAAACAGATTTGGAATCAACACAAAGTAAAATTTTATAGAAAGCAATTGGTGTATCATATATGTAAGTCAAAGCCTTCAGTATTGCACATAATTCTGAGATATAGATTGAAAACCCCTTCCCTAAATAATATGATTTCCTGACATTTAAAGTTGGTATGATAAAGCCAGAACCACTGTCAGAGGATTCCATTACAGACCCATCTGTAAACACTTTTAAATGATTTGGATAGCTGTTTTCTAAATGTTCACGAACTTCAGTTGTTAAAATATTTACATTATCACTTTTCTTTATCAAAGTGTATTTGTAATCAAAAGAAGCATTTAGGTGCTCCCAAGGAGGCATTTTAGGTACCGCAGGAAATTCTGGTATAGCAGTAATATCAATTACAATGTGACATTAAGTCAGATGTGTAGTTTCTAATTGGTTGAATATGTGACATGTGTTTAGACCTCTTAGGAAAATCTTTACTGGAATCCATCAGTATTTCTTCAGTAACTGAATTTTCAACAGAAAGACTTCTGACAATATATTTGGATACATCCAATATTCGCTTCTCATTTAGTGGTAATATATTTGTTTCTTTATAACATCTATGAGTGCTTGTAGGAACTGGGACTCCCAGAGCTAATTTCATGGCCTTACTGTCCAAACTTTGCAATGTATTTAAAAGAGAATTAGGTGCAGAGAAATACACTTCCTGCCCATAAGTCAATTTTAATCGGACTAAAGAGATATATAGATGTAAAAGGGTATGAGCCCTGACCCCATGGTTGACAACATATAATTTTAAGAACGTTTAATCTTTTTCTTGTCTTATCAATCAAATGTTCAATGTGTGTTTTCCAGTTCAGCTTAGGAGTTAAAAATACCCCCAGGAACTTAACTTTTTGTTTATATTCCAGAATCTGACCATCTAGCAAAAGCGAGGGTAGTATCTTTGGGTTCTCACCATTGTTAAACAACATAAGACATGTTTTTTCTCCAGATAGTTCTAATCCGTTCTTCTTCATATTTATAGATAATTCATCCAATTCCTTTTGGTACAACTTCTGTACAAAGTTTACTGTTCTTTTATTGGAATGCTTCCTTAATTTACAGTTAATCCAAATAGTGATATCATCTGCATACTGAACTACCTGCGTTGCTTTTGACATTGATTTAGGAAGATCATGGATTAGGATTGTGAACAACATGGGAGCAATAACTGATCCCTGAGGAATACCCATATCTACATTCCTAAAGGATGAATAAGTTCTTCCAATCTGTGTGTGTATGTGTGAGTGTGTGTGTGTGTGTGTGTGTGTGTGTGTGTGTGCGTGCGTGCGTGCGTGCGTGCGTGCGTGCGTGCGTGCGCGCGCGCGCGTGTGTGTGTGTGTATGTGTGTGTGTTTGTGTGTGTGTGTGAGAAAGGAAAGAAGAAGAGAGAGAGAGAGAGAGAGAGAGAGAGAGAGAGAGAGAGAGAGAGTCCTTGTATGTGTGTCTGTGAGTTTGTATCTGTGCCTGCGTCTGTGTGTGGTTTGAAATATTGTGTGTGAGTGCGCGAGCACGCACGCGCGCGCGTGCGTGTGTGTATGTGTGTGAATTCTTGGCTAACGCCCTCCATGTACCTTACTCCAATAAAACGCCTCTGAGGTCCTTTGGACAGATCAGGTGCATGCCATATGACATCTATCAGTCAACACAAATGGACCATGTATGGAGTGCTCTTTCCACACCATTGGCGGTGTTTGAAATATATAATACATACAATAAAGAAGAGAGAATCCTGATTTTGTTTCTTAGTACAGATTGCACATTGATCTTCGTATTCTGAGGAGAAAGTTTGGTATTCTTAGAAAAGGTATGTTTAAGAGAAAAATTCAGTATTCTTTAAGGTCTGTTCTCGAGATTGGGAGTACGTTGTCAGCTTGATGGGTTAAATTAATTTTGACGTAAATAGTAACAAGATGCAAAGCATATAAACGGTCTCCCAGTCACAAAGAAGAAAAAAAAACGTTTTGGGCCTTATAGCCGTTAGTAACGGTTATTTTGGTAAAATAAAACATCGGGCATTATCCGTGACCTATAATGAACATACCTACAAATTTTCAGAAAGATCGGCCCAGAAGTTTTGTCTGGAGCAGGTGGAACACATTTTAACCACAGACAGACACACAGACAGCATTTCTTCGTTTCCATTGTAAAGTACTCCCTGTTCTATAAGAACTGGGAGTACAAAAATGAACACTTGAATCCTTTGCCATGAAGCCATAATGATCTATCAATGTGAGGCTTCTCGCCTGTAGTAAATATGAAACGAGGCAGGGAACAGTAAACAATAAACAACAAACAAGTAGGGTAAAAGAGGAGCAAGAGTTACGCTACTTGATTGTTGTTTCTCGCCTATAGTTACTGGTAATAATCGGTCAAATCTAGGCACTGCTTAACTTTTCTTGAAACGACGTCAGTAGTATAATCGAACATTCGCCCAGTGGCATTCGGATTGATCCAATACATCTAGCTCTCCACTCCATCTTGCAGTAATAGGCCTAATTAAGAACTCATATCCACAAGAAACCTTCGGACAGAGTCCGAGAGGAGATCATGCCAAAGAAAAAGACGCGATCTTTTCAAAGTCGTCTTCTCCCCCACTGTGTGGAGATAGCAAGACCTCCCTACGTCATACACACATTACGTCATTGTTCGTCTCCTCCCCCTTTATTTCAGCTGCATACATTTTCGACAATCCCACTCCTAGACAAGCGCTATATAGATCTAACTTTAGTGTCTTGGTAACATACTGACATGCGATTATATGCCTTTTGGCTAATCTTTATTTGATGAATTGACTAGAATTCAAGCAGTCCCACAAACAATGCTATAGTTTCCTGTCAAAGGCACTTGGTTTGAACATGCTAGCCAAAGCATTTCCTTTTGTTCTTTAAATCTACATGGCAATTTTTTTTAAACGAACCCTATACTGTAGTTATAGGACGTGCAGACATGTTTCTTACGAATGATTGCCTGTTTTGAGAGCAGACCTCTCAGACAAAAGTCCGGGTTTCTTGTACGTTGTTGACATTGTTGTTGCAATCTTCCATGTGCCGACAAAGAGTTCAGGGCCTACTTGGCCTGGTGGGTAAAGCAGTCTTCTTTTGATCCAGTGGTTCTGGGTTCAGTCCCCATGAGACAACGGTTAGATGAGATTTTTACCCCCTTCCAAGTCAATCGGCGAATTTTAAGCCGGGTTCACGTTTATGAACGAACGCAATTTGCGCTAAACCGAACTCAAGTCGTTTTTAAAGGAGAAGACCATCTTCTTCCTACGGAATGGATAGGGAAAAGATTGGATATTTTGAAATTGCATTATCTCGATAGTACCTTAATTTCAAGTCTCCAGAGACTCAGGCTTTGTTTAAATATCAAGTTTGCAAAAATTTCAAGGTAACATCTATTTGTTTGAAATCTATCAGAGGTCTGGCTAATGTCAATGTTGTTTAGGCTGGATCTTTTTTGACAGCTTTATTGAAGAGGGACGGGAGAAGGAAGGTAAAAGGCGGATAAAAATGGCCAGGCGTACAAGGGGAGGAGGGGAGATGAGGTAACAGCGAATACTGTGAAGAAAAATGGCACACAGGCAAGGACACCAGAGCACATGCTATGAAGAGGAACCCATGAAGATATAAACACGAGCATGTGCATGTACGTGGCAATCTTTCCTCGGGTCAGATCTGAGCTGGCCACTATAGACAAATGACACCCCACCCATACCCATCCCAGGTTTTTCTTCTTCTTTTTTTTATCTCATACATTTTATTTTGTCTGTGTTTCTGAGGTTGTTTTTTTTGTGTGCGTGGAATACTATTACTGCATATCATACTCCCAATATCCAGAGCCCCCATCTGTCGCCCCCACCTTCATGCCCTCACATACTCGTCCCCCAGTCTCAGATCACCCGAAAAACTTCTGCCAGAGCATTCTCGCATGCCATTTAAAGCAAGGACTCCAATCAGAAACGCCCCCCACCTCCACGCCCCCACCCCTTCCTGCACCACCACCTCCCCCTACAATGCTTGGTTTTTCAGATGCCTGGCCTTTCAGATGCTTGGCCTTTCAGATGCCTGGCCTTTCAGATGCTTGGCCCTTCAGATGCAGGGCCTTTTAGATGCTTGGCCCTTCAGATGCAGGGCCTTTTAGATGCTTGGCCCTTCAGATGCAGGGCCTTTTAGATGCTTGGCCCTTCAGATGCAGGGCCTTTTAGATGCTTGGCCCTTCAGATGCAGGGCCTCTTAGATGCTTGGCCTTTTAGATGCTTGGCCTTTTAGATGCTTGGTTTTTCAGACGCATGGCCTTTCAGTTCAGATGCATGGCGTTTCAGATGCTTGGCCTTTCAGATGCATGGCCTCTCAGATGCTTGGCCTCTCAGATGCATGGCCTTTCAAATGCTTGGCTTCTCAGATGCTTGGCCTTTCAGATGTTTGGCCTTTCAGATGCATAGCCTTCCAGATGCTTAACCTTTCAGATGCATGACCTTTCAGATGCTTGGCCTGTCAGTTCAGATGCATGGCCTTCCAGATGCTTGGCCTTTCAGATGCATGGCCTTTCAGATGCTTCACCTTTCAGATGCATGGCCTTTCGGATGCTTGGCCTTTCAGACGCATGCGGCTTTGATAATGTTAGTACTGTCTTATATGGTTCATATGTTGCTGAAATTGCCATGGTTATTTCGCAGTCACAGGTTGCAGATTTTTTTTTTTTTTTTTAAATAAAATAAATAAAGATCAACGATTTTGTGTAGCACTAGGGTATTTCACTCATGTAAGTATACATATATCAGATGTGGGTTTAAAAGTACTAACATGGAGTTGTATGTGGAGTTTTTTTTTTCTTTTCCTTTTTTCTTTATTTAATTTAATTTAATTTAATTTTATCTTCTTCTTCTTATTTAAAAAAAAAAAGTGTCCAATATCATCTGGCGATGAAACGACATGAAATAAACCACTGGACTGAACTGAACTTTAGCGGCTTCACAGCGTCAAGTAAATAACAGCGCGGAACTGTAGTCACAAGCTGTCAAGAAACGCCACTTCATGGAGAAGATTGGCGCTGGAATCAGAGAGGCGCGCATGACCTTAATTAACACTGATGACTGATACTGCAAGACAGGTGCTTTCTAACGTTCATTGACATTTCCCTCTGTCCATCCAGCTGCAATTTGAAGTTGATGGCT
>CM065747.1:4263728-4278728 GCA_033310375.1 Conus canariensis
ACTTCCAGGAATCAACTACAGTTGGAAGGAGGAACGAGGACAACGTGGAACCAGACCGAGAGACAGGCCGATGGGGGGAATTTGAAGGAAATGAGTTCAGGGACTGGGACAATGAGTGGAGAAGAGAGAGAGAGAGGATGAGAGAGGGACGGTGTGGGAGAGAGGTGGAGAGTGAGAGGGGAAGAATGGGTGAGAGAGAGAGACAGAGTGAAAGAGAGAGAGCCAAGGAGATGGAGGGAAGAATGGAAAGAGAAAGACAGCAAAGAGAGTGCGAGAGAGAGTGGAACCCGTAAGGGAATGAATGGAGAGAATGAGAAATCTGTTAGTAAGAAGGCTGGAGGAGAAAGAAGAAACTCTGGAGGTGAAGGTGAAAGCAGAAGTGAGCCCGACATGCAGTTGGTATGGAATGAAATGGTTATGGAATTGGGGGGGTCTCTTTCAGATGAAGAGCAGGAGATGGAAGAAGAATCACAGATGAAAAGAGGTGAAGGAAGAATGGAAGAAAGAGAGATGGTCAGTGGGGATGAAAGAGAGAGCGGGTTAAATAAAGAAAGGGTGGCAGATACGAGTGATGAACAGAAGAATGAAAAAGAGGATGATAGGCCAAAAGAGGGTGACAAAGACAAAATGATAACACGTACAGCAAGCAAGCACATACCAAGATCTGTCGCAAGCAATACAAAGTTGGGCAACAAACAAGTACAGAACACCCAAGCAAACACACACAGGAAGGGCAAAAAAGACAAAAAATGAAGGGAAGGCCAAGGCCATTCACAAATACAATGTATTAATGAAGTAGAAGGTAAGAATAAGATTTCCTTCATGTGTTGGAATGTTGAAGGTCTGCTGGAGAAATTGTCAGATCCTGATTTTTTTGAATTCACAACTGCTTTTGACATCTGTTGTTTATAATCTGAGACATTCACTCTAGAACATTTTGATTTTGAGACAAAGTTCCAGGAATTTTTACATCTTTACTGCCCAGCCAGAAAATATACTAGAATGGGCAGACCCTCTGGCGGATTGATGATGCTGATCAAGAAGGAATTATCTGGGTATGTTCAGTTGATCAATACTAATATAGAAAATGTATTATGTGTGAAGCTACAAAAAAACCTTTTACAAAGCGATAAAGATGTTTTATTTCTTGGTGTGTATGTACATCCAGTTGACAGTCGTTTTTATGCAGACAAGGATTATGATTGCACCATAGAAATGATAGAACAATACATTTGTACACAAATTGAACAAGAGAACGAATATTCATATATTATAGGAGGAGACTTGAATGCTCGTATTGGGGAATGGGGATTAAATATCGAGGATGAAAATGATATATTCAACAGAGAACAGAATGTGTGTGCAAAGGATAACATCATCAATGGATTCGGAAAAAGGCTTATCGAACTTTGTGCAAGTTTTAATTTAACTCCCATGAATGGTTTAAATATGAAAAACTTTGACAGTGCATTAACATTCTTTTCGGAAAGGGGAAATAGTGCTATAGATTTCTATGTATGCTCCATAGAATTAATCGAAAATGTTGACAGCTGCTTAGTGGATGAAAGAATTGAGTCCCACCACATGCCAATTAGAATGGAGCTTCTGAGCACAGTACAGGATATCCAGACAGACAAACAAAAGAGAACATTTACAAAGAAAATCAAATGGGACCCAGCCAAAGCACAAGTCTACATAAATTTCATGGAATCTGAAAGAGCACAAGCAATATTAGAACAAATTAAGGAGGAAATTGATCAAGATATAGATACAAGTATTGATAAATTTAATCAATTACTAAAGAATGCTGGAGAATGTATGAGCAAAACAACTAGTTCAGGAGGGGACTATAAACCTACAAATGGGTGGTATGATTGATAAAGTATGCAAGATGAAAAAGAAAGAAGCAAGACAAGCACTGTGTAGACTTAATTTAATAGATAAAAATAAAAACCCTATTAACCTTCATTGTCCTGTATTTCGTATGACAGAAGTTGCCTAGACTACTAAGTTTATATTGGAATTCGCTGCCCGAATTGGGGTACTGACTTTAAAAAATTGTAAAAAATAAACTAATGGATATAAAGACTTCAAATTTTCAGCAAAAATCTATGGAAAGCTGAACTTTGGTTTGCACTTGTTATTTCAGGGGGATGTGAAAATATTTTTATGACTCAACACTCACACACCTGATTTTACCTGGGAAACACACCTACGTCAGTGAAATAGGTGATAGACAGGCAATACAACACCCATCAACTTTATAACACCTACCTTTTTGGTGGCAAGTGGTCAGGTTCACCATCTGAAAAGAACTGATGGGTGTTGTGAGGTGTTACTGTTAGTAGTTACACAGGTAGCTAGGAATATACGTGAAATTTTTGTGATGCTTTTAAGTCACCTAGCAGTTACATAGCAGGAAAAAAATATTTAAAAAAAAATAACAGGTCAAAATCATACCATACTTACTGAAAATGTATTGGAGTGCATGCTTTTTGATCTGCATGAGTTAGTTTGTGTTTGTGAGAAAAAGAATTCCTATGACTGATAATATTGCTAACTATATGCAGGTGTTAGTAGGAAGGAAGAGAGGCAGGCATCACAACACAAAACAACACTCAAATATTTTTGTTGTACTCACCATATGGTTCCAGATGTAATGAATTATATAATCCAAATGTGATCACACACAAACAACACAGTCACTGGAAATGTTCTTGCTTTTGATCACTTTTGTCACACACAGATCACTGACATGAAATTTTCTTTCCGTTGTGCACTTTTCTTACATGCACAAACTCCAGTACTTTTGTATGTGGCACTTTCAATATTTAGTCAACCCCAAAACAGTCTGTACAAAACAAAAATGACAAAGTTCAGTCCTTGATTTAGTCAAGTATCAGGTGTACTGCTAAGAATGAGTGTGTATGAACCTACTCACTGCTGGTGAAAAGAAAAAAAGCAGCCACGATCCTTGCACAAAGCCACCTTACACATCACACACTCATGTGTTGACTGGATGGCATTGCCTGCTGGGGTTTTCATGCCTTCCTCCTTGCAACAGACACAGTCCTTCTTGCCTCTGGCAGACTGGATTTTGGAAGGAGTGTGTTTGTGCTTGTCTGGATTGTCGTGAACGACGGGACAGCCGATCCGTTTTCGACCCTTGAAACCATTCACCATGCCCATGACAATCTCAGTGTGAAAATCCACATGCAGTTTCAGTGGGGCATCTGCAGAGTTTTCGTAGATTACAAAGGCATTTACTGCAGCAGTGTCCAGGCAGAAGAAGAACATATTTCCACCACTTCATGAATTTCTGCTTGGAACAATAATATGATCGCAATTGATCATGCTTGTCAACACCGTTGTAGTTCTTGGTGTAATCAGCCACAGCCAGGGGCCTAGAATACCTGGCTTTTTCAACACCCCCTGCACCTTTTCTGACAAGCTCTCCATCGGTTCCATCATGGACAGAAGTAAGAAGGGTGACCTTACGACGGTCAAACCAAGCAACAGCCTGAAGCTTGCCCTTCAAATCATCATAGCCAATCTCACGAAACCAGCGCTTTGTGTCCCCAGACTTTTTGACACATTTTGCTGGCTTCATATCCTGTGGCAGACCCTTCCTGTTGTTTCGCACAGTCCCACATGCCAAGGTTTTCTTCTGAAACAGATATTGAATGAGGGGGACTGACGTGAAATAATTATCAAAGTAGATGGTGTGCCACTTGAAATAATGGGGTTCTGCCAAGTGTTTGACGACACGATCCCCTAGGGCATCACCTGTCCCAGCAGGCACATCATTGGTCTTCCCAGTATATACTGAATAATTCAGCATATAAAAAGAATCGGCATCACACAAAGCCCACACCTTGAGGCCCCACTTTGTTGGTTTTGCAGGCACGTACTGCAGAAAACCACAACGACCCTTGAACTTGATCATTGCCTTATCTACTGTGATGTTTTGCCCAGGTAGAAACTGCATAGCAAAACATTCTTGAGTCATGGAAATGAGAGGTCTGACTTTGAACAGGGGGTCACACCCAGCCTGACCTCTGGGAACAAACTGAGTGGTATCAGCGAGGTGAAAATACTGGTTCAGCTGTTCAAACCTGTTCTTCGACATGACACTCGACACCCAGGGATTGAAGAAAGGAGAAGAGTCTTTCCAATAAAAATCACGATGAGGAACAGGGGCCATGTTCATAAACATGAGAAGACCAACAAAAGCTCTGATTTCATCCACAGTGGTTGGCTGAAACTTATCCTCAGGAAGACCAGCAGCCATGAGCGTTTGTCTTGCATACAGGTTGGTTTCCCTGACCATGAGATGGAATGCGTCCGAAGGAAAAACAAGTGAAAAATAATCAAAAGGTGTTCGAAGACTCACTTGTGGACTTGGGGGGCCCCTGTATGCATCAAACACACGAACTTCAGTCCGAAAGTCGTCGTTTGACCACTGCGATGACTGTGCACATCCACCGACATCAGTAGCACCTGCGTCACCTGCGTTGCCTATGTCTGAGTCACTGTCACTACTCGCATTCACTCCTTCTGCAACTTCATAGTCACTGTCGCTGTCTACAGAGTCAAGATCAATGTCCGATTGATTCCAGTCGTCATTTTCGGTCGGCAACACATTTATATTGAACATTTGGTCCACAGTCAAGCTCATGTCACTGTCACTGTCAGAGTGCGACATTTTGATCGTAGTCGGAAGTCGATGGGATGACAAAAAAAATCGATTAAAAATAACAAAAGCCACAAACCGCTTTCACAAATGGCACTGAGAAAGGTAAGAAAGACCTGGATAACGACCGGTTTGTCTTATTACTATGGTCAACCCAAATAAGGGAGGCACACCGAGACAATCAGCCTACTGAGGAACGGGCAGTACAGGGCGGATCAGGAGCCTGACGGGTCGGGCAGAATAGGGCGGAACAGGGATAGAAAGGTTAAATATGAAGAAAGAAAGGAAATATATAATAACAAGCGAACTTTTTATCAAAAAATGATTAGAGGAAAGAAAAAACAATACAGGAAACAGATATGTGATACACTTACGCAAAATCAGAAGGATAGCCAGAAATTCTGGAGTATAATAAAAAACATTAGAAAAAAGAAAAATAAATTACCAGTTATTACATCTGAACAACAATGGAAAGAACATTTTGTAAGTATACTGAACCCCCAAATAACAGTAAGGCAAGGAGCTATTGTAAGTGAACAGCAAGTGTATTCTGATGAGATTCTGGTACAAGAGCTAGATGAAGATAAACAGAACAGGAAATAGGATCAGCAATAAACAAACTGAAAACAGGTAAATCCCCAGGAATAGACGAAATCCCCCCGGAATTTCTAAAAACAATAGACAGCAAAATAATACCGTATCTAACTACGTTATTTAATAAACTGTTCCAAGAAAGTTATTTCCCCTTAGAATGGTCACATGCAGTAATTGTACCACTATACAAGAAGGGTGATAAGCAAAACCCAGGAAATTATAGAGGGATTTCACTGTTATGCATTATAAGTAAAATTTTTACAGCAATAATCAACAAGACTTTATAACTGGGCAGAAGGTGAAAACAAAATTAGTAAGGAACAAGCAGGATTTAGAAGGGGATATTCGACAATAGACCACATTTTCACATTAACAACTATGATAACAAATTGCCTCTACGGCAGACGTAGAAGTAAATTTTATGTAGCATTCATAGACTATCAGAAAGCATTTGATACTGTAAATAGAGACAAACTATGGAAGATACTACAGAAACACAAAGTATCTACATAAATGCTCAACATGTTAAAAGGTATATACAAAACAGTACAAGCTTGTGTTAAACACGGAACTGAACTAACAGATTTTTTCGAATGCCCAGCAGGAGTGAAACAAGGTTGCTTGCTGTCCCCCTTGATCTTTTCTCTATTAATTACATAAGTGGCGGACAATGTCACAAGTAAAGGCAGACATGGTTATCAATTTCTACCAGGGGCAGAAGAGATTTACACATTGCTATTTGCAGATGACATAGCCCTGATATCATTAACACCAGCGGGCTTACAAAATCAATTAAAGAATCTACAACAAGCCTCAGATTCTATAGGTTTAACAGTAAACCTACAAAAAACAAAAATAATGGTTTTTAGGAAAGGGGCTATTTGGGCAAAAAGGAGAAATGGTACTACAAAGACCAAGAACTTGAAGTAGTAAACAGTTATAAGTACTTAGGTTTCACCTTGACAACTAAACTCTCAGTAGACATTTCACTTTCTGAATATGCAGGTAGAGCGAAAGGCAAAATTATGGAAAAATGAAAACTATGTATAGTTTAGGACATATAGATATGGCTATTTATTTCAAATTGTTTGACACTCAAGTTAAACCCTTACTTTTATACGCAGCAGAAGCATGGGGCCTAACTAGATATAAAGCTATAGAAAATATACACTTGTTTGCCTGTAAAAAATATATGGGTGTGGGCAAGAAAACCCCAAATAATCTAATATATGGAGAGCTGGGTAGATACCCTATCTACATAGACAGCACAATAAGGGCGATTAGGTATTGGTTTAAAATTATAAAAATGGAACCAAACAGACTCCCCAAACAAGCATATGAAAGAGAAAAGACCGAAATAAACAAAACTCAAAATTGGGCATTAGAATTAAAACGCTGTTTAGACATGCACGGCTTTTCAGAAGTATGGCTAAATGAAGGGGTAGGAGATGAGAACAGATTTATTTCAGTATTAAAACAAAGAATGATAGATTGTCACAAGCAGAACTGGCATGATAAATTAGTAAATAGTGAAGCTTTAATACTTACCGCTCTTTCAAATCTGTACACCAAACTGAAAAATATCTTTACGACATCACAATAGCGAAAATCAGAAAAGCATTAACCAGACTACGTTTAGGGGTAAACGAATTACACATAAACAAAAAGTTCACAGACATGGATGCAGTTACAACATGTCCTTTTTGTCCAACAGAAGAAACTGAATTACAGTTTTTTAAGATATGCCCATGTTATAGACAATTAAGGGAGAAATATATTATATAAACATTATAGAAATAAGAATTCAATTACACTAAGTAACCTATTACAAAATGAAAATATGGAAATGATGCGTGACCTAGCAATGTTTACCTTTTTATGCATTAAAATACAGAGAAACACAACTATAAAACAAAGAAAAGAGGCTTGGTTTTGCTTCTGTGGATTTATAGCTGAATTTAAACTATGTCTACATGTGTGTGTATGTGTGTGTATATGTTTGTGTATGTATATATATATATATATATATATATGTGTGTGTGTATGTGTGTGTATATGTATATACATGTGTGTATATGTGTGTATTTATATATGTGTATATGTGTATGTATGTATGTATATGTGTGTATATATATATATATATATATGTGTGTGTGTATATGTATGTATATATATATATGGGTGTGTGTATGACTATGTGAATGTTTATGTATAAAACATATGAACATGAGAAGCTATATGTATAATAAATGAACATGGACATGTGGTGATAGCATAATAATTAATATAGAGAAGGTTGAATCATGGATTTAACTCGGAAGGTGTTTCTGAGTATGGAAAGTAATATGTATACCTGAATGAGTATGAAATTGTGATTGGTGTGACGATATGAACAGATTTACGAAAGAGATGTTATATGAACACAAATAAGATTATGCAAATGTATACTCAGGTGTGAAGCAGGACAAGGACCATGTACATATATGCATGATGGAAAGATAATTATGTAAAAGTGGATACAAGGGTGTAATAAGAGGGAACGTGAATGTAATATAATATGAAGGAATGGAATTATGGAAATTAATATGTTTTGAGGAAAATATGTGTAATGAATGAATATTAATGGAACTGTACAAATATGAATGGAAATAAGGGAGAATGAGGCTACTATAAATGGATGATGGAGTAGGAATACTTATAAGAACATGAACAAGGTTGTAAAATGTACACGTATTATGTATTTGTGTGTATGTATGTGTGTACATGCATGTATGTATGGGTGTGTATGTATAGTGTGTGTATTTTGATTGTGAGGGACTGAGAGGGATTGAGCCTGATTGGATCAAGAGGTGTAGTAGAATTGAATGTATAACTAATGATATGTAATTATGCAAGAGTATAGACAATTAAGGTAAATAAGAGGAATAAGTGTAATTATAATCTTAATAGACAGGAATTAAGAATGTTTGATCAAGTTAAAAGGAGCACGGAGGGAGGGGTCATGGAGGAAGCAACTGCAGAGACTGGTTAACACCATATGGGAATAAATGTGGCCACCGTGGGGGTGTGCGGTGAGGGGGGGGGGTGGTGGGAGGGGGGGGGGGTAGTCTAGGAATATGAATGGCTTAAGTTAAATGAGCATGGAAATGTGCATATTTAGTTTAAAAAAAAATAAAAAATCAATTGTATAAGGAAACATGTTTGGAGAGGATGGTTAGAATAAGTAAGGAAATCAGTATATACATACACATGTAAAACTACGAAATAAATACAAAGGGAAACATAGATAAACAATTGACCATGAAGTGATGAAGTATACAAATAAGATAAACTAGGAAATGAAAAGTAGGTCAAGAACTTAGTTCAGTAGGTCATCATGCAAATCAGCATGTTGTCGCGTGACACACTGCAGCATACACACAGTCCGTCTCGCCAGCTCGCGCGTTCCTTCGTTCTCTTTCGCTCTCCGCTTAGAGGGGGGGGGGGGGGGGGGGGGGGGGGGGGGGGTGGAGCGTGAGGCGGACGGGGCGACTGGGACGGGACGGAGGCTGGATCGTCTGCTAAGAAATGGCTGCCCATAGATCATATTATAAGAGTATGGTTTTGAACTTTTTGATTAATGATAGCTATTATATGCATTTTGATCACTTTCCGACGGTTGCTTTGAATCATTAAAGTTTGAATTTTAGGGATTCGACCATTAAGAGACTCCTCTGGCCAACAGGCAACTGAGACACATGTGTACCAGTCAAGTGTCAACAAGTATGATACAACAGGGTCACAGGCTGAAGAAATAGGGTAAACTACAATTAAAGTGAAAATAATTGAAGGAAAGTACTAACCCGATACAGGGAAAGCGGCTAGGCTTTAGTAATTTATCCATGGGGCTGCTAAATCCAACGAATATAAACAGCGCAAGTCCAGCATCACACGAACAGGACCACAGAAGAACACACACTGAGTGTCAAAGGTTAGCATGGCAGCTATTGTTGTACAGATCCAAGATTCGGGGTTTTTCCTTTCCTTTGCACGGTAGAGGGCGTTAATTTGGAACATGCGTCAACGTAGTAAATAAAAGATGCTCAAAATAGTACGGCTTTCCGGAGAATTATACGACGCAGGTGTAGTAAGGATTCCACTGTATATATACGAAAATACGACGAGGGAAATGAAATAGATAACATGTGTTTTGCATGCTAGTATCAACAGCATTCATATCATGAGTTTTAAAATAATAATATATTATGTTCATAAGGAAGAACATACTAAGAAGTATTTATGTATAATTAAGATTGAATTCTGCATGTACATACTGTCATGGAAGAATGTTTTGTTGCAGTTATGGAAAATTTTGTTCTAACTATATAAAATTGATTTTTTTCTTGTTGCGTACTCATGTGAATAGGCTGATGGCCTCACATTAAAGTCACGAGTCACGAGAATCAGAGCGTTGGGCTAATGCATAGGTCAGACATATACTAAGTCATAGCCACAAGACCCACTTCTTAAATTCTCTCATCTTAGTCATTAATTCATTTATCTATCAGCTTTAAATCATGCGCAGCGTGGTTTCAAAACTTAGCGGATGTGGTATGGTGTATATGGACTAGCCCGCACGCAGTGACGCCTCTTTGATGAAACTGAAACTCAAGAACATGAACTTCTACCTGTCACGCTGTGGGGGGTCAATGGGGCACCATAGCACTGCAGAATGGATGTTAGTGGGGCACCACAGCACTGCAGAATGGATGTCAGTGGGGCACCATAGCACTGCAGAATGGATGTAGTGGGGCACCACAGCACTGCAGAATGGATGTAGTGGGGCACCACAGCACTGCAGAATGGATGTCAGTGGGGCACCATAGCACTGCAGAATGGTAGTGCCCCGCCTCAAAAGGTCGTGGGCACCACAGCACTGCAGAATGATGTCAGTGGGGCACCATAGCACTGCAGAATGGATCCCCACTTGCCCACCAGTTCTGGCACTTGCTGGGCAAGGTCTGGGTGTCTGTTTTCCCTGTATAATCTGCGCAGTTGTCTGCCCATCCTTTTCATGTCTTCGCCTCTGTTTGCCTCCGTCGACAGTTCTTTGTAAATTGTTTATCACGGCCATCAGATTTGAGTATTATCATGGCCATCAGATTTGAGTATTATCATGGCCATCAGATTTGAGTATTATCATGGCCATCAGATTTGAGCATTATCGTGGCCATTAGATTTTAGTATTATCATGGCCATCAGATTTGAGTATTATCGTGGCCATTAGATTTTAGTATTATCATTGGCCATCAGATTTTAGAATTACTATGGCCATTAGATCTTAGTATCTAGCCATATCTATGTCGGTTTCCTGTTGTGTGTGTGTGCGTGCGTGCGTGCGTACGTGTGTGTGTGTGTGTGTGTGTGTGTGTTTTGTCAGTACAACCATGACAATAAATTGGTTTCAGTCGTCGGGTGTGTGTGTGTGTGTGTGTGTGTGAGAGAGAGAGAGAGAAAGAGAGAGAGAGAGAGAGAGAGAGAGAGAGAGAGAGAGATCAGTTCCACTGGTATACACTGACCAACTCTTCATACCTTTGAGAGAACGGAATTTAACGTGCATGCATGACTTTTTTTTTCCCCAACACGTTGACATTCTACATCAAGAATTTCATTTTGTTTTTCACACATCCTTGCTATAATATTAAATGGACCTCTTAAGTTAACAAAAGTATTGAGTAAATACAATGACGCTGGGTTAGTTTGTCCACGGTCAGCTAATTAGGCCTATTTGAAACTGCTGACCATGAATATCATTACGAACACGGACAACGACCGACATTGTACAGAATATTGTCTATGAACGAAGTCAAAGAATGTTTTACTCTTCCACATTGTGAAGATGGCCACCCAGCTAACAGCTGCGGCGAGGGAGATAAGTAGACTTCTTCAAAGGAAAAGTACGGAAAGCTAAGATCAAGGTGAATATTCCGAACATCCGAGATTATAGGTGGCCCTCGTCTATGTCTCCTGTATTCATTTCCCATCTTTCCTAGGATCGTCCTTGCATTCTTTTTCACCTTTTTTCTTCAAGGATGATTACCGAGAATGTTTAGAAGTTCAGGAGCGACAGTGATGGGTGTTGAAACTTACATTCTTTCATTATGATCATAACTACTTTCCTCAGTCGCCACACTTCTGCTCGTTGGTGGTGTGAATTTCTGAAGCTTCTATAAGCCGATCCTCCTCCTCCTCCTCTTCCTCCTCCTCCACTTCTTCTTCTTCTTCTTCTTCTTCTTCTTCTTCTTCTTCTTCTTCTTCCTTCTTCTTCTTCTTCTTCTTCTCTTCTGTCTATCGGTCTGTCTTTGAAAAAGCTGAAGAAAAATTTTATTAAGTCTTTTGCTTCATTTGAATTGTTTTCTTTGTATAAGCAACACATCATCAGTGTGAGAGTGCCAGTACACCACACAATAGAACATTAACAAACCCAGACACGTTGTATCAACCGCTAAAACACTAAAATCAGCAAAAATATGTCCATTTTTGAAGAGAACATACAGACTATGCGTGGTGTGTAAGAGACTGGTTGGAGACAAAAGGAGAGGGGAAAAAAAGTAGTGGAAATTTTTTTCCCGCTTTCTTTTTTTCTTTTTTCTTTTTTTGCAGACGAAGAGGACAGTGTGAAGCACCAAAAAATGAAGAGGTGGATTTCGGCCTTAGGGAACCCCCCCCCCCCCCCCCCCCCACCCAAAAAAAAAAACACAAAAAACCCGTCACCGCCTCAGGTGCTCCATTGATCCAATAACTGATGCACACACACACACACACACACACACAACACACACACACACACACACACACACAAAGAAATTAAAAAGAAAATTCCGAACAAAGGAAAGTTACTGTCACAGAGCGAAAGCAGGGAGGAAGTTTCTGATGACCAGTGATAATGCTGAACGAGTTTTCTGGTCGTCAGTGCTGTTGTTGTTGTCATGTCTAGGACTACTGCTGTTCCAGAAATCCAATACTCAAAACTCAACCGTCCTCAGCTCATTCAGCCCTACGCCTCAATGCTGCCAGAGCGTCAGCGAGCGTCGTTTTCAGACTGCACCAGAACAGCAAAGGACGCTGTGGTTCGTTAGTCAAACCGGCTGATCAAACCCTAAAAACCACTGTATTAAACTACTGGGGAAGGGAGGTAACTTGAAGAGAACAACCTGTCTTGTAGGAACACGATACATGCATGGATACCTACCTACCTACCTACCTGCCTACCTACCTACCTACCTACTACTCATACATACTTACATACATACTTACATACATACATACCTACATGCATGCATAAATAATGCATATATACATACATACATGCATACATACATACATACATACATACAAACTTGCATAATACACATATATTTAATTTCCTATTTTCTATTTTATTTATTTATTTATCTATTTATTTACGTATTTATTTACCAGTTTTAATTTATCTATTTATGAATTATCAATATTCTTTCTTTGTTTACTCATTTATGTATACATTTATGTATTCATTTCTCTACTGATCTATCTATTCACCATTTATAATCCGTAGTATACGTGTGCTTACATAACCAAAAGGATTTTGCAAAGAGTAAAATGTTGAGTTTTTCAAGCCATCTGAAGCCTGAGAGTGCGTCCTGTTATATGACCTTTTTTCACATGTTGATACACTGTTATCTTCCAGTAAACATATCGGCAAAATGCTTTTTGAGGTACCAAGAGTTTGAATGAAATGTCCTCTCTCTCTCCCCGCAGGTCAGTCCAGACCTGCTGGACAGGAAACGCTGCTTGTGCTATAGACTTGGGAGGATTGGATGCATAATTTACACCTGTCATAATTATCACCTGTCATAATTATCACCTGTCTTATTATTACACAACGCAAACACCCAGATTTCTCTTCAAGGCACCACCAGATGGATTCACTGGAACATCTGGACAGAAAAACAACAACAACAACAACAACTTATGGACACTACACCCAACCTGTTCTTTCAAGTCCTGGGAATGATGGGCAATATCTGATGTCACGTGACCAGCATTGCTTGGACATTGAGATGTCATTGTTTGTGTGTGAACATTGAGATGTCATTGTTTGTGTGTGAACATTGAGAGGTCATTGTTTGTGTGTGAACATTGAGAGGTCATTGTTTGTGTGTGAACATTGAGAGGTCATTGTTTGTGTGTGAACATTGAGATATCATTGTTTGTGTGTGAACATTGAGATGTCATTATTTGTGTGTGAACATTGAGATGTCGTTGTTTGTGTGTGAACATTGAGATGTCATTGTTTGTGTGTGAACATTGAGATGTCATTGTTTGTGTGTGAACATTGAGATATCAGTGCTTGTGTGTGAACATTGAGATGTCATTATTTGTGTGTGAACATTGAGATGTCGTTGTTTGTGTGTGAACATTGAGAGGTCATTGTTTGTGTGTGAACATTGAGATGTCGTTGTTTGTGTGTGAACATTGAGAGGTCATTGTTTGTGTGTGAACATTGAGAGGTCGTTGTTTGTGTGTGAACATTGAGAGGTCATTGTTTGTGTGTGAACATTGAGATGTCGTTGTTTGTGTGTGAACATAGATATGTCGTTGTTTGTGTGTGTGAACGTTGAGTTGTCATTCTTTGTGTGTGTATTTGTACTCGTTGTTGTTGTTCTTGTAGTTGTTGTTATTTCCTTTCCTTTCTGGATCCTTCTACAGTTCTCCGGAAAGTTGGATTAGCAAGGCCATTGGATCTTGCTACGTGGCCGTACCGACGCAGATTTCATTTCTTCACTAATAATTTCAGTAGATCTTCATTTGGTCTGATGTAATGCTTGATGATCTGATGCACTTGCTCATTAGTGACATTATCAATATGTCTGTTTTGTGGGGTATGGCTTGGTGTCTTGCTTCCAGATCCGCTATGAGGGTCAATGTCCTGCATGCATACAGGAAGACGGAAGATTTCCACAGCGTTAGAAGCCTGATCTGGAGTTTTATGGAGATGCTGTCCTTTCATACAGGTTTTAGTGTGGACAGTGTTGATATTGTCTTTACTATCTTTGAGAGGATTTCTAGTTTAGGAAAGTCGTAGGCGATAACAGATCCCAGGTTGAACAGTTTAGGAAAGTCGTTGGCGATAACAGATCCCAGGTTGAACAGTTTCTATCCTCTCTCCACGGACAGTTCCATCAGAATAGATAGAGGTATGATGAGACCTAAAGCTTGGTGTCCACGGACAGTTCCATCAGAATAGATAGAGGTATGATAATACCTAAAGCTTGGTGTCCACGGACAGTTCCATCAGAACAGATAGAGGTATGATGAGACCTAAAGCTTGGTGTCCACGGACAGTTCCATCAGAACAGATAGAGGTATGATGAGACCTAAAGCTTGGTGTCCACGGACAGTTCCATCAGAATAGATAGAGGTATGATGAGACCTAAAGCTTGGTGTCCACGGACAGTTCCATCAGAACAGATAGAGGTATGATGAGACCTAAAGCTTGGTGTCCACGGACAGTTCCATCAGAACAGATAGAGGTATGATGAGACCTAAAGCTTGGTGTCCACGGACAGTTCCATCAGAACAGATAGAGGTATGATGAGACCTAAAGCTTGGTGTCCACGGACAGTTCCATCAGAACAGATAGAGGTATGATGAGACCTAAAGCTTGGTGTCCACGGACAGTTCCATCAGAA
>CM065747.1:4283728-4296228 GCA_033310375.1 Conus canariensis
CCACACAGACAATAGTCTGGTGAATGTCGGCCACACAGACAATACTCTGAAGGTCGTCCCCCTCTCCACACAGTCAGCATGGCGGCCACACAGACAATACTCTGGTGAAGGTCGTCCCCTTCCCCGCACAGTCAGCATGGCGGCCACACAGACAATACTCTGGTGAATGTCGTCCCCCTCCCCGCACAGTCAGCATGGCGGCCACACAGACTATACTCTGGTGAAGGTCGTCCCCCTCCCCGCACAGTCAGCATGGCGGCCACACAGACAATACTCTGGTGAAGGTCGTTAGGCCCGCCGTTCCAAAGACTTACAAGGAAGTTAGGAAAATTTCTGCTATCGATATAGAGGCTTTCAAATCTGATCTGACCACGGCCATACCGAGCGAGCTATCGGCCTGTCAGCTGACCTCTGCCCTCCGTGCCACGCTTGATAAGCATGCTCCAGTGAGCAGGCGCTTGATCATTGATCGCTCACTGTGTCAATGGCACAACACAGTGGGTCCCGAGTTGTCGGAGGCCAAGCAGGAGAGGAGGGGGGCTGAGAGGTGATGGCGCGCCACGGGACTGACTGTGCACAGGGAAATATATCAAACTGCGAGAAATCATGTTACTGACATTGGTCATCAAGCAAAAACTTTGTTCTATTCTTCAAAGATATTGGCCTGTAATACGGCCAAGCAACTATTTAATGTCACAAATAGTCTCCTAGGCAAAGTCAGCTACTCCCCCCTTCCCACCATCTTCCAAACTCAAGAGCTCCCTCAGAAATTCTTAGTTTTTCAATGGAAAAATTGACACTATCTGTGAAAAGCTAGATTCTACTGCACCTGTACATCCTCTGAATGACAAAGTTTACTGTGGACCTCCTTTGGCTTGTTTTAGCCCTGTTAGTCAAGACTATGTCAAAAAACTTTGTTTGCGATGCAGCCCTAAATCATGTGAACTTGATGCCATTCCCACTAACTTGCTCTTTCAGTGCATTGATGATGTCCTACCCCATCTTACTCATGTTATCAATACCTCTTTGTCCTCTGGTCACGTTCCTGAAATCTTCCGGTCCGCAGTGGTACGTCCATTGATCAAGAAACCTTCATTAGATAAAAATGTTTTAAAGAATTATCGGCCTGTATCAAATTTGTCATTTCTATCAAAATTATTGGAGAAGATCGTTTTGGAACAAATTCTAGAACATCTCGAAAAGAATCACCTTTTGAATCCACATCAATCTGCTTACAGACAAGGCCATAGTTGTGAGACAGCACTCCTCCGTATAGTCAATGACCTCTGCGGGCTTGACGATGGGAATGTTTCCTTATTAGCGATGTTAGACCTCTCCGCAGCATTTGACACGATCGATCATAATATTTTGTTCTCACGGCTTCAAACTTCCTTTGGATTCAAAGACACAGCTCTCGACTGGATCATCTCTTACTTGACTGGACGGACTCAGACAGTGTGTGTACAGGGAAGATACTCAGACAGTTCTCCGACAGTACGGTGTGCCTCAGGGTTCGGTACTGGGGCCAGTCCTTTTTGTGCTTTATGCTAGTCCTGTGTCTGACGTCATCAGTGGTCACGCCATGTCGCATGAGAGCTTTGCTGATGATACTCAGCTTCATCAGTCGGCTCCCATTGCTGAAATTGACTCACTGATTTCTCGGACGCGGGGCTGCATTGCAGACCTGAAGGACTGGATGACAACCAACAAACTACAACTAAACGACGACAAGACGGAACTCATGTTCGTGACAAAACAGCCTAACCATCCTTCTCTGCCTTCAACTGTCACTATCAATGACTGTGCTGTCTCTGTCTCCACCTCTGTCCGCAGTCTAGGGGTCATACTTGACCAATCCCTCTCCTTTGAGAAACGGGTTTCAAATATTTGCAACATTGCCTATTTAGAACTAAGAAGAATCAGCTCTATACGTCACCTTCTCTCTACAGATGCTACAAAAACTCTCATTTGTGCATTTGTCTTATCTAGAATAGATTACTGCAACTCACTTTTGGCCGGTCTTCCAAAATACCTGATAGAAAGATTACAGCGAATCCAAAATCATGCAGCCCGAGTCGTCTGTAGAGCAGGAAAATATGATCTTATTTCGCCTCTACTCCACTCTCTTCACTGGCTATCTGTCTCAAACCGTATCTCGTACAAAATCTCAACTCTCACTTTCTCTGCTCTCTGTGAAAATGGACCTTCTTATCTCTCAGATCTCCTTAAAATCTACACCCCCTCTCGACAACTACGCTCCTGTGCTGACGACCGCCTTCTGCGAATGACTCGCTTCAGGACTACTACTGGTGAAAGATCTTTCTCTTTTCAAGCTCCAGCGACGTGGAACAGACTGCCAGACTCTCTCAGACATTCAGATGCTATCTCTTCTTTCAAGTCTAAACTTAAAACCCATCTATTTTCTCATAATTAGTCAATGCTGTGGGGAGAGGGGGGGGGGGTACAACCTAACTCATAGCCGTCTGGGCCTTTTCAAATGTAGCGTATGTGTATGTTCTCTATTATATGTATTTGTTGTATGATTGAACGTTATAGGATTAAGTTTTTGTAGTGATATTTGAAAAATAAGTGAATGTCACATTGGTAGGATTAGGATTTGTTAGTTATTGTAGTAATAGTATTTGTAGTTGGGTGTAAGGTGTATTATTGTATATGAGAAAGGTGAATGTAGTATGACTTTGTAAAGGGCTTAGAGAAATTCGTTTGATTAAGCGCTATATAAGAAACCATTATTATTATTATTTCATTCTTCTCCTACAGTCTTTTCTTTATCAAAGTGGTATGAAACACTCGATCAAACAGGCAGCTATGTTCTGCAAAACATCACATCAACATTTCGCTGAACCATCAGACTATCAGAAACAAAAGCAATAGTCCTCCAAAGGGAAGAAAACAGTATAGAAAATCACAATGCCACTCATCTAATTTTCGGCCACGTGGCCTTTTTCAAGAGAAAAAAACAAAAACAATGCAACTACGTGATGTCCATCTTTGGCAACTGGTCAGAGCAAAGCTTTGCTCTGACCAGTTGCCAAAGATGGACATCACGTAGTTGCATTGTTTTTGTTTTTTTCTCTTGAAAAAGGCCACGTGGCCGAAAATTAGATGAGTGACATTGTGATTTTCTATATCAGACTATCGCTCGCACAACGTCAATACACAACTAGACAGAGAAACAAAAGAGAGTTCCACTTTAATTCACGTCGAAACTTTATACTGTTTGCATAAAGTGGTTTTTGCTGTAGTTTCACAGAACGTTTTTATACGCACGTGTTTCAATACAAAATGTTAACCAGCTCCTTTCGAATCGCGGACTTACACTTTTTTTTGTTTTTTTGTTTCTTTTTGCTGTAACTTTACAAATTGGCCTCAAACAGTAGCATGGAAATGTTTTGAACAAGCAAAACACCTGTCCTCACAGACCTATACGCAATTTTTATTCCTGGATTTGGCTTCATCAAAGCCACAAGTCCTTCATCGTCTCTTTGATCTCATGTTGACTTACTCCATATCAATTGTGCCTGCGCCCGTCTCTGAGAAAGAAGTCAACCGTCTGTCCATAGTCCATCTGGGGGGAAAAGCTGCCGAACAGACAAAATAAAAAGAAAATCCAGACAAACGTGAATCAATTGTCTTGTTTTTGAATCAGTGTAGAGCATTACTTTATCTATAGAAATACTAATCTTTTTTGTTTGTTTGTTCTCTCTTGTCATTTCTTTTCACCGCACCTTACCTGGAGTCATGCTAGCCCTGTGATAGGCCAGTCGTGGCCTTTTCTGTATGTTTGATACTGACACCTCCCGTTGTCATTGAGAGAAATTGAGGTGTGTACCCTCTCAACGCCTCCCTGTACGACACCGCTGACCAGCCTGTCCCTCCAGACAACTGACCATCCTCCAGGTGATAAACCAGTCACCTGGTGTTCTTTATTCACGGCATAAGCTGCACGATTTCCGTGACTAGTTGGACCAAGGCACAGAGAGGGCAAACAACACTTTCTACATTCTTCTCTTTTCAAAAGCTTGCATGAGTAGTTTGTTTCCGTCGACATGCTCGTTTGATATACTAACGCATATTGAATGATCGGGAGGCTGGACACAGTTTCTGACATAAACAAAACACGGTCTGTCGTGCTATGTAATTGTAACACACAAGTCTTCCGAAGCTGTAATCTATCACCAGTTTCTTGTACATTGTCCCTAAGTATTGCCTTGTAGAATGTAGTAGTAGTAGCTGTTGTAGTAGTAGTAGCAGCCGCAGAAGCAGAAGCAGGAGCAATAGCAGCAGTAGTAGTAGTGGTAGCAGTAGCAGTAGCAGCAGTAGCAGTAGTATAGTAGTAGCAGTGGTAGTAGCAGTAGCAGTAGTAGTAGTGGCAGCAGCAGCAGCAGCAGCAGTAGCAGCAGTAGTAGTAATAGTAGTAGTAGCAGTTGTAGTAGCAGCAGTAGCAGTAGCAGTAGTAGTAGTAGCAGCAGTAGTAGTAGTGGTAGTAGCAGCAGCAGCAGCAGTAGTAGTAGTAGTAGTGGTAGTAGCAGTAGTAGCAGCATCAGCGGTAGCAGTAGTAGTAGTAGCAGCAGTTGTAGTAGCAGTAGCAGTAGCGGTAGTAGTAGTAGTAGTAGTAGTAGTACAGCAGCAGCAGCAGCAGCAGCAGCAGCAGTAGTAGTAGTGGTAGTAGTGTAGTAGTAGCAGCAGCAGCAGCAGCAGTAGTAGTAGTAGTAGTAGTAGTAGTAGCAGCAGCAGCAGCAGTAGTAGTAGTAGTAATAGTAGTAGTAGCAGTAGCAGCAGCAGCAGCAGCAGCAGCAGCAGCAGTAGTAGTAGTAGTAGTAGTAGTAGTAGTAGTAGTAGTTGTAGTAGTAGTAGTAGTCGCAGTCGCAGTCGTTGTCGTCGAAGTGGCAGTAACTGTGCTAACAGCAGTTGCAGTCTTTAAGCACTCATTGAACCAGAGAAGGATGTGTGCACTTTATGATACGGATTTCAAAACCAATATTACCTAGCGAAAGAAATGGTACCAAATCCGATCACCAAACCATTACTTGGAACCAATATATTATCGATCCAAGTGGTGCGCACTCCATGTCACCTCATTGCAGGCCAAGAGACCGTTGTCCTTGTGCTCCAGCCTCACGACACCTGTTGGTTCCCCTTCCTTCCAAACATGGCCCAGAACGTTTGGCGGTAGCGGGATCCCATGGTGTAATAGACGAAGAGGCTGTCGGAAGGCTTCAACATCAGAAAGGCATCACCAATCCAGGCACAACATAAGTACAAGTTATGATCGCGCTTTCCGTAGTCCACTTTGGGGAAAAAGAGCCGAACAAAGTTGAAGAGAGTGTTAGGGGACATGCAGACGATGAACAAGATCGAGCTACCCACAAGCATCCGCGTCAGACCGACTTCACGGGAGGAGAAGGAGGCGGAGGCTTCTGTCCGCCATTCCTGGAGTTGACGAAGTTTCCTGATCGTTTGGATTGTTGCAATTGTCGTCACTATCATCGCCCCTCCTAGAATGCCGACCCCAAGCACAGTGCTCTCCATGATGTTAACAAAATCTGTGTTCATTTTGAAGAACTCTGATTCCATAGGAGCCATGACGCGGACACCAAACACAGGATCGTACAGACATCCGATATGAAATCGGATATATATGCCGAATGAAAGAGCATACATTAAAACAAACACCGCGAAGATGATCCCTGCCATTGTCCTGGTGCGGAGCAGGCTTTGGAATGTCAGAGGATTGAACACACACAGACACCTCTCTACGGCGATCATGGCGGACAAGATGGGAGAAACGTAATAGACACCAATGACAATCAAAATGTTACTGTTAATCACAAAAGTCAGATAGGGGCCTATCCCTTGCCTAGAGCGGAATAGATTATATATTTCTTCAGCTTGGAACACTGTTTGCAAAGTTACGTAAAGTCCATCAGTCAAAGCCAGGGAGAACAGACACAACGTGACACGATCCTTCAGACCCTGTCTGTAAAACACCGCCATGTTGATGACGTTAGCCGGTCCTCCAATCAGAAACAGCAACACCTGTAAGTATTGTCTGATTTTCTGAACTAAGAGTCTCTCCTCTGCGCTGACCAGACCACCGGGGTAGGTCCAGGGAGAGAAGTCCATCTGACTGAAGAGGACCACAGTGCAGCCCTCTGGAACTGACCAGTTCATGGCACCACTGGGAGAATCATCTGACTGGTTGGTTGGGGTGGACATGTTGGCGGTCAGTCCCATCAGCTGAAGGGAAGTGTTCAACATGATGCTGACAGGACTTGACGTCATGGTGAAATCTGTAAATTCAACGCAGGTTATAGGCTGACAGGACTTGATGTCATAGTAAAATCTGTAAATCTAACGCAGGTTATAGGCTGACAGGACTTGATGTCATGGTGAAATCTGTAAATTTAACGCAGGTTATAGGCTGACAGGACTTGATGTCATAGTGAAATCTGTAAATCTAACGCAGGTTATAGGCTGACAGGACTTGATATCTGGTGAAATCTGTAAATTTAACGCAGGTTATAGGCTGACAGGACTTGATGTCATGGTGAAATCTGTAAATTTAACGCAGGTTATAGGTTGACAGGACTTGCTTTCATGGTGTGTTCCCCAAGGGTAACAGGGTTAATTGGTAAAAATCAATTTTTCTTAAAGTAATGGTAATCGCGTTGCTGTATGTTAAGTAACACACACACACACACACACACACAATATAGAAATTGTTAACCTGCACTTATTTTCTGCGATCTCTCTCCTTCTCTCTCTCTCTCTCTCTCTATATATATAATGCTGAACAATTTAGTATTGGGGGAAACACATGCAGGCTAACAATCCTTCAGGATCTGTCAAATTAATGACATGGCAAAGAGAATGAATATATATATAATATATAATATATTATACATATATATATATAATTACTGAACAGTTAAGTAGTGGGGAGAAAAACAAGTGCAGGCTAACAATTCTTCAGTCATTATAGTAATGACTTGGCAAAGATTTGAACTTTTAGGGAAAAAAATGAGGATGAAGAAAATGGGGGGAATATATTATAAATAATGAGAAACCCTTCACTAGCTGCCTGAGGGAACCATCGTCATCCCTCTCATCGTCATCCCTCTCAAAGGCACATCTATTTGTACTGCCTGCTCCTAGTCCTTTCGTCCGCTGAATCGGACTCATCAGGGAGACACGGCTGATTGTGTCTGCGCTCCTGGTGTCAAATAGAGACACACCACAGTCCATAATTCTGTGGTGTTCTCACCACCAAGAGTTCAAAAAAGAATCCAACAGCACCCCCAAAGCAGCCAGCGAAGGATAGTAAATGGAATAAAACGAAAATGTGGAGAGGAAAAAAGTTGCTGAAAAGCTAAAAGCATTATGCAAACAGTATAAAATGCAGGGGACAATCTTTGAGCCTATGCTTGAGGATCCATTCAAGGATGCAAGGGAGATCAAAAGATATGAAACAGTCTGAGTGGTCAGCTCTGCTGTTCAATAACTCAAGCATTGTCAGTGGCTAAGAATTGTGCAGAACAACCTTTACTTCCCAAGAGATGCGATCTCCCACTGATTGACCAAACAATATAATGCTGAACAATTAAGTAGTGGGGGAAAACAAGTGCAGGCTAACAATTCTTCAGTCATTATAGTAATGACTTGGCAAAGATTTGAACTTTTAGGGAAAAAAATGAGGATGACGAAAATGGGGGGAATATATTATAAATAATGAGAAACCCTTCACTAGCTGCCTGAGGGAACCATCGTCATCCCTCTCAAAGGCAGATCTATTTGTGTGTGTGTGTGTGTGTGTGTGTGTGTGTGTGTGTGTGTGTGTGTGTGTGTGGGGTATCAATTAGTGAACTTACATTGAGATAGATCCATAGATTTTCATACATGACACAGTCACTCCCCGCCTCCCCCCCTCGTCCCCCGTTGTTTAGGGAGGAGGACAAAGAAGAATACGAAGCATCACCAACCAAACAAGCCACCCTCCTCCTCTCCCTTTGCCTCTCTCTCTCTCTCTCGGGGGAAGTGAATAGCTGTTCTTGAGTGCAGACGTGCTACATATTCTCTCTTGTTTAAATCAGAATCGCAGTAAATCGTGACGTTGTTCAGTGCCTATGTTTGGCAGAGACTGTGGTGAAGTGTCATGCCTTCAGCAGCAACGGATTTCCGATGTGTGTGTGGCTGTTTTGTGCCGGTTTACATCAACTTCATGACGAAAAGGGCCCAAGACAACTCGGCTATGCGCGTCGCCATTGTTAAACTTGGACGGAAAGCGGACGGTGTCACCTTTGGACTACTCCTCTCGTATCTATTCTGGGGCAGTTTGCTTTTGCGTTGTGGGGACATTGAAAGCAATCCAGGACCCAACAATCCCCCAGTTAAGTGCAACACGAGACAGTCACGGTTGACCAGTACAGCAGCAAGTCGCAGTGTCAGCCTGGAGAGACTGAGCGAGTCCACCGCTTCTGCAACTTGCCAGCCCCTGGATCTTACTCTGAGTGATGTCGTGACGACTATGAAAACCATTGGCGACCAGATGAACGCCAAGTTGGATGATGTGAAGAAAGAACTTCGTGAGTTACGCGACGATCACTTGGCTCTACAAAACGAACTGAAAGGACTGAAAGAGGAATTGAACGAGCTAAGAACAGAGAACCAGGAGCTAAAAAAGACCAACAACGACCTGTGGAGGAGACTGACCGACTGTGACAAGAAGATCGATGATCTGGAGGGGCGTTCCAAACGCAACAATCTGCTTTTCTACGGATTTACTCGAACGGAAAATGAGACTAATGCTCACTGCGAAGGAATGCTCCACGACCTGATCACCGACAAACTTGGCTTGACAGACGACGTGGAGTTTGACCGGGTGCATCGGCTTAATGGGAAGTCAGATTCTCCCATTATTGCACGATGCACCTTCTACAAACAGAAGGTGAATATTCTGAAGGCAAAACATAAACTCCGGGGATCGAATGTTTTCGTCGGCGAAGACTTTTCCAGAGGTGTGAGAGACGTTCGTAGAAGACTGACGCCACACCTAAAGAAAGCTCGGCAGGAAGGGAAAAGAGTGACATGATATATGATCACCTATTAATCGACGGCAAAAAGTACTCTGTGGATAGTGCGGAGAGGTTGGTGGAAATCAAATAGGAAGTTGGCCGGTCCCTGTGGAACATTTCTTCCGCGGAGATTTTCAGCCGGGAGTCGACAGCTGACGTGACACCGGTGTCATCGCCTGGCATACCTGTGAGTGGCACGAAGCCCGCACGTGCTTTTGTGGGTGACAGCGTGAACTGTGACTCTGCGTGCTGTGACTTGCCGTGTGCTGAGCTGACCCGTGGAGGGGGCCGTATCCCAGTGGCAGAAGAATTCGTAGAGTTTCCGAGTGATCGATTAAATAATGACGTTTTTAGTTCTGATGATGACAATAAAGGAAAACGCGCCGTATCCTTTCTTCACTGGAATGTTAATGGTTTGTTTTCAAAATTGAGTGATAAAGATTTTGTTTCATATGTTTGCTCTTTTGATTTCGTATGTTTAGTGGAAACATTTCTTGAAGAATTTTATTCTAATGTATTTTCTGGATTTTCAACATTTTGTATACCTGCTGTAAAATTCACGAAACAGGGGAGACGATCTGGAGGTATGGTATGTCTAATTAGAAACGACTTTGTACAGTATGTCGAACAAATTCCTATGAAATCTCGACTCTGCGGTGCATTTCTTATCAAAAAGCAGTTGTTCGGGGTAGATAAAGATGTGCTGTGTATCTATTCTTATGTTCCTCCCGAGGGTTCGCCATATTATGTTCATTTTGATAGTGAAAATGGTATAGCTCAGTTGGAGGATTACATAACGGATTGTATACTGACTTACCATGCTGTGTATGTGTTGTTGTGTGGAGATATGAACAGCAGGACTTCTGATGTTTCACATGTTTGTCAGAGAATTAATGATGGCAATATTTTTGAGTTGCAATGTGCGAGTCACCCATTAAATGTTGGTAGATGCTCTCAGGACAAGGCATTAAATAATTATGGTAAATTGTTACTAAATATGCGTACTGCTGTAGATTTGTGTATGCTTAATGGTTTGTGTAATGGCGATCTTGAAGGTTGCTACACATACGTGTCAGATAGTGGCTGCAGTGTTATTGATTATTTTTTAATGTCTTGTGAATTATTTGCGTGTTTTGGTGATTCGTGTGAGCTAAACGTGTGCGCACGTACTGAGTCAGATCATATGCCTGTAGAACTCCATGTCAGGTGTGTAGATGATAACTCAAACACTAAACTTAATGATAACAGTTTCATCTTGGAAAAGTTTGTATGGAATGATGATTATAGCAGTGTATTCTGTAATAACTTATCACGAATAGACTTTCAGGAAAAAATGGCACATGCACTCAGTTTGATTGATCTTGATGTTAACGAAGCACTACGTTGCTTTAACATGTGTATAAAGGAAGCTGCTGTCTGTATGAAAATTCAAGTAAGGCATAAAGGAAGTAATGAATCTCAAGATTGGTTTGATTTAGAGTGTGGTTATTGTAAAAAGCATGTTCGTAGATTGTTGAATAAATTTGTGCGTTCACATGATGATGGAGACCGTCACGAGTATTGCAAGGCAAGACGTGAATATAAGCATTTACAGAAGAGAAAGAGGAAACAATTTAATGATACACTAATTGCAGAATTACTGTCTTCTGTGAATAGTCAGAAACAGTTTTGGGACACAGTGAAAAGGATATCTTTGAAACAAAATCAGCCTTCAAATAACATAAGTATAGGCACTTGGTTTGAACATTTCAAAACACTGTTGACAAAAGATACTAATACTGATAACATGTTACAGTGTGAATATAATGAAGAACTGGTGAATGATAATTTAAATCGCCCAATCTCTAAAGAAGAAGTTTTGTTTGCCATTAGGAAAATTAAACAACGCAAGGCTGCAGGACCAGATGGTATAATTGGAGAATTTATAAAATATGGTTGTAAATCTGATCTCATTTTGAATTTCTTGGTAACCCTTTTCAACTCTCTATTTGACAAGGGAATATATCCTGAGAATTGGGCAGAATCTATTATTATATCCCTCTATAAGAAAGGAAATGTAAACAATCCCAATAATTACCGAGGCATTTCACTTTGTGATGCTACCAGTAAGCTATACAGCACGATCATTAACTGTAGGTTACAAGAATGGGTAGAAGAAAATAATCTCACGGGAGAATATCAAGCTGGATTCAAACGTAATTACTCTACTATAGACCATATGTTTACTCTGATGGCTTTTATTCAGAAACAATTTTCTTTCAATCGTAAACTCTACGTTGCCTTTATTGATTTTGAAAAAGCTTTCGATTCTATTAGCAGAAGTATTTTGTGGCCTGTTTTGTTGAAAAATGGTATCCATGGAAAATTATATAAATGTGTTATAAGTATGTATAATTGTGTAAAATCTAGAGTGAGAAGTGGCGGAAAATTGTCAGATTATATTATGTGCACTAGCGGTGTTAAACAAGGTGACGTGTGTAGTCCTATTCTATTTTCTTTATTCATTAACGAATTAACAGTTAAAGTTATAGATAATGGGAGGCATGGAGCCCAGTTCATGGACGACTTTTTAGAATTGTTTATACTTCTTCTGGCAGATGATATTGTTTTGTTGTCTGAAACAGTTATTGGTTTACAAACACAATTGAATAATTTATGGCATGCTGCTTCTTCTCTACAACTGACAGTGAATATGCAGAAAAGCAATATAATTGTATTCAGGAAAGGTGGCTATTTAGGTGCAAGAGAACATTGGAATTATAATGGAATACCTATGCCAGTCGTGAATGTCTACAAATATTTAGGAATTTATTTTTCAACCAAATTAAGTTTTAACTTTGCTTGTAAAGATCTAGCAAGCAAAGCAAAACATGCTGCTTTGTGTATAATGAGGAAATTATCAAGTCTGGGAAATCAGTCATTTGAAATATTTGTTAAACTATTTGACTCCCAAATCCAACTCATTGTCCAATATGGTGCTGAAATCTGGGGTCTGGATAAAGCTGCAGTGAATTGCGAGAAAGTACATTTGTTTGCTTTAAAGAGATTTCTTGGGGTTTCACTACAAACATCTAATGATTTGATTTATGGGGAAACTAATAGGTATCCAATATATCTGAATTCTGCAGTTAGATGTATTCGTTACTGGTTGAAACTGATAAAAATGAACGATTCTAGGTTACCAAAGAAAGCTTATAACATGTTGTGTAATCTGGATGCTAGGGGAAAACCAAACTGGGCAACAAAGTTGAGAATTAAGTTATATGAATTAGGCTTTGGATATGTCTGGTTAAATCAGGGTGTAGGAGATGAACCGACTTTTATCCGAATGGTTCGTTCAAGACTGGTTGATAGTAGATGGCAAGAATGGAATTCCCACATAAATGATAGTACTAGATTTGATTT
>CM065747.1:4303728-4306228 GCA_033310375.1 Conus canariensis
GACATCATCTATGCATGAGATATAGACAGGGGCTAAGTCTAGGTCCAAACCATCAGCAGATAGTAAATGATCCATAGACATCATCTATGCATGAGATATAGACAGGGGCTAAGGCTGCCATAGCCAGAACCCATTCCCAGACATTTGCAGCTGACATGAATCCTAGGCCAGAACAATATTTCCAAATATTCCCGGTGGACATGAATTCCTGGCCAAAACCAAATTTTCAAATATTCCCAGTTGACAGGAATCCCAGGCCACAACAGTTCTAGATATTCCTGGCTACCATGAATCAGAGGCCACAACATTATTTCCAAACATTCCCAGCTGACAAGAATCTCGGACCAGAACAACATTTCCAAATATTTCCACTTGACAAGAATCTGTGGCCAGAACAATATTTCCAAATATCCCCAGTTCACAAGAATCCCTGGCCAAAGCAATATTTCCAGATATTCCCGGCTGACGTGAATCCCGAACCAGACAGAACAGCATGTCCAGATATTCCTGGTTGTTATGAATCGGAGGCCACATTATCTCCAAACATTCTCAGTTGATATGAATTCCATGCTAGAACAATATTTCAAAATATTACCAGTTCACAACAATCCCAGACCAGAACAAGATTTCCAAATATTCCCAGTTGACAAGAATCCCAGTCCACAATATTTCTAGATATTCCTGGCTACCATGAATCGGAGGCCACAACATTATCTCCAAACATTCCTGGCCGACATGAATCGAAAGGCAGAACAATATTTCCAAATATTCCCAGTGGACATGAATCCCACGCATTCACGCGCGCGCGCGCCACACACACACACACACACACACACACACACACACACACACACACACACACACACACACACTCATGCACGAACGCACTCATACACATACGCACAGACACACAATTCACACATACAGAAACGAACAGGTGGACATCCATACATACGCACCTCCCCAGGTGGACATCCATATATACGCACTTATACTCATATAAATATGTGCATGTACGTGTACACACACACACACACACACACACACACACACACACACACACCTTGGGCAGATAACATCTATCTTTCCATTGAAAACAGGTTTACTCTTTCTTCCAAGCAAATAGAGTTGTTTTTTTTTTAAACACATGCCAGAATAACGATCAGGATATTGACTGGCCACATCATAGGCGCACCGTTTTACGTATATATTTGGGTATCTTCTCTCTCATTGAACTATTAAGCTGATTGATGGGGCTAAATTGCTTTGGACGTGCCCACCAGTGCCATTTGTCCTGTGAAATAGGCGAAGTTACTCTCGTTGAACGTGAACGCTGATAGAAATTACCTCCCTTGCAGATTTCCGAAAATCGTCTATTTCAAAGGTTTTATGTCTGAACCGAAACCTATTTATGTCTGTCCGTTTGTTTGTCTGTCTGTTTATCTATTTGTTTGTCTGCCTGTTTTTTTTTTTTCTTTTTTTTTTCTCATTTTTTCCTTCATTGGACTTATACAATTGTGCATTCAAATCAGTGTCCGGGCAGTGCAATACTTTTGAGCGAAAAGCTATGTTATCGTAAACCATTGTACAAGCAAACAAAAACACAATATCATTGGTGCACGGGCGCGCGCCACACACACACACACACACACACACACACACACACACACACACACACACGCACACAACACACACACACACACATACACACACACCACACACACACACCACCACACACACACCACGACACACACACACACACACACACACATGCACACACACACACACACACACACACACACACACACACACACACACACACACACACACACAATATCCTGACATGGATTTTATTGAATGAAAGACCACTAACAAGGCCAGTTCATAACAACTATAATTATACATTTCACGCTGTACAGAAGAAAACGCTCATTACGAGTAATGTCCATCACAGTCAGACGGTGACACTGGCGAGCAGTTTGCAGTACTCACAGGGATGAGATGATGGAAAAACAAGGCATTGTTTTGAATAACGGAGCAAAATGTCTATTACTCCATCGACGATAACTATCATATAAAATGGGTCACAGAGATAAAACCATTACAGAAACGCATGTTCAAATGAACAACAACAACAACAACAACAACAACAACAACAACACACACACACACACACACACACACACACACACACACACACACACACACACGCACACACACATATACATACATACACACACATGCGCATGCGTGTGCGCACGCGCGCGCGCGCGCGCGCGCACACACCACACACACACACACACACACACACACACACACACACACACACCACACACACACACACACTTGAAGAGAAAAACGAGATGCTGCCTCATTACAAAACCCAGATATATTTTCGACGACAGAAAACGGTCTTGTAGGCATATCATAATATTTTGTAATGCTTTCCGACGATGAAATTCACTATTCTTTTTCTTTAAAGCAGCGGATTTGAAATGCA
>CM065747.1:4311228-4318728 GCA_033310375.1 Conus canariensis
CACGCACGCACGCACACACACACACACACACACACACACACACTTTTCGTGCAGAGAAATAGCTTCTAACAAGAAAAGTACATCTCTCTCTCTCTCTTTTCTCTCTCTCTCTCTCTATATATATATATATATATATTTGTATAAATCCATGGTGCTAAACACTAGACATCATTCCACAAGCTTGAGCAGCGGACAGACTGACGGAAAAAGCACTAGCAAGAATAGAATTCATAGTAAAACTTGGGGCCTGGGAGCACACATCAAAACCAGTCCCAGTTCAGACTTGCACTGAAGGGGGAAGAGAACCTGAACAGTAACCCTTCTCCTGTGAGTGCTCTGTTAGCGGTATGGTTCCTCCTAACCCTTCTCCTGTGAGTGCTCTGTTAGCGGTATGGTTCCCTTAACCTTCTCTGTGGTGCTTGTTAGCGGTATGGTTCCTTCTAACCCTTCTGCTGTGAGTGCTCTGTTAGCGGTATGGTTCCTTCTAACCCTTCTCCTGTGAGTGCTCTGTTAGCGGTATGGTTCCTTCTAACCCTTCTCCTGTGAGTGCTCTGTTAGCGGTATGGTTCCTTCTAACCCTTCTGCTGTGAGTGCTCTGTTAGCGGTATGGTTCCTTCTAACCCTTCTGCTGTGAGTGCTCTGTTAGCGGTATGGTTCCTTCTAACCCTTCTGCTGTGAGTGCTCTGTTAGCGGTATGGTTCCTTCTAACCCTTCTGCTGTGAGTGCTCTGTTAGCGGTATGGTTCCTTCTAACCCTTCTGCTGTGAGTGCTCTGTTAGCGGTATGGTTCCTTCTAACCCTTCTGCTGTGAGTGCTCTGTTAGCGGTATGGTTCCTTCTAACCCTTCTGCTGTGAGTGCTCTGTTAGCGATGGTTCCTTCTAACCCTTCTCTGTGAGTGCTGTGTTAGCTGAATGGTTCCTCCTGACCCTTCATCTGTGAGTGCTGTGTTAGCGGTATGGTTCCTTCCTAACCCTTCCCTGTGAGTGCTGTGTTAGCGGTATGGTCCTTCCTGACCTCATCCTGTGAGTGTCTGTTAGCTGAGATGTTCGCTCTGAGCTGATCGTTGTGCTGGTCCAGCGTACTGTGTTCCCTCTCTCAAGACTCTCCTTTGCTGTCGGTATCGTCCTGCTGTTGAGGACTGTACACAAGTAAAAACTGAGCCTTCAAAGTCATACTGCTGGGTTTGGATAAAAAAACATGACAAGTCAAATGATTTAACAGTCAATCCTGCGTCTAAGATGTAACGACAGAGCCTATGGGGGACGGAGTGTGTGTGTGTGTGTGTGTGTGTGTGTGTGTGTTGTGTGTGTGTGTGTGTGTGTGTGTGTGTGTGTGTGTACGGAGGGGCAGTTATCAGGTCATTTATATGATGTAACGAGAAGCGTTGAAATGCATAGTTCTGCAACTCCATTTTATACCACCACATAAAACCATCACTACCATGTCCCACCTCACGCTACGTTACCACATCACAGCCTTACACACGTTATACCGCAACACGGCACCCCCGCCACTTTATACCACACCACACTCCATTACCCTTCACCACATCCAACCACACCACACAACACCCACCTACCCCACATTACATCCCACCACCGCCACCACCCCACCCCTAGCACCTCTTCCCCCCCCCCCCCCCTCCTCACTTGTGTCGCTTGTATCGGTAGAGCAGCTTGCGGATGATGAGGACGTGAGGACGGTGATGATGAGGAAGGGAATGACGTGATGCTCAGCCGTACACTGTCAGCACAAAGGACAGCAAGGCCGCTCCGGGTCGGCCACACCTGGACACCTGGACCACACACACACCACACCACACACACAACACACAGCGCAAATACATAAGCGCGCGCGCGCACGCACACACACACAGCACACACACACACACACACACACACACACACACACACACACAAGCATGCACATACATAAGCGCACACCACACACAACACACACACACAGACACACAACACGCACATACATAAGCACACACACGAACACACACACACCACACACACACACACACACAACACACCACACAACAACACACACACACACACGCACACACACACACTCACACACACAACGCACATACATAAGCACACACACACACACACACACACACACACACACACACACACACCACACACACACACACACACACTTTCATCACCTCATTCGTGCACACAAACCAGCGCACGTACCTTTGCACTAACTAAACAATAAATCCTGAGATTCCGTGTCATTAACCTCAGTTGACGTGTGTTTACTCCTTTGTGTCAGGTACTGGAAAGGTACTCACCGTGTGTGAGTCTGTCCCCATGTCGTTGGGGGACTTCCCATTGTTAGTCTTGAGATCAGCCAAGAATTGTTTAATTGGTGATGCTTCTTAATCTTCCCGTTTTCCTATACCTGTCTTGAAGCTGAGTGCCGCAAAGAGGTGTATGGTATGGTGGTTTCAATTTTGTTTGTATTCTTTGGGGAGTTTATTACATCAGAACAGTCATGCTGCAATCCAGGTAATTGTACTGCCAATGTGTCTGCTGTTCTTCTGACGGAAAGATGCTAACTACCCCATGCTAGTCAGAGCCTCCAATTTTACTTTTCGCTTTTTGAAGCAGGTTCATGGTGTAGGTCTGTGTAAAGGTCCGTTGAGTTCATAGCTTGTCTGTGGATGAGAGCCAGTGGAGTGCTTGCGTCACTGCTTCTACCTCCACTGTGAGACTTCAGTTGTTAGGCTGTGTGCACCATTGCAGTTCTGCATGATTGGTCATTTTGATTCACCGTGAATCCCCAGCAAAGTTTACCTTTGTTGACTGAACCGTGAATGCATATCACGATGTCTTTTTTTTTTATTGCCGAATTGTTCCACTTCCATCTAAATTTCTGCGTTGGTTTTGCCCATTTTTGACAGCGTCTTCCCAGCTCTGGTGTGGCGGCAGTTTGGCAGCGGTTTTCGAAGTGGTCAGGATACTTTGACCACGTCTCACATTCTTTGAGTTCTGATCATTTTCATACAAAGCTGTATGTTGTTTTTTGGCATTTGTCTTGATGGCAGTTTTCCACGTCCTAGACAAGTGCATTTTGTTTCACTGACCGACTCGTGTAGTGAGTTTGGGAATGTTCAAGTGCTCTAAAGTATCACGTCACCTCGTGTCTTAACTCTTAGGGTGATAACGTCACGCCGCTTTTCGACAGTGCGAAAAAGTGACGTCGTATGAGGTAAATATTGTATAAGGTTAAAAAAAAAAGAACGGCAGAAAAAAAGAGCGAGAAGTTGAGATAAGGATGAGGTTCTACAAACACAGACACAAGACAAACAAACAAACAAGCAAACAAAGGACAATGCATATCTTAATGCCATTTGCTTAGCAACAACCCGAACACGTCCCTACGGGACGAAAATTTGGATTTTTCGGACCAGTCTTGTGTAACTGTTGAAGTTTGTTTATTTATCAACACAGCTTCAGTCCATCTCACAGGCATTGTTCCAACACTTCAACACAGCTTCAGTCCATCTCACAGGCAGTGTTCCAACACTTCAACACAGCTCAGTCCATCTCACAGGCAGTGTTCCAACACTTCAACACAGCTTCAGTCCATCTCACAGGCAGTGTTCCAACACTTCAACACAGCTTCAGTCCATCTCACAGGCAGTGTTCCAACACTTCAACACAGCTTCAGTCCATCTCACAGGCAGTGTTCCAACACTTCAACACAGCTTCAGTCCATCTCACAGGCATTGTTCCAACACTTCAACACAGCTTCAGTCCATCTCACAGGCAGTGTTCCAACACTTCAACACAGCTTCAGTCCATCTCACAGGCAGTGTTCCAACACTTCAACACAGCTTCAGTCCATCTCACAGGCAGTGTTCCAACACTTCAACACAGCTTCAGTCCATCTCACAGGCATTGTTCCAACACTTCAACACAGCTTCAGTCCATCTCACAGGCATTGTTCCAACACCGCTCATGTCAGCCCCTTCACACACACAAGCATATCCACAGAGATCAACTGAGAGCAGGCCGCCTAAAGAAAACCCGCAAGAAAAGGCACTGCACTGCTGCTGAGTCACGTCAGCGATGTTCTGTGGTGTGTGTTCTGGTCCAACAAAGCAAGGCTATCAAGACAGCTGATGCGTGCAGTTGTCAATTTTGAACTTTTGACGCAAAGGCGTAAAACTGTGTTTGAATCCCTAACCTTTTCTTGTCGTTGATTGGACGCTGAGGCACTCGACTAGTGAGAGAAGCTAACTGTATTGTGGGAGGAGTGTGTTCCTGGTATATAGGGCAGACCAGGAGTTGTTAGACAGGCGGACAGGGTGCTTGGCTTGGGCCGACCTTGGGGGTTGTAAAAGGAAAACTTAGTTTTCCCTGCGGTCAGGGAGTGGTCGATGTTGATGTAGCGCAGACAGAAGTCTGCTCAGGGTTCTGTGGTTAGAATATTGATTCCCTATGGAAAACCTCAGCGTCCAACCACTGGAGTCAACTGCCAACCTCGTGGAAACTTAATTCCCGTTGGGGGAACTTGTTTTTTTTTACAAAGGAACCTTTTTTTCACGGCAACTTTTACTATTTGAAGAATAGAAACGAGAAATGTAGTGTTAATGTCTTGTTGATTTAAAAGAAAGAAAACGAAGCTGCCTCTATAGTGTCATGCACCTACTAACAAAGTTGATGAAACAGTGATAAAACAATATGTACAAACGGAAAGGCTATTTCGTGTTTGTTTTTTATGCATTATGAAATTTTGTGTTGTGTTCGGTGAAGGGAGCTCAAACAAGTGAATTCTTGTTTCCCCAGTGTCTTCTTTAGATGAATGGAGCAGATGCGCGCGTATGGAGTAAACATGCCGTGTGTATGATTCAGTGTTTTTTGTTTGTTTTTTGTTTGTTTTTTTGCAAATGCGGTGTGTGACAAAGCGTCACCAACTCCGCTTCTGACCACAATGCGGTGTGTGGAGAAGCCGCGTTGCCCTAGCTCCACTATCGAGTCGCCACACGATCATCCGGGAGTCTCGAGAAGGCTGTCCACAGTATGTCACTAGCGACCCTACACAGCCGAAGTGCAGAGGCTGTCCACACAGATACTGCACACGACTTCTACCACAGCAGAATTCAGAAGGCTGTCCACACAGATACTGTCACACGACCTCTACCACAGGCACGAAGTGCAGAAGGCTGTCCACACAGATACTGTCACACGACCTCTACCACAGGCACGAAGTGCAGAAGGCTGTCCACACAGATACTGTCACACGACCTCTACCACAGGCACGAAGTGCAGAAGGCTGTCCACACAGATACTGTCACACGACCTCTACCACAGGCACGAAGTGCAGAAGGCTGTCCACACAGATACTGTCACACGACCTCTACCACAGGCACGAAGTGCAGAAGGCTGTCCACACAGATACTGTCACACGACCTCTACCACAGGCACGAGGCGAAGTGCCCAACAGATACGCACACGACTCTACCACAGGCACAAGTGCAAGCTGTCCACACAGAACGTCACGACCTCTACCACAGGCACGAAGTGCAGAAGAAAAAAGAAATGAAGGAAATCATAACAGCCAGGCGCGAACAGCCGCAGACTCTGAGACCTCTTTGATGACAATCATGGTGCCGTGGAGTTCCACAGTGGTCTCAGACTACACGGCAGGGCGGTACTCAACACTGTCTTCTATAGTTTACTACTCCTGAGTCAGGCCTGAGAGATACAGACACCTGCAGTGTTGGTACGACAGTTGACAGCATCTAGGCGCAGCATTCGTAGAGAAACACGGCTGTGTGGTTCAAGTCCTCCGCATCTAATTCTGCACCCACAGTACACTGTGCAACTCTGGCTGAAGCTGACAGGACCGCCAATGCCCACAAATTCTATGTTTTCGAGGGGTTCGAACGTCCATTCTCCAAGGCACATCTCTTGAAACGATCTCTGAGTGACTCGCTATACCTAATCAGGTTTAGAGTTCTTTGTTGACAAGCTCTTTTGAGTACTGGGTGCCGGCTTGACCGGCGGTAGATCGTTGACTCAAAGTCAAAGGTTGTGAGATCAAATCTCGGCGAGTTTCAGACATAAAAGTCTGGAAAAGCTGCTTTCCATCTCAACCTATTGTCGTTCTGGTGGTGTGCTGTGGTCATAGATAGGTTCCCTCCCCCTGCCACTCTGTGAGGGTTATCCCTATGTGTCATATCAACCTCGGTGGTTGTGGGCGTGGAACATGAATGTCATCAGTCATTAACACAAATTAGAAGCCTCCACTCCGTGCATATCTGTCACCTGTCACCAATTTAGCCACTGTCTGGTATTGGTCTGTTCAAAACTTGTCCCTACGTGATGCATTTCGTTCTGTACGAGTGGTCTCTTACAAAGGTACACACTCACACGCGCTCGTGCGCGCACGTATACACACGCACAAGACCACGGGCACACACCCAGATTACATCCCTCCCTCACACATGCACACACAAACTCTCTGTCTTTGTATCTGTCTGTCTGTCTGTCTGTCTGTCTGTCTGTCTCACACACACACACACACACACACACACACACACACACACACACACACACACACACACACACACACACACATGCACTGTTTTGTGCAGTTTACTCCGCTTTCTTTTCACATTATAATTGATATTTCTTGTTTTTGGCGACGGTAGGATAAAAACAACATTCTGACTCGACTTGACTACGCGCGCACACACACACACACACACACACGCGCGCGCGGGCGCGCACGCCGCCCCCACCCCCCCCCCCACACACACACACGCACGCACGCACACGCACACACACCATTCACCACCACCACCGCCACCCTGGCCAACATCAACACAGCAGCAGCACCACCACCACCAAACCACCACCGCCACCACGAACACCACCACCATCACCAACCAACACGAACACTACCGCCGCCGTACCACAACCACCTCCACCACCACCACCACTACCATCACCACCATCACCACCAGACCGACAAACCCTTCACGCAACTTCTCCTCTTCCCCCCCCCCCCCCCATGCCTCCCCTCCCCCCCCCCCCCCAACAACAAAAAAAAAAGAAGAAAAAAGAAAGGAAAAACAAAGAAAAAAACGTCCACCCATTAAACCCCATCCCACCCCACCCATCTAGCCACGACCCACCCACCCACCCATGTCCCCTTTCACCCCCTTCTTCCCAGCTCACCTTCAGATCATTGGTGCGGAACTCTCTGGGCCCGGTCAGGATGGGTTTGAAGGTCATGACCACCAGAGCGAAGACCACCAGTGAGCCCAGCACCTTGCGGGCCGAGCGGTTCCCGCAGATGTCCTTCCTCTTGAGCGGGTGGCACACCCCGATGTAACGTTCCACGGTGAAGGTGACGATGAACCAGGCGGACAGAAAGCGGCTGACGTAGGACAGGTAGAAGAGCAGCTGGCACACCCCTGCCGTGTTGAGGAACTCGGGTTCCTGCTGGTGATTGAGGTGGGGCCAGCCCCAT
>CM065747.1:4323728-4348728 GCA_033310375.1 Conus canariensis
CCTCGCCCAAGAGGGGAACAAAAAAACAAAAAAATGGCAAAATGAAAAATGAACAAACGACCAAGAGAGAGAGAGAGAGAGAGAGGGGAGAGAGAGAGAGAGAGAGAGGGGAGAGAGAGTGACTCGACTCGTGACTTTAATGTGAGGCCATCAGCCTATTCACATGAGTACACAACAAGAGGTAAATCAATTTTATATAATTAGAACAAAATTTACCATAACTGCAACCAAGCATTCTTCCATGACAGTATGTACATGCAGAATTCTATCTCAATTATACATCAACACTTCTTGATACATTCTTCCCCACGAACGCGATGTAAGTATATACACCATCATTCTCAAAACTCATAACACTAATGCTGTTGACACTAGCACACAAGACACATGCCTCCTATCTCAATCCCCTCATCGCATTCTCGCCCACATACACAGCGGAGACCTTTCAACCCAACGTCGTACAATTCTCCGGAAGGCCGTACTATTTTAAGCATCTTTTGTTTACATTGCTTCAAAACAAAAGTATCTATTATCTCGCACATTTTTTTGATGATAATGGTCAGTTTCTTTCCCATGGACAATTTAAGGAAAAATATGATGTCAACATTGATTTTCTAACTTATACAGGGTATAAGTTAGCAATAATTGAATTCATAAAAGGATTTGACATTACCATCGAAAACAACAAATGTATTACTTCTCCATTGTGTTATAAGATATTGTTTGCCACTTATAAAGGTTCAAAGACTTATTATGATATACTGATTGATAATCAGTTGAGAGCTCCGTGCTGCGATAAGTGGGACATCAAACTTTCACAAGCTCATGACTGGAATTCATGCTTTTTTTATGCACATAAGATTACAGATGTAAAACTCAAGTGGTTCAGTTGAGAATAATTCACAGGTGCTTAGGAACAAATGTTATTTTGAAAGAAATCGGAGTTACTGATAATGATAAATGCAGTTTTTGCGGACTATTTAAAGATTCTATTGACCATATGTTTTGGAAATGCACTCATGTCAAATGTTTTTGGAATAGGTTAATTGATTTAGTAAAAGAGAAATGCACTCACGCACAAAATATACGCCTAACAGAGTCTCTCATACTTTTAGGTTTCGACATAACAATCGCAATTGATTACTGTTTTTACTTCATTATTCTTCTAGCAAAACATTACCTATATAAGTGTAAGTTAGAAGGCAGTCTTCCACATGTAGCAGTTTTCTTGAAAATGTTTACGTATAGATATAGAATTGAAAAATATAACTCATACTTAACCATGAACCACATGGATTTTCATGCCAGATGGCTTGCTTATGAAGCTTTGATTTCTAATACCTAGCTGCTTTAGTTACCGTCTCTGGAACATGTCTTTTCATCAGCATTAATAAAATGAGTATGATGCATAATATAACAACAGTTACTAGACTAATCGTATTATCTTTTTCCTTTTTTTTTATCTTTTGCTGAGGATATCATGTGTGGCCCTTGTATGCTGCTGAAATATTTCTGTATAGTGGTACTCAAGAAATAATGTACCTTATGATAATAACATATATCATCTTCACTTGCTGTGACCCAACCCATTCTGTCTTCCTGTTTCTTTGCTTGTCTGTTCGTCTGTCTCTCTGTCTGTTTGTCTGTCTGTCTGTCTATTTGTCTGCCTTTCCTTTATTATCTGTGTATGCATGCTGATTTATCTTGCTATGTATATACATTTTTTTTCTTTTTTCATCAAACGCATGTATACATCTATTATGGGCTAGTAATATTAGAACAATATGATTAATACAGGTTTATGTATACTTCTTATAGCATTGTCAATAAGTAACCATGTTCTTTTATTCTTTTTGTTTGTTTGTTTTTTTGTTGTTTTTTTTTTACATAGACAATGCTATACTGAAACCCCCCCCCCTCTCTCTCTCTCTCTCTCTCTCTCTCTCTCTCTCTCTTCCTACTGTCTGTCTCTCTCTTCTTTTTTTTTCATGTGTGTGTGGTTTGGCTCTTTGTGTATGTTAGTTTGTTTGTTTGTTTTTCTTGCTTTATACCTAACTTTTAGTTATGAATGTTGCTGTTTATTTCTTTTTGCTGTTCTCTTCATATATGTGTGTAGGTTTTTTTCTCTTTGTATGTGGAATAACAATAAAAACAAATAAAAATGTTAAAAAAAATCTTTTGTTTACATCATTTACGCAAAATAAGCCTATCGCCTTGCAAAGGTAAACCCCGAATAACAAAAGCTGCCATGCTAACCTTTGACACAGTGTGTGTTCTTCTGTGGTCGAGTTCGTGTGGTGCTAGACTTGTATTGTTTATATTCATTGGATTTAGCAACCCCATGGATAAATTACTGTAACCTTGTCGCTTTCCATGTGTCAGGTTAGAACATTCCTTCAGTTAATTTCTCTTTAATTGTGGTTTTCCCAATTTTTTTCAGCCTGTGACTGTCGTTTCCTGTCCCGTGAATTGTTGCCACTTGGCTCGTACACATGTGTCTAGATTGCCTGTTGACCAGAGGAGTCTCTTGATGGTCGGATCCCTAGAATTCAAACTTTAACCATTCAAAACAACCTCGGAAAATAATCAAAATGCATATAATAGCTATCATTATTCGAGTTCAAAAACCATACTCTTATATGCTGTAATATGATGTATGGGCAGCCATTTCATAGCAGACGATCCAGCCAAGATTCAACAGGCAATTCTCATTTCTACATCTACTCTCTCTCCCACTACACCCGCACTCCCATCGCTTCCCACTTTCACCCAACCACCTCACGCTCCACCCCCCCTCCCCCCCCCCCTCTCTACGCAGAGAGTGAAAGGGAAAGAAGGGCGAGAGAGACGGACAGAGGGAGACTGGCGCAGTGTGCGCATAGCGGAGTCAGTCTCGCAACTCGTGCTGACTTGCGTGTTGACCTACATCAAAACAATTCCTTATGCTTGCCTTGCTGTTAACTGAATTATGTTACCTTTTTGTGTCATTTCGTAGTTTTACATGTATATGTATATTTTCATTTTGTAAAGGTTTCTTAGTGTAATTGAATCTTTATTTCTGTAATGCTTATAAATATATTTCTCCCTTAATTGTCTATAACATGGACATATCTTGAAAAAGTGTAACTCAGTTTCTTCTGTTGGACAAAAAGGACATGTTGTAATTGCATCCTTGTCTGTGAGCTTTTTGTTTATGTGTAATTCGTTTACCCCTAAACGTAGTCTGGTTAGTGTTTTTCTAAATTTCGCTATCGTGATGTCGTAAAAATATTTTTCAGTATGGTGTACGGATTTGAAAGAGCGGTAGTTATGAAAACGTTCGCTATTTTCTATTTTATCATGCCAGTTCTGCTTTGACAATCTTATCATTCTTTGTTTTTAAATACTGAAAAAAATTCCGTTCTCAATCTCCTACCCCTTCATTTAGCCATACTTCTGAAGCCGTGCATTTACTAAACAGTGTTTTAATTCTAATGCCCAATTTTGAGTTTTGTTTATTTCGGTCTTTTCTCTTTCATATGCTTGTTTGGGAAGTCTGTTTGGTTCCGTTTTTATAATTTTAAACCAATACCTAATCACCCTTATTGTGCTATCTATGCATATAGGGTATCTACCCAATTCTCCATATATTAGATTATTAGGGGTTTTCTTGCCCACACCCATATATTTTTTAACAGGCGAACAAGTGTATATTTTCTATTGCTTTATATCTAGTTAGGCCCCATGCTTCTGCTGCGTATAAGAGTAAGGGTTTAACTTGAGTGTCAAACAGTTTAAAGTAAATGGCCATATCAATATGTCCTAAACTATACATAGTTTTCATTATTTCCATAATTTTGCCTTTTGCTCCACCTGCATATTCAGAAAGTGAAATGTCTACTGAGAGTTTAGTTGTCAAGGTAAAACCTAGGTACTTATAACTGTTTACTAATCTCTTACTTAATCTCTTAATCTCTTACTTAATCTCTTCTGTACCTGGTAGAAATTGATAACCATGTCTACCTTTTCTTGTGACATTGTCCACCACTTCTGATATTAATAGAGAAAAGATCAAGGGGGACAACAAACAACCTTGCTTCACTCCTGCTGGACATTCGAATAATTCTGTTAGTTCAGTTCCGTATCTAACACAAGCTTGTACTGTTTTGTATATACCTTTTAACATGTTGAGCATTTTTGTAGATACTTTGTGTTTCTGTAGAATCTTCCATAATTTGTCTCTATTTACAGTATCAAATGCTTTCTGATAGTCTGTGAACGCAACATAAAATTTACTTCTACGTCTGCCATAGAGGCAATTTGTTATCATAGTTGTTAATGTGAAAATGTGGTCTATTGTCGAATATCCCCTTCTAAATCCTGCTTGTTTCCTTACTAATTTGTTTCTCGTCTTCTGCCCAGTTGTGTAAAGTCTTTTGTTGATTATTGCTGTAAATTTTTTATTTAATGCATAACAGTGAAATCCCTCTGTAATTTCCTGGGTTTTGCTTGTCGCCTTTCTTGTGGAGTGGTACAATTACTGCACGTGACCATTCTAAGGGGAAGTAACTTTCTTTGGGAACAGTGTATTGAATAACTTAGTTAGAATGGTATTATTTTGCTATCTATTGTTTTTAGAAATTCTGGGGGGATTTCATCTATTCCTGGGGATTTTCCTGTTTTCAGTTTGTTTATTGCTAAACCTACTTCCTGTTCTGTTATTTCCTCATCTAACTCTTGTACTAGAATCTCTTCCATATTCACTTGCTGTTCTCTTGCAGTAGCTCCTTGCCTTCCTGTTATTTGGGGGTTCAATATGCTTTCAAAATGTTCTTTCCATTGTTCCAATGTAATAACTCGTAATTTATTTTTCTTTCTTCTAATGTTTTTTTTTTTTTTTTTTTTATTGTACTCCAGAATTTCTGGCTATCCTTCTGATTTTGCATAAGTGTATCATATATCTGTTCCCTATATTGTTTTTTCTTTCCTCTAATCATTTTTTGATAAGAAGCTCGTTTGTTATTATATATCACCTTTCTTTCTTCATATTTAATAGGGTTTTTCTTTTTATCTATTAAATTAAGTCTACACAGTGCTTGTCTTGTTTCTTTCTTTTCCATCTCAGAGAGAGAGAGAGAGAGAGAGAGAGAGAGAGAGAGAGAGAGAGAGAGAGAGAGAGAGAGAGTGGGGGGTGGGTGAAGAAACAGAAAGAAGAGACCGAGTCTCTGACACAAAGAGAGAGAGAGAGAGAGAGAGAGAGAGAGAGAGAGAGAGAGAGAGAAGAGAGAGAGAGAGAGAGAGAGAGAGAACTCCAGATTTCATGCTGGGAAGGGATAAACAGAAAAGCGGCATTTTTTATTTCTCATTCCCGTGCCGCTTTAGGCAGAACTCCGGCTTCACTGCAGAGAGAGAGAGAGAGAACGAGAGAGAGAGAGAGAGAGAGAGAGAGAGAGAGAGAGAGAGAGAGAGAGACAGACAGACAGACAGACAGACAGACAGAAGGTTATCCATGCATTGGCCATGATCCCATAAAGGGAGAACTAATCGGACAACCATTTGATATCATGTTGGGAGCCAGGCGGTGACAAATGAAGCGCATCATATCACGATGTAATAACAATGTAACCAAAACGTCTTCAAAAGGATACACATTCACGGTTATCCCCCCCCCCCCCCCCCCCCCCCATCCACACACACACACACCCTTTTTTCTGTCAAGCTAAAAGTAAAATTCATTTTGAGGGGAGAGAAGAAGTGGGATGATCATCATTATTGTCATCATCATCATCATCTTTGTTATCGTCATCATCATCATCATCATCATCATCGTTGTCGTCATTATCATCATAATCTTAATCATCATCATCATTGTCGTCATCATCATCATCATCATTGTTATCGTCATCATCGTCACAATCATCATCATCATCATCATCATCATCATCATCATCATCATCATCACCATCATCATCAACAACAAGAACAGCAAGAACAGTGACAACAACGACAGCAACAAAGCACGTAAACAACACAGGGCTACATAAAACAAAATTAAATTCGTCATTCAATTTAAATTCGTCATGAAACAAAATTAGTTTCCTGTCATAACCAAATCTTTTTTTCTTTTTGGCTGTTATCGTGATGATGATGTTGAGCAATCACAGAGACACGAAATCCACACCTTAAAAAGTTTTGACTGTGTTGACAGAAAGTAGGAGCGAGCCGTGCATGGGGAGAGGGTGGAAGTGGGGGATGGGGGGTGAGGGGGTTAAGGGTACCGGGGAGGGGGAGGGGGGGGGGTTGAAATGAAAAGAAGGGCATTAAATTTCAAAATATTTTTCCAGTAACTCCGCCAGTTAACATGGACAGACAAACGTCAAGACAAAGCACGACGAATACAGGGGAGGTTACTTGCAGCAGGTATGCCAGGGAAATTCTGATCGCCCGTCTTGTGAAGAGATAAGTGATTGCACCTTTGTTTTCATTGTCCTGAATGTTGTTTCTCTTGCCTAAAACAGACCTTGAATGTGCAAACGCGTCGTGTTTTGTCTTGTGATTTGGTTGTCCTTGTTAACAGGTGGAGTTACTTGAAATTAATTTTGAAATTTGTCTGAATTTTCGCCTGCAGCAAGCACACACACACACACACACACACACACACACACACACACACACACACACACACACACACACACACATACACGCACACACACACACACACATACATACACACACACACACACACACACACACACACACACACACACACACACACATGCGCGCGCACGCAGAGAGAGAGAGAGAGAGAGAGAGAGAGAGAGAGAGAGAGGAGAGAGAGAGAGAGTGGGAGTGTGTGGGTGGGAGGGGGCAGGGTTAAAAGGGAAATTTGGGGATGGGGTATACAAAGAAGTTTGTGATCTGCATCAATCCAAAGCGTTGTGGACTACTCCAAAAACGCTACACAACACCTGTTCAAGCAAGATAAAATAAATAAACAAATAAATCAATAAACAAACAGCAAGGAAGGAAGGCGGGTGGGATGCTGAGACAGGAGACAGAGAAAATGTCGACGCGCAAACCAATAACACAGAGCTCTGATCAGGGTGTTGGTGCTTAGCTAATAAACTTTGCACAATTACCTTATTATAATAATTCTAGGAGAGCGAGTGCACGCGAACGAGCGTGTGTGTGTGTTGTGTGTGTGTGTGTGTGGTGTGTGTGTGTGTGTGTGTGTGTGTGTTGTGCGTGCGTGCGTGCGTGCGTGCGTGCGTGCTGCGTGCGTGCGTGCGTGCGTGCATGCGTGCGTGCATGGTGCGTGTGTGTGTGTGTGTGTGTGTGTGTGTTTCGTGCGTGTGTATGTGTGTGTGTGTGTGTGTGTGTGTGTGTGTTGTGTGTGTGTGTGTGTGAGAGAGAGAGAGAGAGAGAGAGAGAGAGAAGAGAGAGAGAGAGAGAGAGAGAGAGAGAGAGAGAGAGAAACAGCAGTCAGTTGATACAGATACAAAAATCTCAGGCTTTCAAAAAGACTTTGTTTTCCACAGAATTTTCCAGACATCAGTAGAGTGCATCCGGAGTGTTTCCAAGTTAAAGATATCAGACAGGGCATTTTCTACCAGTCTGTAGTTGAACTAGTAATAGTAGTGGTAATAATAGCAGCAGCAGCAGCAGTAGCAAAAGTAGCAGAAGCAGCAGCAGGAGTAGCAGCAGTAGCAGCAGTAGTTGTCTTCGTCGTCGGCGTCGTCGTCGTCGTCGTAGTAGTAGTAGTAGTAGCAGCAGCAGCAACAACAGTAGTAGTAGTAGTAGTAGTAGTGGTAGTAGTAGTAGTAGTAGTAATAGTAGTAGCTGTTGTTGTTGTTGTTGCTGTTGTTGCTGTTGCTGTCGTTGTTGTTGTTGTAGTAGCAATAAAATGTATATAGCGTGTAGCATGTGTAGACAATGAAAGCATGTGGTGACAATGAAATGCTACTGGCCTCCTGACCTTTGTACGTTCCATCAATAACACAAATGGTTTCATCGTTTCCTTAGTAATATACTGTATGCATCTCATTCATCAATATATCCTTTTAGTAGAAAGAAACTCGTGGAGAGCGTGGCAGCAGAGAGTCCTCAGAAGAGAAGCCCCCTTCAAGCAAGTGTTTCGGCCCTTATCTCCTGACACTCTAGGGGGGTTGGGCCACACCCGGTTCATGACTCCGGATGTCCCTCTGCTGCCCCTTTTTTCCCATCTTGAGACGAGCCATGGCTGGGATTCGAACCTATGACCCTCTGGACATGCTCATTTTCCACTTAATGACTTGCACTCTAACCACTGAGCCACTGGGGCACCTGATATTTGTAGGGAAATTTAAGCCTTATGAAGTTCACTTTTGTTCCTCCTTGACCAGATCCAGCTTGAACACCTCTCTGCCGCTTCTGCCATTGCTTTCAGGGCTCTGGTTTTTTCCCTCCCTGCAACAAAGAGCTGTTTCATGAGGCTGTATGCAGACGTTCCTACAAACCCCCTAGCTCCAATTTCTGCAGTGAGGACTTTGACTGATAACCTTCTCTCCTCAAGCTGTTTGCCAGATCAGCATACTTTTCAGTCTTGTAGATTTGAGCTGCCTCCATTCTGTTCTCATATGGCACCGTGAGCTCGATCATGATCAGCTGCTTGGTTGACTGAGAGTGGACTACTATGTCTGGTCTCATGCCACTCTTGCTGATGATCTCTGGGGGACTCTTCCATTCTGGGAGGTCTGCAGTGTACTCCCAGTCATCTGCCCCGTCCAGCAGACTCTGCCTGCATGTTCCGAGTGGCACTGTTGTTCTTGGCCATGATTTGCTACCTCCTGCCGTGAAGAATGTTGCGTGTGCTTTTGGAGTCCTGATTTTCCCTTTTGTGGTGTTGGTACTAGCCCAGACTGCTTGTACAATCTCTTTGAGCACTTGGTTGTGCCTCCATGTGCACCTTCCTTGAGCCAGGGCTACTTTACATGAGCTTAGGATATGCTCCACTGTTTGTTTTTCATGCAGAGGGGGCATGCAGGATCGTCTGTTTTTCCCCACTTCACCAGGTTTGCATTTGAGGGCAGAAGGTCATATGCAGATCTGAGAATGAAGCTGATCCTGAGAGAGGCCATGTGCCATGTGTTTGTAAGCCTTGGCATTGCCTGTGAAATTAGAGAGCAGGAACTGAAGATTACATTCCTCCAAAACGACAATACAATGTGTATCCCAAAGTGTGTTTCGCCCTGCTTTTCATTCGGACTCATGGATTTCAGACATTTAATCATTTAACTTTTGTTTGTTGTTAAATTGTTTTACTTTCCTGAATATGCTCAAAAAAGGGGGAAAAAATATTTCCAGTTGGAAAAAAAGAAAAGGAAAGAAAAGAAAATAAAAGAAAGAAAGACAGACAGACAGACAGAAAGGAAGAAGGAAAGACAGACAGACGAACAGATACACAGCTTGTAAAGAGAAAGAAAAAAGAAAGAACAAATACACAGCTTGAAAAAAGAAAGAAAAAATAAAGCAAGAAAGAAAGAATGAGAGAGAGAAAGAAAGAATGAAAGAAATGCAGAAAGGAAGGAAGGAAGGAAAGAAAGAAAGAAAGAAAGAAAGAAAGAAAAAAGAGAGAAAGAAAGGAAGAAAGCAAGAAAGAAAAGAAAAGAAAAGAAAGACAAAGAAAAAAAGAAAAAAAAGGACGGATGGAAAAATACAAGCAAACAAGAAAAAAAAAAAAAAAGAAAAACAGAAAGGAAGAAAGAAAGAAACAAAGAAAGAAAGACCGAAAGAAACAAAAAAAGGAAGAAAATTAACAGTATAGTGGCCAGAGGCCCACGTCTTGCCATGCCATACGGTCACACTGCATTCTGCACAGCCGTCCATCAACACAGGGGATCAACTTGTCATCGTCCTGTCTGCTTTCCTCACGGCCAAGTGGCATATGCAAATCTCACCAACATCCCCCGCCCCCCAACCACCCTCCCCTCACCACCACCACCACCACTTCTCCTCCTCCTGTTCCATCCCACCAGTTCTTTTGTTTAACTCTCTCAACAACAACGTAGCAGCGAAGAGTTAGTACAGGGGGGAGAGCGCAGTCTTCCACCAAGGTCAAACAAACTCTGAGCTGCTCGTTAAGTCAGTTCATGAGCGACAGCGAAAATAGGTTTACCTCCACGGGAGGTAATAGTAGGTTGGACAAGAAAGAGTTACTTTTCATGTGTGTGTGTGTGTGTGTGTGTGTGTGTGTGTGTGTGTGTGTGTGTGTGTGTGTGTGTGTGTGTGTTTTCCAGTAGGATATGGCAAATCTTAAATGTCTACATGAAAGCACTGGAAAGTTCATTGCTATTCCATGAAAGACATCTGTTCATAGATAGTCATTGATTCTTCACGTCAGTCACTTCAGACTGTTCATGTTCCGCGGAATTTTGCAGCAGCGTTGGAAGATTTTTCCAGCCAGGAGGGGCGAATCAGAAAGCTGGGCTGAAGGATGGCAGGGAGTGTGGAAGGGAGTGTGGTGTGTGTGTGTGTGGGGGGGGGGGGGGGGGGGAGAAAGTGGGTGATTAGGGTTCCAAAAGAGAGAACATGGTTCTCATTATCATGAATGCTGCACATGCCAAAAAAAAAGTAATTCAAAGAGTTCTGTTAAGGCTGGGATGGTTGACATATTAATGAGGGACGGGGAGGGGGTGGGGACAAAAAAAAATGTAATTTAAAGAGCTCTGTCAACGCTGGGATGGAGGAGGGAGGTGATACTCGAACCGAGGTTCGTCCGTGATTCGTTGAGGCTCCGGGTGGAGTCCAGTGGAAATAGCGAGTTAGAGGGTCTGAAAGACTTCGCCCCGCCCCCCCCCCCCCCCCCCCCCCCCCCGCCACCTTCTCGACGCTGAAGGTACGGCACATTTTAAGGCGCATTTGCGGCCTCTCGCGGCACATAACATGGTGCTTTATTCACACAAAGTATACACCTACAACTCTGCCTCCATTTAAACGGAAATGACAGGCATTTTGGGGGGTGGGGGTGGGGGGGGGGGGGGGGGGGGGGTGGGGGGTGGCGTTTCTAGATGAACAAATTCTCCCCACCTCTCACCTCTGCCTATAGTATATCTTTGACACAGACATAGGTGCGATCTGCTTCAAGCTGTTATTGCCCGTTTCCTTTGGAAACAGAAGGGGCAACATGCTCTTACAGTTTGAGTCTCTGCTGAGTCATTATTGAACAAAGCCCTGTTTTTTTTTTTTTTCTCGGTCCGTGAGAGCATCCGTCAATGACATGGAGACAAAGAGGGGCGGCTAAACTAGGCCTTAGCGCGGGATCCTTTATGTCAGTGCTGTCGTCACAGGCAGAGCACGAGTGCTTTGTCCAATGAGGGGAGGATTTAGTCAGACTACCACTTGACAAGTCGTGGCAGTAGGAGGACTGCAAAAGGCACTCTGGCCCGCCCCTCTCTCCCCCCCCCCACTCCTCCCCTATCCCCGCCGATTTTTCCGGGAAGATGGAGGCGGGGGCGCCGCCCCTCCCCTCTCTCAGTTCCTACGCCAGTACATTGTAATGATCTTGCTGAAGGGTTGCTGGATCCGTCTTTCAACCGTCACCGCATGTCTGAACCAAAGTTGGAATGGCATTGTTGATGGAATACGTTGCATCGTTTCGCCATGTTTGCTTTCATGGGTTCCTCCGATGCTGTGAATCCTGCAGACAAGCCAACAAACAACCAACCATGGCGGTTGAAAGCCACGTCTTCGATGGTCGGAACAAACTCTAGAGAGAATTTGGCAGCAGAAGGTCTTCAGAGAAGAACAACCCCCCTCCCCCCCCCCCCTCAGACAAGTGTTTTGGCTCTGAACTCCTTACACTCTAAGGGGGCTGGGCCGCATCCAGGTCATGACTCCCAGATTCCTTCTACTGCCAACTTGCTTATCCCTGGCGCTGCCGGGATTCGAACCCGCAACGTTTGGATGGATGGGCGTCTCAAGGCGTGCATGCCTTTTTAGACAGATGTCTAAACCCACTGCTAATGGGACACTTATTCCGAGTTGGGAAATTGAAGCCTTATGAAGTTCGCTTGTGTTCCTCCTCGACCAGATCCAGCTGAAATTCTTGATAGCCTGACTCGTGATCTTGGAAACAATACAGTGCCAGTGAAACCCTGCAACTGATCTCGCACCGACGAAAGGAACAACTTCTACAAGACTTTGAGCTGCCCTCTGTGGGAGAGGTAAAATACAGACCCTGGGAGTTCGTTTTTCTTGATTGTACAATCAACAGCACATCTTCAAACTGCACATCGTCTTCAGTTCGGACTTTCAGTCGGTCTTGCCACTGGGTTCTGAGAAGTGGAGAAAGAAGAAAGTAAACGATCGCAATCACATCACTCCGAGATGTACCTTTTTAACGTCCGGATCCCGGACAAAGTCAGCTGCGAGGAATCCCAGCACAGAGCAAACCAGGGGGCCAGTCAACACACAGATCCTGGGCAGGACAAGGGGTTTAATCAGACACGCCCCTAAGGAGCCAGCATCCAAGACCACGCGTCAGGGTGCTTCTGGAACTCACGCGGGGAGAAGACAGAGGAGAAGACCCAGAAACCGGCTGGGCGAGAGACACTGGGACAAAGCCAAGCAGGAAGGGAGTCAACTGGACAGGGGCAAGAAGAACTGCTCACAGTCCAGGCCACTGACGATTGGCCGTCGATGGTGTATGGTGATAACTTTGGTGGCGAGGCGTTGAAGTAAATAATCTCGAATATAGGTTTAGAAATGGGAAGAACATTGAAATCGTAGTAAGCTCAAAAATCGGTTTTGAAATGGGAAGAATATTGAAATCGTAGTAATCTCGAACATAGGTTTAGAAATGGGAAGAATATTAAAATCGTAGTACGCTCAAAAATCGGTGTTGAAATGGGAAGAATAATTATATTGAAATCGTAGTAAGCTCGAACATAGAATTAGAAATGGGAAGAATATTGAAATCGTAGTAAGCACAAAAATCGGTGTTGAAATGGAAAGAGCACTGGGAAAGAGTAATCTTGAACACTGGTTAAAAGAAATGGAAAGATCACTGACACGGTGATATACTCGAACCTTGATTTACCAATGGAAAGAACACCGAACCTTGATTTACCAGTGGAAAGATACACCGAACCTTGATTTACCAATGGAAAGAACATCGAACCTTGATTTACCAGTGGAAAGAACACCGAACCTTGATTTACCAGTGGAAAGAACACCGAACCTTGATTTACCAATGGAAAGAACACCGAACAGTAATAAGTTCGAAAGCTGATCAGAAAGAGTGCTGAAAATATAACAGGCTCAGAAATTAGTTTAGAAATGGGAAGAAAACTGAAACAGTATGTAAGTCGAAAACGGTTTAGAAATGGGAAGAAAACTGAAACAGAATGAAGTCGAAAACGGGTTTAGAAATGGGAAGAAAACTGAAACAGCATGAAAGTCGAAAACGGGTTTAGAAATGGGAAGAAAACTGAAACAGTATGAAAGTCGAAAACGGGTTTTAGAAATGGGAAGAAAACTGAAACAGTATGAAAGTCGAAAACGGGTTTAGAAATGGGAAGAAAACTGAAACAGTATGAAAGTCGAAAACGGGTTTAGAAATGGAAAAAACTGAAAAGTATAAATCAAACGGTTTAGAAATGAAATAATAATCAAACAAAGAAAACAGGTACTGAGCACAAAGTGTTTAGAAATGGAAATCACATTGAAACAGACCGTAGCGTAGACGAAAACAATTTAAAATGCTGACAGACACACAAAACAGTCTGAAAAGTAGTCCTCTGTTCGCGCGCCGCACACACACACACACACACACACACGCACGCACGCACGCACACGCACGCACGCACGAACAACGCACGCAACGCACGCACGCACGCACGCACACACACACACACACCGCGCGCGCGTTTGTTTGTTAGAGAGAGAGAGAGAGAGAGAGAGAGAGGGTAAGTAAATTGTTCACATATATATGTACTTTTTGACGTCATATCCGCCATAAGAATGCACAACACTAACGCCCCATACGTCTCTCGGCTAATATAACACGTTCCTATATGTAGAATGCACAACACTAACGCCCCCATACGTCTCTCGGCTAATATAACACGTTCCTATATGTAGAATGCACGACACTAACGCCCCATACGTTTCTCGGCTAATAAAACACGTTCCTATATGTAGAATGCACGACACTAATGCCCCATACGCCTCTCGGCTAATAAAACACGTTCCTGTATGCAGATGAAAAGATGGAAAGGATGAAGAAGAAAAATAAAACGTCTCATGTCACCTTCCTTTCCCTCCTTTCCGCCATAACCCACCCCTCCCTCTCCCCCATCCTCTGTCATCCACTATACAGACAGAAGGGACTGCTATCTACGTTACTGTATTCTCACGGGTTGTCACTGACGGAGAAAGGCACGCACGCGTTCCGTAGTTAAGCGCGCGCGCACACACACGGAGACACACAACACACACACCCGCACACACACACACACACACACACACACACACACACACATACACACACAAACACACACACACACGCACGCACGCACACACACACACACACACACACACACACACACACACACACACACACACACACACACACACACACACCACGCACACGCACTCACTCACTCACTCACACACACGGGAGGGGGTGGGGGAAAAAAAAAAAAGAGAGAGAGAGAGAGAGAGAGAGAGAGAGAGAGAGAGAGAGAGAGAGAGAGAGAGAGAGAGAGAGAGAGAATGCGAATGCGAATGCGAATATTTATTCAGATTAAGGCCATAGCCCATACATTACAGATCTCTCTCTCTCTCTCTCTCTCTCTCTCTCTCTCTCTCTCTCTCTCTCTCTCTCTCTCTGCTTTTACAGTTTTTATTGGTCGGTCGCATAGGTTTGACAAATAGATAAAATTCTTTAAAAAAATCGGAAATGAAATGAGGCAGGGAACAGTAAACGATAAACAGTAAACAAGTTGGGTATTACCCAACTTGTTTACTGCTTATCTTTAAAAAAAAAAAAAAAAGACAACCGAATGTATTATGTAGATAGTCTATACGGTTCTGTGTCACAAGTCCTATCGGTTTTCTTTTGTATATTTCTGTGTGCTATTTTGCTGAGGGGCGTGTGTGTGTGTGTGTGTGTGTGTGTGTGTGTGTGTGTGTGTGTGTGTGGTTGCTGCGTGCGTGCGCGTGCGTGGTGCGTGCGTGTGTGTGCGTGTGTGTGTGTTGTGTGTGTGTGTGTGTGTGTGTGTGTGTGTTGTGTGTGTCCCTGGGCAGGATAAAAAGAATAAGTTCAGTGGCCTTTGTGGAAAAGTGCACCATACGATCTAATATGCCACTCGTGGCAGATGGTTCACTTGGCCCTGTAGCAGTATTCAAAGAGACATAAATCCATTTCCAGACAAACGTGACACTTTCTGCCTGCGTAAAGTTGTTACGACATTTCTAATGTGAAGGTAGTACTACCTCCATTCCTTACAGGCATCAACACTCCAAATAAGTATATGTTTCACTAATTTCCAGAACCCACCCTTTCTAAACACTATTGTGTTGTTTTTTGACGTGTTTGCTGTTACGTGAAGTGATGTTGCAGATCGTAATAGATCATTTAACTGAGTTTGCAATCCTATAACAGTTTCAGACATCAAAACAAAATCGTCTTCCAAGAGCAGAATACAACTGGTAACTCGACAATATCACAAGTAAACTGCGTGCCATGTTTTCCATTTCTAACAAACAGTGATGTTTGACTCGTGAATGAAAAAAAAAACAACAAAGAAGAGAACAAAACAGGACTGCACACATTCCCTCGTTTTACACCACAGTTACATTGAATTTAGTCAGTCATCTTATCATCACGTCGAGCCTTGGCCTTCACACAGGAATACATGCTAATCATATATTTGAGCTGTTTTCCTGGAACGCCAGCTTTAAAAAGAAAAGGCCGAAAAACAGTTCTGTTAACAGAATCAAATGCGTTTTCAAAGTCTATAAAAGCAACATATAAGTTACGAGTTAAAGAAAACGTTCCACACAAAAACCATCAAATTAAACATATAATCCACAGTTTAATAACTGCGCTTACATCCTTCCTGATATTTGTCAGTTATATTATCTTCAACCTATTCCTGTACCCAGTTACTGATAATAATACTGCACAGTGTAATGCTAGCATCACTCGAAGAAATTCCTGTATGTTTACTTTGATAATTCACGCCACGTTTTGTACAGTGACAGAATAGTACATTCAGTCCAAGTTTCAGGATAAATTCCCTTGTCAAACAAAGAATTAAAAAAGGTAACGAAGATGTTCTACATTTGATCAGTTTTACAAGCAATTTCAGCGGCTCACCACTTATATTAGTTGGCCCAGGGGTTCTACATTACTTAATTTTCCTTAGAGCAAATGTTATTCCCACTTTCAAAATCGGACGGTTTCAAGAATCATCCTGTCCTTCAACTTGATCCCATGGAAACCCACTATTAGGATCTATGTCATTAGTTGGCAATGACGTAAAAATGTTCAGACATGTGTCCATACCGATGCTGTCTGCCAGCTCTCTTCTTTCTGCTGAAATCCGATGTGTATTGTTCCAAAACTCTTTTCTGATTTTCTCTGTAATCACTTCTGTCGCAACGTGTTGTTAAACTTTGTCCTTTTTATATTTGTAAATGTTTACACTCCCGCCTCGCCCCACGATAGCAATGACGACGCCCGCCGTCATGTCTATGTTTGATTTGTCTAAATAAATGACGAATTTTCTGTTGATCGTTATGACATTCGGCATCAAGCCAGTGCTGGGATTCCAAATCACTATTTATTTTTATTTCTTGAATCATAACCTCAGCAGCATCTTTAATGCAGGCACTGAAAACATTCAACGCTTCGTTTATTTCGTCATCAACGAAACTAGTAGCATGCTGAGCCAATCACGAATCTGACGCGTAAAGACATCACTTGTAAAGACATCATCACACTCCTTATTAACACACACACACACACACACACACACAACAACAACAATCTGAAACGGTTGACAGGATTTCTCTCCGAATTGACATTACAAATACCGTAACTCAAATGAAATTCCACAGGCATATGATTGGAATCGAATCTCTCAGACCCTCCTATCTCACATGAATCACACAACAATGCAAACGAATTGCATGAAACAAAGGAACCATTTACACTCCATCCACTGTCTGATATGTACGGGTAGCAACCTTGTTGGTCGCCATGACGCATACATAAGAATACATAAATCAAATACAGTACAAATATTCAACATCAGTTTGCCGTAATTATTGAATACAGAATCCTCAGAATCGATTAGCACTGGCTGGATGGCTTGCATGTTCAAAAATCCAAAATATCTGAAAGCACTTTACGATGATTTGAAATATTACTAGTTCTTATGCTCAAATTCCCGCACAACAATACATATACATCTTTGGAAACTGACAGACAAGTGAACAGATAATCTTCCAATAATGCCCCCGCCTCTCCCCTTCCCCTTTTCAGAATGAAAATATGCCTAAGACGGGCAACCTTCTGGAGGCACGTGCGACTATACAATATATCTTTGTCTGCACCAAACAACGTTTTATTGATGATTAGTGCAACTAAAGTTTTAGATTTAATTTCAGCTTCTTTGACATATGACATATACATCTTCTAACGAAACACAAAATTCCACCAAACCGTTAATTTCATCGCAGGTAAAAACAAACAAACAAACAAACAAAACCCAACATTTTACATCCAGAAAATATAGAAGACTTAAATTTTTCAATATACGCTTCAACTAAACAAATGAAATCAAGAGACTGGAGAAATGCTAATAGTCACTGTCTTGTAATTTGGGGGGCAGTCTTTCGACATCCCATTAGAGGAAAGATCATGATACAGTTTTCTCATTCGTTTTTGAGTTAAATATTTCCAGCGCCTATGTCCACAACGTTCAGTTACTAGTTCTCTCTCTCTCTCTCTCTCTCTCTCTCTCTCTCTCTCTCTCTCTCTCTCTCTTTTAGATATTTCCAGCGCCTATGTCCACAACAATCATTTCCTAGTTTTCTCGATCTTTTTAGATACATATTTCCAGCGCCTATGTACACGGCAATTATTTACAGAAGCACACCCAGAAGATGAAGCACACAGCGAGTTCTCGTCAGCTAAGTCAACACAATCACTGTCATCGACACTACAATCACCTGCACGCTGAGTGTCACTTCGAGTTACACTGGACGGTGATGCCGATGACTCTTTTGAAGCAGGTCCCCTCACAAAGAGCATTGTCGTGGACGAAGAAAAGCAGCTGGTTGGTTTGATATTAAAAACCACGAGTCTGACACGAACCTCCACAGAGAACTTTCTGCCATCGATCAAAAGATGATTGAAAACCATCGTGACTCGTTTTCCGCCCTGGCTTGCCCGTGTCAAACGTTTGGTCAGTCTCCATGGAATGCCCCTTATGCCTTAAAAAAAAAGTCCTCACTGATGAATAAATTGGAACCTTTAAGTTTACCTTTAACTCATAGAATGTTTACCTGTTGTTTAAAAAAAAAAGCACATAGGATGACCACAGGGGAGTCAGTTTGGGGACTTCAACCGGTGGACAACGTCAAAATCCTCGTCGCCAATCAGGTCCATCTTTTCATTAAGAAGATTGTGCACCAGGCCCTCACAGTCTGCACGGGTCTCTTCGTCTCTCCTGGGTAGTCTGTAAAAAAATTCTGGTCGTTGCTCCTGGAACGGCCCCTGAGATCGTCGATCCGTCTCTGGCAGTCGTCCAGCTTCTCACGCAGGCCGTTGTTAGTCTTCTGCAGGTCCCCCATTTTCTGTCCACATCCCCGTCACCTCCTCTTCAGTTCTCTAATCTCACTGTGAAGAGCCACATGCTCCTCCTTCAGGGTAGAGTGTCCTTGATGATGGACGCACAGAACAGATCCATAATGGTATAACAGTAACACAGCTGGTGTGTATAATATAAATGTAATTAAATCAAACTAAACGGTTACAGAAACAGGCTGCTTAGCCATGTCAACAGTTCTATGCACAGGTCTCTCTGACTCGGCCTTATGGGATACATGTCACGTGATATAACTACGAGGCTGGTTACTAACAACACTACAGAGATGATGGTTACTAACAACACTACATAGATGATGGACGTCCTGCTTCCGCACGTCCGGCTTGGTGTTCATTTGGCCACTTCTCGTGTTCATTTGGCCACTTCTCGTGTTCATTTGGCCACTTCTCGTGTTCATTTGGCCACTTGTCGTGTTCATTTGGCCACTTCTCGTGTTCAGGGTGGCCATGGCATCACTCAGCGTGAGATCTGTGGCGGCAGACAAAGGCCCAGAAGTGTGGACGTGAGAGTTGCCGGACCTTTGCAGGCTGACTCTCCGGATTGACTCTCCACTGTTGAATCCCGTCTGGCGCGAGGAGTCCCTGCTGGGTGGAGGGTTGGATCCTGGGTTCGATTCGATGTCGACGCACCGAAGGAGCAAAGTGCCCCAGAACAAATACGATGGGGGTGGAGGGGGGGGGGGGGCAGTCCTAAGGTAGCACCGTCCACTCCGTGTGAAGTGTCACAATGGCGATACAGAAGGCTGCCTTTTCCTTCTCCCTCTGTCATGAAGCTGACGCAGAGGGGCAGGAAGAGACCACCAACAGAGCACAGGCCGTTGGCAGCAGGAGGCACTGTTGACCACACACCCGTCTGCAGACACTGGCAGCGGAATTCTGTCTGTGTCTGCCATACTTATCAATAACTGACAGAAGTCAAAACAAAGCGGTCTGACACTTGTACGGCAGTTCACTATCTCCCTACAGAGAGAGAGAGAGGAGGGGAGAGAGAGAGAGAGAGAGAGAGAGAGAGAGAGATATCATAGTCTTTAGTCTTTTAAAGCTTTGTAGATGACTAATGCCAGACTTTAACTGGCTGGCATCACTTTTTTTGTGGCATCGGTTATCGGATCAATGGAGCACCTAAGGCGGTGATTTTCTTTTTCTTTTTTTTTGTACTCCCAGTTCTTATAGAACAGTGAGTACTTTAGAATGGGAACGAAGAAATGCTGTCTGTGTGTCTGTCTGTGTGTCCGTGGTCAAAATGTGTTCCACTCGCTCCAGACAAAACTACTGGGCCGACTTTCTGAAAATTTGTAGGTATGTTCATTATGGGCCACGGATGATGCCCGATGTTTTAGTTTACCGCTATAGCCGTTACTAACGGCTGTAACGGCCTGTAACGGTTTTTCTTCTTTGCAGAATATCTCAGAAAGTACTTGGCCGATCTTTGAAAAAAAATGAGCAGGTACGTTCATTATGGGTCACGGATGATGCCTGATGTTTTAGTTTACCCCGTTATAGCCGTTACTAACGGCTGTAACGGCCTGTAACGGTTTTTCTTCTTTATGGAATATCTCAGAAAGTAAGAGGCCGATCTTTTGTAAATTTCTAAGTATGTTCATTAATAGTCACGGATGATGCCCGATGTTTTAGTTTACCCCGTTATAGCCGTTACTAACGGCTGTAACGGCCTGTAACGGTTTTTCTTCTTTATGGAATATCTCAGAAAGTACTTAGCCGATCTTTCTGAAAATTTGTAGGTATGTTCATTATGGGTCATGAATAATGATCGATGTTTTAGTTTACCGCTATAGCCGTTACTAAGAATGTCGTGGCCGACTTATTCCAAGTGCTGTCATCATAGAACACAAAGTCTGCCGTGCAACAAACACAGACACTCACCCTCACCTAAACCAACACAACACAAAATCTGCCGTGCAACAAACACAGACACCCTCACCTTAACCACCACAACACAAAGTCTGCCGTGCAACAAACACAGACACTCACCCTCACCTAAACCAACACAACACAAAATCTGCCGTGCAATGAACACAGACACCCTCACCTAAACCAACACAACACAAAGTCTGCCGTGCAACAAACACAGACACCCTCACCTTAACCAACACAACACAAAGTCTGCCGTGCAACAAACACAGACCCTCACCTTCACCTAAACCAACACAACACAAAATCTGCCGTGCAATAAACACAGACACCCTCACCTAAACCAACACAACACAAAGTCTGCCGTGCAACAAACACAGACACCCTCACCTTAACCAACACAACACAAAGTCTGCCGTGCAACAAACACAGACACTCACCCTCACCTAAACCAACACAACACAAAGTCTGCCGTGCAACAAACACAGACACCCTCACCTAAACCAACACAACACAAAGTCTGCCGTGCAACAAACACAGACACCCTCACCTAAACCAACACTACACAAAGTTTGCCGTGCAACAAACACAGACACCCTCACCTAAACCAACACTACACTAAGTCTGCCGTGCAATAAACACAGACACCCTCACCTAAACCAACACTACACTAAGTCTGCCGTGCAACAAACACAGACACACCTCACCTAAACCAACACTACACTAAGTCTGCTGTGCAACAAACACAGACGCTCACCCTCACCTAAACCAGCTACACTAAGTCTGCCGTGCAATAAACACAGACACCCTCACCTAAACCAACACTACATAAGTCTGCCGTGCAACAAACACAGACATCCTCACCTAAACCAACACAACACAAAGTCTGCCGTGCAACAAACACAGTCACCCTCACCTTAACCAACACAACACAAAGTCTGCCGTGCAACAAACACAGACACTCACCTCACCTAAACCAAGACAACACAAAGTCTGCCGAGCAGCAAACACAGACACCCTCACCTAAACCAACACTACACAAAGTCTGCCGTGCAGCAAACACAGACACCCTCACCTAAACCAACACAACACAAAGTCTGCCGTGCAGCAAACACAGACACCCTCACCTAAACCAACACAACACCAGTCTGCCGTGCAACAAACACAGACACCCTCACCTAAACCAACACAACACAAAGTCTGCCGTGCAGCAAACACAGACACCCTCACCTAAACCAACACAACACAAAGTCTGCCGTGCAACAAACACAGACACCCTCACCTAAACCAACACTACACAAAGTTTGCCGTGCAACAAACACAGACACCCTCACCTAAACCAACACTACACTAAGTCTGCCGTGCAACAAACACAGACACCCTCACCTAAACCAACACTACACTAAGTCTGCCGTGCAACAAACACAGACACCCTCACCTAAACCAACACAACACACAGTCTGCCGTGCAACAAACACAGACACCCTCACCTAAACCAACACAACACAAGTCTGCCGTGCAACAAACACAGACACCCTCACCTAAACCAACACTAACACAAGTCTGCCGTGCAACAAACACAACAGCCACCTCACCTAAACCACCAAACACAAGTCTGCCGTGCAACAAACACAGACACTCACCTCACCTAAACCAACACAACACAAAGTCTGCCGTGCAAACAAAACAGACACCTCCCCTTAAACCAACACAACACCAGTCTGCCGTGCAACAAACACAGACACACCCTACCTTAACCAACACAACACCAGTCTGCCGTGCAACAAACACAGACACCCTCACCTAAACCAACACAACACAAGTCTGCCGTGCAGCAAAACAGACACTACACTCACACTAAAACACCAACAACTACACAAAGTCTGCCGTGCACAAACACAGACACCCTCACCTAAACCAACAAACACAAAGTCTGCCGTGCAGCAAACACAGACACCCTCACCTAAACCAACACAACACAAAGTCTGCCGTGCAACAAACAACAGACACCCTCACCTTAACCAACACAACACCAGTCTGCCGTGCAACAAACACAGACGTTCACCCTCACCTAACCAACACAACACCAGTCTGCCGTGCAAGCAAACACAGACTTTCACCCTCACCTAAACCAACACAACACCAGTCTGCCGTGCAGCAAACACAGACGTTCACCCTCATCTAAACCAACACAACACCAGTCTGCCGTGCAGCAAACACAGACGTCACCCTCACCTAAACCAACACAACACCAGTCTGCCGTGCAACAAACACAGACGTTCACCCTCACCTTAACCAACACAACACCAGTCTGCCGTGCAGCAAACACAGACACCCTCACCTTAACCAACACAACACCAGTCTGCCGTGCAGCAAACACAGACACCCTCACCTAAACCAACACAACACCAGTCTGCCGTGCAGCAAACACAGACACCCTCACCTTAAACCAACACAACACCAAAGTCTGCCGTGCAACAAACACAGACTACCCTCACCTTAACCAACACAACACCAGTCTGCCGTGCAACAAACACAGACGTTCACCCTCACCTAAACCAACACAACACCAGTCTGCCGTGCAGCAAACACAGACGTTCACCCTCACCTAAACCAACACAACACCAGTCTGCCGTGCAGCAAACACAGACGTTCACCCTCACCTAAACCAACACAACACCAGTCTGCCGTGCAGCAAACACAGACGTTCACCCTCACCTAAACCAACACAACACCAGTCTGCCGTGCAGCAAACACAGACGTTCACCCTCACCTAAACCAACACAACACCAGTCTGCCGTGCAGCAACAACAACAGTCCATCACCTAAACCACACAAACACAGTCTGCGTGCAGAAACACAGACGTTCATCCTCCCTAAACCAAACACAACATCAGTCTGCTGAGCAACAAACACCAATGGTCATTGCCCCTAAACCAGCTCAAGAAAGTCTGCCGAAAGGAAACAAGAATTTCATTCCCGCCTAAACCAAGACGACTGAAACTCGAGGACTGAAAACATGTCCTATTCGTTCCGCTTACTAAAAGTGGGGAAAAAATGAAAAACAGTATTTAATAATCATAAACATATAAAACTTTTCCACCAAGCACCAAAAAGCAAAAAAGTAAATAAATAAACAAACAAACAAAAAAAAACAGTAAAAGAACAACAAATAAATTATGACACATCTATACAAATAAATAATGCTGAGAGCACCACTGATAAGGAATCAGCAATGACTAAAACACCTGTGAGCACACTGATAAGGAATCAGCAATGGACTAAAACACGCTGTGAGCACCACTGATAAGGAATCAGCAATGGACTAAACACGCTGTGAGCACCACTGATAAGGAATCAGCAATGGACTAAACACGCTGTGAGCACACTGATAAGGAATCAGCAATGGACTAAAACACGCTGTGAGCACACTGATAAGGAATCAGCAATGGACTAAAACACGCTGTGAGCACCACTGATAAGGAATCAGCAATGGACTAAACACGTGAACACAGAGGAGAAGGAGTGGGTGAGAAAGAAGAAATAGGGCGGAGGGGAACGGTTGGGGGGGGGGGGGGGTGTGAAGGGACAGGATGGCCTACAGCGATCGTAACACACACACACACACACACACACACACACACACACACACACACACACACACACACACACACACACACTATAGATTAACTTAAAACAAGGAAAGGAAAATTGTTCACACACACACACACACACACACACACACACACACACACACACACACACACACACACACACACACACACACACACACACACACACACACACACACACACACACACACAAAAGTTATTGTAAAACCTAAACTAATGTTGTTTGATAAAGCATGAAGATGTTGTGTATTATGTCTTATTCTTTGAAATAGTGGTATCTTTTACGTGCAGTTTCAAAAAAGAAAAAAAAAAAAAGAAGAAAAGAAACAATGCAATCTTTTTGTTTAATAGTTGTTACTGGCAGAGACTGCCACAACGATCCACTTCAGTAAACGAAACTAGTTTTGAATATATCGATTCGGGGTTTTCGGATTAGCATATCATTGCTGTATCTTTATTGATTCAGGGGACATTTTGCGGTTGAATTCTGCTCATAGTCATTGTTTTATTGTACTGAAGATTGTATGTTAAAGGTAGAATGTTTAGCTTGATAATGATAATCACCAAAAGCTCGCTTTTGGTCTCTACTTAAAGGATTCAGAGTATTTATACTGCATGAATCACACAGAGTGGGGACGTG
>CM065747.1:4353728-4361228 GCA_033310375.1 Conus canariensis
ACTGTGAACAGAGCGTTGGGTTAATGGGTGGCCAGACTGCATTACTGTGAACAGAGCGTTGGGCTGTTGCGTTGGCCAGACATGCATTACTGTGAACAGAGCGTTGGGTTAATGGGTAGGCCAGACATGCATTACTGTGAACAGAGCCTGGGTGTATGCGTTGGCCAGACATGCATTACTGTGAACAGAGCGTTGGGTTAATGGGTTGGCCAGACATGCATTACTGTGAACAGAGCGCTGGGCTGTTGCGTTGGCCAGACATGCATTACTGTGAACAGAGCGTTGGGTTAATGGGTAGGCCAGACATGCATTACTGTGAACAGAGCGTTGGGTAATGGGTATGGCCAGACATGCATTACTGTGAACAGAGCGTTGGGTTAATGGGTTGGCCAGACATGCATTACTGTGAACAGAGCGTTGGGTTAATGGTTAGGCCAGACATGCATTACTGTGAACAGAGCGTTGGGTTAATGGGTTGGCCAGACATGCATTACTGTGAACAGAGCGATTGGGTTAATGGGTAGGCCAGACATGCATTACTGTGAACAGAGCGTTGGGTAATGGGTAGGCCAGACATGCATTACTGTGAACAGAGCGTTGGGTTAATGGGTAGGCCAGACATGCATTACTGTGAACAGAGCGTTGGGTTAATGGGTAGGCCAGACATGCATTACTGTGAACAGAGCGTTGGGTTAATGGGTAGGCCAGACATGCATTACTGTGAACAGAGCGTTGGGTTAATGGGTAGGCCAGACATGCATTACTGTGAACAGAGCGTTGGGTTAATGGGTAGGCCAGACATGCATTACTGTGAACAGAGCGTTGGGTTAATGGGTAGGCCAGACATGCATTACTGTGAACAGAGCGTTGGGTTAATGGGTAGCCAGACATGCATTACTGTGAACAGAGCGTTGGGTTAATGGGTAGGCCAGACCATGCATTACTGTGAACAGAGCGTTGGGTTAATGGGTAGGCCAGACATGCATTACTGTGAACAGAGCGTTGGGTTATAAATGGTAGGCCAACCTGCATTCTGTGAACAGAGCGTTGGTTAATGGGTAGCCAGACCTGCATTACTGTGAACAGAGCGTTGGTAATGGGTAGGCCAGACATGCATTACTGTGAACAGAGCGTTGGGTTAATGGTGCCAGACATGCTTACTGTGAACAGAGCGTTGGTAATGGGTAGGCCAGACATGCATTACTGTGAACAGAGCATGGGTTATGCGTTGGCCAGACATGCATTACTGTGAACAGAGCGTTGGGTTAATGGGTTGGCCAGACATGCATTACTGTGAACAGAGCTGGTTAATGGGTCACATCATACTTCGAGCGTGTATGGTACCAGACATCATTACTGTGAACGAGAGCGTTGGGTTAATGGGTTGGCCAGACATCATTACTGTGAACAGAGCGTTGGGTTAATGGGTTGGCCAGACATTCATTACTGTGAACAGAGCGTTGGGTTAATGGGTTGGCTCAGACATTCATTACTGTGAACAGAGCGTTGGGTTAATGGTTGGTCAGACATGCATTACTGTGAACAGAGCGTTGGGTTAATGGGTTGGCCAGAACATTCATTACTGTGAACAGAGCGTTGGGTTAATGGGTTGGTCAGACATCTGCTAACTCGTTGCCATGAAACCCTCTTCTTGATTTCTGCCATCTTAGCCATCAGTTCAGTTATCCACCAGCTTTAAATCATGCGCAGTGTGCTCTCAAATCTTAGCGGATGTGGTGTAGCGTCTATGGACTAGTCCGCACGCAGTTACACCTCCTTGAGGAACCTGAAACTGCTGCGAAACGACTTGCCGTTGAGAAACTCTGATGCTCCTGATTCTCTCGCCCCCCCTCCCCTCCCCCCTTTTCTTCAGCCCTCCCCCCTCCCCCCTGCGTCCCCTCTTTCCCTCCAGTTCACATCTGCTACGGTCTGCTGTACAGAGTGTTAAACACAGCAGTAAAGAGGTTCACTGCGTAGAATGCAACACAGGTACAAAGCGATGATTGAGGAGAGAGAGAGAGAGAGAGAGAGAGAGAAGGGGCAGACACAAAGCGATGAGAGAGAGAGAGAGAGAGAGAGAGGAGAGAGAGAAGTCAAAGTCAAGGTCGTTCGCCGCTGAGGTTGGAGTGACTGTCGCCTCTGTTTGTTCTTTTCTTCGTTTAAGAGGAAAAGGAAGCGCGCTTGCTTTGAAAGTTTGTGAAAATGTTCGTGATGTTTGGTGCTTTTGCGTTGTGGGCAATTTATGCCGAACTTTACCTGCGTTGGTTCGTGCTGTGCACGACAATTTCAACACGGTTGACTGCTTTGAACTCGTGCGTCCGCCATCGTACTCACCTGTGCATCAAGCTAGCCAACTACCTGATCTTTCGTTTAGTTCTGTTAAGTGCTCTATCCCTGTGCGCCAAAGTGATAAATTCCTGCATTACAAACGTGATCAGCTTCTTCATGTAAGTCCATCTCGTTTGACCTGTGAATGAACATCTCGGCTTCGTACTTTTGGCATAGGTGTCAATCTTCCAAGAAAACGGTACAAGAGAAAGAAGGCAGACAATAAACGGACATTAAAGGTGCTGCTTTTCAACTGCCGATCGTGTCGCAAAAAAGCAGCTGAAATCCATGAAATGGTGACTGATTTAAAAGCCGATATTTTCGTCTTGACTGAAACTTGGTTGTACGATCGTGGTGACGAGTCCTACATCGCTGCTATGACTCCCTGTGATTATGATTTCCACTCGTTTCCTCGTGTTGGATCACGAGGTGGTGGATTAGCCTTCATGATTCGAAAAACACTCTCATGCTGTGTTTCTTTCACTCCTGTGAAATTTTGTTCGTTTGAGTGAGTTGAAATGAAACTACGAGGCACTGCTGCAACTGTTTCTTTGGTTTGTGTTTACAGACCTCCGCCAAGTAAGTCCAATATGCTGTCTAACTCTGCATTCCTACAGGAGTTTCCAGATCTGTTATCCTCTTATGCAGCTACACGTAAAACTGTTTGTTATCTTGGTGACTTTAATTTTCATTATGATGACTATTCAGATCGCCAAGTGATTCATCTAAAGACTCTACTGACTGATCACAACCTGTCTCAGTTTGTTCAAACACCAACACACAAACATGGCCATATCCTTGATTGGGTGGTGGGAAACATTGAAGACAGCGTTCTCTCTGTGGATGAAGTTCGTGACTATGCTGGTCTTTCACACCATTTTGTTGTTGTGTGTAGTTTGAAGATCTCCAGACCCCCTCCTCGGAAAAGACTTGTTACCTCTAGGAACATAAAGCATTGTGTGTGGCTGTTTTTGACCAAGAGGTCAAGAGTTTTGCTCAGGGCATGCGTAAGCAGCAGAGCAATGCAGATGTCACACAATTAGTTGAAGTGCTTAACGATGGCCTTCAGGAAATCCTGGACCGACGCGCGCCTGCAGTGACTAGGTGTGTTACTGACCGTCCCTCAGCTCCTTGGCTCTCCGAGGACGTGAGAGCTGCTCGACGTCAACGCCGGCGCAGCGAGAGACGCTGGAGAAAGAGCCGATTGACCATCCACCGCCAGATCTTTGCAGCGAACAGGTGTGAGGCAGGGGACTGCCTCCAGGATGCCAGAGAGTCATACTACCGTGATAAAATTGACTCTTGTTCTTCATCAAAGCAGTTGTTTTCTCTTTCAAGTGAACTACTTGGCAAACAAAAAAAATTAAGTTTGCCCACGAACATTCCTCCTTCTCAAATCTCTCAACAATTTAGTGAATTCTTTGTTGATAAAATCAAAACTATCCGTGACAATCTTGATGCAAATCCTTCCCAACCAATTCTTTACGATAAATACTGTGGACCACCTTTTTGTACTTTTAATCCTGTGGATGAAAAACTGATCAGCGATCTCATAAGTGAATCCTCCAGCAAAAGTTGTGTCCTTGACCCCATCCCTACTTCCCTCCTTAAACGGTGTCCTCTCATTTGATTCCCGTGATTACAAACATTGTAAACAAATCTCTCTCGTCAGGCATAGTGCCTCCTCAGTTTAAGCAGGCAACGGTTACCCCTCTCTTGAAAAAGCCAGGACTGGACCTTAATAAGTTAAAGAACTATAGACCGGTGTCCAACCTCCCATTCCTCTCAAAAATCCTTGAAAGAGTTGTGCTGAAGCAGCTTCAGACTCATCTTTCAGATCATGGTCTTCTTGAGGCCTGTCAGTCTGCTTATAGGAAGAATCATAGCACTGAGACTGCTGTATTGAGCGTACTGGACTGTTTACTGTGCAAATCCGACAGTAAACTTGTTTCTGTCGTAGCCTTGCTTGATCTGAGTGCTGCCTTTGATACGCTAGATCACACTACTTTACTTGAAAGGCTTAGGGTCACTTTTGGTGTTGATGGGATAGTTCTCCAGTGGTTCGAATCATACATCAGAGATAGGTCGCAGGCGGTGGTTGTGGGTGGTGTAAGGTCTACTTTGTCACCTCTTTTGTATGGAGTACCACAGGGGTCAGTATTGGGCCCAGTGTTGTTTACATTGTACTCACAGCCCTTGTCGGATGTTATCTCGGACCATGATTGTGATTTTCACAAGTATGCTGATGACACTGAGCTTTCTAAGAGTGGCACACCTGATGAGTTTGTTTCTGTTCAATCTGGGGTGTCTTGGTGTATCAGCAGTGTGCAGGAATGGATGACAAGTAATAAGCTTAAATTAAATTGTGAAAAGACTGAAGTCATGCCCGTTGGAACCTCCTCCTGCCTCAAACTCGTTGAGTCAGAGTCAATGGTTGTTGATGGTACTGAATTGCCTTTCAATAACTCTGTCAAATACCTTGGTGTTACCATTGATCAGTGTCTGACCATGCAGAATCAAATATCTGTAGTCTGTCGCTCATCCTTTTTAGAGCTGAGACGTATTGCTTCCATCCGACGCTTTATATCCAGGGAATTAGCTGTTAGGCTAGTCTGTGCCACGGTGATGTCAAGATTGGACTACTGCAACTCTGTTTATGCTGGGCTTCCCGCAGAACAGATTGCTCGGCTGCAGAGAGTCCAAAATAGCGCTGCACGACTTGTTTTGAAGAGGAGGAGGTGTGAGCACATCACTCCCATGCTGATCGAACTGCACTGGCTTCCCATACAGTATCGGTGGCAATTTAAACTGGCAGTTCTTGCTTTCCGCCACTTCAATGAATCTCTTCCTCACTATCTCTCTTCTTCTCTCTGCACCTACCAAAGCTCTCGTACCCTTCGCTCTTCTTCACAAAAACTTTTGAAAATCCCTAAGCGTTCTCTGAAATCTGTTGGCGAAAGAGCCTTCAGTTTTAGAGCACCTTCTATTTGGAACTCCCTCCCTGAAGACCTTCGAAATCAGCCTACTCTTTCTTCTTTTAAATCTCAGCTCAAAACTTACCTCTTCAAAAAAGCCTATTATCTTCTGTAGATGACTAGATCTCTCTTAAATTCCTCCACAACTAGTTCGGTGAGGCAGTTTATGCATGTAGGTGCGTCTGCCATTGTGTATTTTCTTTTTGCTGTGTGCATGAATATTGTATGAAGAAGTGCAAATGGTGGATGTAAGCGCATTGAGTTGTACAACAAGAAATGCGCTATATAAGTATTATACATTATTATTATTATTATTAGATAGAGAGAGAAGGCGGCAGACACAAAGCGATGAGAGAGAGAGAGAGAGAGAGAGAGAGAGAGAGAGAGAGAGAGAGGGGCAGACACAAAGCAATGAGAGGAGAGAGAGAGAGAGAGAGAAGGGGGCAGACACAAAGCGATGAAAGAGAGAGAGAGAGAGAGAGAGAGAGAGAAGGGGGCAGACACAAAGCAATGAGAGAGAGAGAGAGAGAGAGAGAGAGAGAGAGAGAGAGAGGGGGCAGACACAAAGCGATGAGAGAGAGAGAGAAAGAGAGAGAGAGAGCGAGAAGGGGGCGGGACAGGCGCAAAGCGATGAGAGAGAGAGAGAGAGAGAGAGAGAGAGAGAGAGAGAGAGAGATGGGGACAGACACAAAGCGATGAGAGAGAGAGAGAGAGAGAGAGAGAGAGAGAGAGAGAGAGAGAGAGAGAGTAAACCAAGCAAACACCACAATAAAAAAAGAGAGAGATAATGCTGGAGCTAAAATGGTACATCACACACACACACACACACACACACACACACACACACACACACACACACACACACATAAAGAAAAACAAAACAACAACAACAACAACAACAACAAAAATCTTCCAGCGATCCATCCTCAGCAATGACGACTGAACATACAAAGCGGCCTCTGATCCAGCCAAAACAAACACAAAGAAAGAAAGAAAGAAACAAACAAACAGACAAAGAAAGGAACAAAAACAGCACTGCCGATGATTTTGCGCTGGGAAGGCTTATCGCTATACTACTGCACTCCTAAAGGACCCCCCACACGCCCACGACTCTGCGCCCCACAGCTACGAGGAGAGAGGGGTTTTTGTTTGTTGGTTGGTTGGTTGGTTGGTTTCTGCCCCTCATAAATCATCCTTTTTTGTTCAAGAAGAGCTGCTATTGCTTTTTGCATGCGGTGTTGCTTTCTCTTGCTTTTGTTTTGTATGTTTGCTTGTTTGTTTTTTTTTAGAATTGCAATATCAGTGTTTAAATCTGAATTTCTTTCTACAACTTTACCACACAAAGAATGCGGAGGAAAAGAAACTCCAACAACAACAACAGCAGGAGCAGCAGCAGCAGCAGCGACAACAACAACAATGACAACATACACACACACAACACACACACACACACACACACACACACACACACACACACACACACACACACACCACACATGTGGCAAAGGTTTTAACAGAATATTAGACATGCATACACATGGCTAAATAGCAACACAAATAATGGAATGCAACACCACCCCCCCCAACCCCCCCCCTCCCCCCCCAAAAAAAAAAATGTTCTGCAAGACTGTACATCATACACATGCATAACATGCATACAAGTAGTCTCCCCTGAGGCATACAAGGATTCTTTATACTTACCAAATCAAAAGCACATGCTGAACTGTGGAACAGAAGGGAAAGGAAAGCAGGGGGGGGGGATAGGTAAATGTGGAGAGAGAGAGACAGAGAGAGAGAGAGAGAGAGAGAGAGAGAGAGAGAGAGAGAGAGAGAGAGAGAGAGAGAGAATAACGTAATTTAGAGAAAGTTTTTTTTTCTTCATTTTTTTTTCAGTTCTTCTCGTCATTCGTATGTATTTTTGTATCGATCTTTTCCGCTGAATGGGAACTTTGAGTTAGTTTCAGTTTGTTTTGTTTTTAGAAAAAAAAAAAGCAATGGGGATGGCACGAGGTTCAGGTATGGGGGCTGGGGCCGGGAGAAGGAAGCGGGAAAGGGGGGGGGGGGGGGGGTTCGAGATGTTCAGAGGCTCTCAATGCTGAGTCGCTCCGACAGTTGCTCAGTTTTTGCACAGCTCGGTGCTAATGGTGCCCCCAACTCTACACCAAGCCGGCTGCTGTTCATTGCGTACTGATATACA
>CM065747.1:4366228-4368728 GCA_033310375.1 Conus canariensis
CGTTTTTAAAAAAAAATTATTCTCGTACGAACAATCTGAAAATGCAGACTTATGAAAGAGATTTTAACAACATTTCACAAGACCTCTTCTGCAAGCAAACTGTGATACTTTTGTTTAATGTTCCAAGCACCCCTGTGTGTGTGCGTGCGTGCGTGAGTGCGTGCGTGCGTGCATGCGTGCTGGTGTGTGTGTGTGTGTGTTTGTGTGTGTGTGAGTGTGTGTGTGTGTGTGCACGTGCATGCGTAGTGCGTGCGTGTGTGTGTATTTGTGTCTGTGTGAGTGTGCATGTGTGTGTGTGTGTGTGTGTGTGTGTGTGTGTGTGTGTGGTGTGTGTGTGTGTGTGTGTGTGTGTGTGTGTGTGTGTGTGTGTGCGCGCGCGCGCGCGCGTGTGTGATGAGTGTGTATATTTGTTGTGTGTGTGTGTGTGTGTGTGGAGAGAGAGAGAGAACAGACAGACAGACAGACAGACAGAGACAGACAGACAGAAGACAACAGACAGACGACAACAAGCGAGCGTGTGAGCAATCAAGCATACAGAGAGAGAGAAGAGAGAGAGAGAGAGAGAGAGAGAGAGAGAGAGAGAGAGAGAGAGAGAGAGAGAGAGAGAGAGATGACAGAAACCAAGCGAGCTATTCATTCATGTTCGACAACGGTTAGTTATCATTATGCTGTCCAGCTAGTACAACAACCTCTTTTTTCATTCTCACATCTTAGTCATTGAATCATGCACACTGTGGTCTCAAAAACTTAGCAGATGTGGTGTAGCGCATATGGGCTACTCCGCACGCAGTGACACCTACCTCTTTGATGAAACTGAAACTGAAACCAGTGAAACTACATGACCATGTATGGTAGGGGGAGACCCACCTTCCACCGCCTCAACATGACCTGAAATGAATCATGTACGTATTTGCTACAGGGTGGGCAGACAGCGATTTCAAGCCGTAATGAATCTGTTCCCACCAGTGACTCTTAACTCAGGGACTGGCAGTTGAGCGAACAGTCCGACCAGAGGTGCAGGACAGGCTGACAATGCATCTTGATGAGATCAGGGGTGACCAGACCTTGTGTGTGTGCCATGGGATTCTGAATGTGCGTCATGGATTTGGTGGTGAGTGGAAATTGCAGCGAGAGAGAGAGAGAGAGAGAGAGAGAGAGAGAGAGAGAAGAGAGAGAGAAGGAGGGAGAGAGAGAGAGAGAGAGAGAGAGACACTTTGACACTTGAATATTTTATTGTCATTACCAAAGAGGTCTTTTGACAAGGGGGGGGGGGGGGGGGGGTGGTAACAGAACAATAACATTTCCCTCTTCTTTTCCTGCAAACAAATACTACACATTCATTCCCAGTGTGTATCAAATCAAAGGTTAACAAAAAACAAATAAATTCGTAACATTTCCTTATGTCCTCATGCACAGGAGTAATGCAGTAAGATTAACAAAAATCTTAAGACTGACTCGACCATCCACTCAATGAAATGATGAATTGTATCTTACTGATCTCTTCCACATGCAATGAAATGATGACATTGTATCTTACTGATCTCTTCCACATGCAATGAAATGATGACATTGTATCTTACTGATCTCTTCCACATGCAATGAATAACATGATAAGAGAGAGAGAGACAGAGACAGAAAGACATAGAGAGCCAAACCAGGAACAACAACAAAAGCAACAACACACAATGAGAGAGAGAGAGAGAAGAGAAGAGAGAGAGAGAAGAGAGAGAGAGAGAGAGAAAGAGACAGAGAGCTTTTAGCTAACCCGTATCTACGCCCCTCCCTCCCTCCTCTCTCTCTCTCTCTCTCTCTCTCTCTCTCTCTCTGCTCTGTCTGTCGTCTCTCTCTCCCCTCGCCATCATCTCACTGCACTCAGTTCACCCTCATTCCAAACAAGGTTCTCTGCCCAAAACTAACAAGGCAGCCCCAAGACCGCTTCCAGCCCTCACCGAACAATGACGACAGACACTGGCCATCAGATGTCCACCCAGAGGGCTCAGACCACACCTCTGACGGCTGACCCACACTGGCGCAGAGTGATGACCGCCTCATTTGTCCGAGCACGCTGGTCCTTCAGGGTGTCTAAGTAGGATGCCAGTTCCAAGGCAAACAAGGCTACAATGCTAAGGTACAGTCTCGTGCCCTTTAATTAATGGCCGCACGGTGAACATACGTGAGAGTCAGCGTCCAGAGCTCGGCGAATGTGACATCGCTGGACCATGCCCGCACTAACTGGAATTAGGCACTGACTCGATGTTCAACTGGTTTCCAACATTTTTAAGGTTTTAGCACCTGTTTTGGTGTATATGATATGCATCTTTTTCTTTTTTTTTAATGGAAAGAATAAATAAGTCTTTTAAAAATACATTTAAAAAACAGCAGTCAAGCCGCACAAGTGCACACGCTCAATGAAAATGACAGATCCCCTTTTCTTTCATCTGTTTCAAAACGGAGTGACTGAGGGCGGAAAATGAAGCACAATTTAGAAAGAGAGGGAGTT
>CM065747.1:4373728-4408981 GCA_033310375.1 Conus canariensis
ATTCAAAACAGAATCACCAGAATATTTTTTTCAAATCGCTGATTAAACCATCAAGACCAGCAGATTTTCCATCTTCAATTTTCCAATGGCTAGCAATACTTCTTCTGTAGATATTGCTCTGTTACAAGGGAATTCTTCATTTTCATTATCATTGACTATGATCTGTTGAACTACTTCCGTCGCTTTTATCTAGGAAGTTTTTAAAATGTTCAAACCATTTATATATAGAAATATCGTTTGATAGTCGACATCTTTTCTTTGAAATGTGTGTATAGTTTCCCAAAAGACCTGTTGGCTCTTCACAGAATCGATCAGTTCATTTAACAATGACATATTGTATTCTTTCTTTTTTCATTTAGATTTTTATATTCACATATTGAAACACAGAATGCGAGTCGATCATCTTTGTCTAAAGTTTTACAAAATTTTCTCTATAGGCTATGCATGTTACATTTTTATACTTTACAGTCCTCATCATACCATCTTATTATCAGGGGTTCTCTTATTTAAAGCTATCTTCTTCTTCAGATGTTCAGCTTGTTCTTTCATGGTCATATTAAATCTACATAATTATGGCTTCATTTACATTCACATCGATAAGATCTTCTGCGACTGCCATTTTCTCTTTCACATCCTGAGAGTCCATGGAATGTGTAAATTTCAGGGCATAATCTTTATTCCAGCAATATTTAACGATGCACTGATTATTTTTACCATTCAAACCAGTGCTAGTGCATTTCTTAGCATTTTGTATATCAGTACATAGTACAAGGGACATATGATCAGATTCAAATCTTTCCATAACATTAGATGTTAACTGTTCACACAGAAACTCAAAATCATTTACTGACATCAGAAAATAATCATTCACTCTGCATCCTACATCAGAAATATATGTGAAACGATCTTCAAGGTCGCCATCACACATGTGACGAGACGGATGAGTGGTAGGTGGGTCCTCTAAGGAAAGGACTGGGGATAATTTCTCAATGAGAATTATCTTAACATTTCACCTACGCCCTCTCTCTTACTAGTGGTGGAAGGAGCAACTTTCCGGTACTAGTCATCGAAGAAATTTTTATTTTTATTCCAGGACTTGGTAAAATACTCAACAGTGGCTCTGAGATAATTTTCCTTAGGCCTGTACTCTTATAAGTACTTGTAGCTCTGAGAGACAGAATTGAAGAGAGAAGTTCAAACATTCAACATTTGGAAATGAAATGAGGCAGGGAACAGTAAACGATAAACTGTAAACAAGTGGGGTATTTTTTTGCTCCCATAAGAAAACCTAACACAGAGTAACTTTTATTCAAGACTGGCACAGCCTTTTAAACTTGAATAAAGTCAGACAATTACATAGACGAACAATCTAATAGTGGGGGAAAAACCAAGCGCAGGCCAACAACTGAACTGTCTTCACAGTAATGACTTGGCAAAGATTAGGACTTAAGGAGGGGGGGGGGAGAGGGGGGGAGGGGGGGGGATTTGAAGATGGAGAAACTGGGAACTTGAAATTAAGAAAATATGTTACAGATATGAAAATAATATGAATACAAATATATCTGCCTTCAAAAGGGATTGCAATGGTTCCCTTATGCAGCTAGTGAAGAGTTTTCATATCTGTAACATATTTTCTTAATTTCATGTTCCCAGTTTCTCCATCTTCAAATCCCCCCCCCCCCCCCTCCCCCCTCCTTAAGTCCTAATCTTTGCCAAGTCATTACTGTGAAGACAGTTCAGTTGTTGGCCTGCGCTTGGTTTTTTCCCCCACTATTAGATTGTTCGTCTATGTAATTGTCCGACTTTATTCAAGTTTAAAAGGCTGTGCCAGTCTTGAATAAAAGTTACTCTGTGTTAGGTTTTCTTATGGGAGCAAAAAAATACCCCACTTGTTTACAGTTTATCGTTTACTGTTCCCTGCCTCATTTCATTTCCGATTTTGTTTTGATTAAGTTGAGGTTATTTGTATTTGTTTCTGTCCGTCTGTGTGTTTGTCTTTTGATCTCCCTTGCATCTTTGGGTGGATCCTCAAGCGTAGGCTCAAAGATTGTCCCCTACATTTTATACTATTTGCATAATGTCTTTAGTTTTTCAGCAACTTTTTTCCTCCCCACACTTTCGTTTGGTTTCATTTACTACTCTTCGCTGGCTGCTTTGGGGGTGCTATTGGATTCTTTTTTGCACCCTTGGTGGTGAGAACACCACAGTGTTATGGACTGTGGTGTGTCTCTGTTTGACGCCAGGAGCGCAGACACAACCAGTCGTGTCTCCCTGATGAGTCCGACCCAACGGACGAAAGGCCTCGGAGCAGGCAATACAAATATATCTGCCTTCAAAAGGGATTGCAATGGTTCCCTTATGCAGCTAGTGAAGAGTTTTCATATCTGTAACATATTTTCTTAATTTCATGTTCCCAGTTTCTCCATCTTCAAATCCCCCCCCCCCACTCCTTAAGTCCTAATCTTTGCCAAGTCATTACTATGAAGACAGTTCAGTTGTTGGCCTGCGCTTGGTTTTTCCCCCACTATTAGATTGTTCGTCTATGTAATTATCTGACTTTATTCAAGTTTAAAAGGCTGTGCCAGTCTTGAATAAAAGTTACTCTGTGTTAGGTTTTCTTATGGGAGCAAAAAAATACCCCACTTGTTTACAGTTTATCGTTTACTGTTCCCTGCCTCATTTCATTTCCGATTTTGTTTTGATTAAGTTGAGGTTATTTGTATTTGTTTCTGTCCGTCTGTGTGTTTGTCTTTTGATCTCCCTTGCATCTTTGGGTGGATCCTCAAGCGTAGGCTCAAAGATTGTCCCCTACATTTTATACTATTTGCATAATGTCTTTAGTTTTTCAGCAACTTTTTTCCTCCCCACACTTTCGTTTGGTTTCATTTACTACTCTTCGCTGGCTGCTTTGGGGGTGCTATTGGATTCTTTTTTGCACCCTTGGTGGTGAGAACACCACAGTGTTATGGACTGTGGTGTGTCTCTGTTTGACGCCAGGAGCGCAGACACAACCAGCCGTGTCTCCCTGATGAGTCCGTCCCAACGGATGAAAGGCCTCGGAGCAGGCAATACAAATATATCTGCCTTCAAAAGGGATTGCAATGGTTCCCTTATGCAGCTAGTGAAGAGTTTTCATATCTGTAACATATTTTCTTAATTTCATGTTCCCAGTTTCTCCATCTTCAAATCCTCCCCCCCCCCCCCCTCCTTAAGTCCTAATCTTTGCCAAGTCATTACTATGAAGACAGTTCAGTTGTTGGCCTGCGCTTGGTTTTTCCCCCACTATTAGATTGTTCGTCTATGTAATTGTCTGACTTTATTCAAGTTTAAAAGGCTGTGCCAGTCTTGAATAAAAGTTACGCTGTGTTAGGTTTTCTTATGGGAGCAAAAAATACCCCACTTGTTTACAATTCAACATTTGATTGAACAACAGAGCACTGACACAAGTTAAGTGCACTTTCACACATCAACTTTTATTGCTTACCCACAGGTAAGTATTGGCCGGTCAATTCCATAGGCTAGGGTTTAATTCTCATTGGACTACCACAATGAGGGGCCCTCTCTCACTCCTACTTTACTCGCTTGCACTCGGTGCAGCAAGCTTAAGTTGGCATACAGGGGGTCTAAGTTACACTGAATGTATATGGGTATTATACATCCACTTCGCTTGCAAGCACCTGGTGTTGTAGCCAAAGTGGTACTCATAGACAGGTTCATCCTAAAGCGAGGGCAAGGGTCTGATGGGTTTGAGTCCAGGTGGTAAGCTAACTTAGCTTTGCTTCGGAGAGGGTAGTTGATCTCTCCTGTGGTTGGTGACTGCCCCACTGGTGTAGACTGGTTGTCTGGTGTTGCCCCAGATTTGGGTGAAGTCCCAGCTTCTGGTCTGGCCGCAGTGTGTAGCATGACCAGGATCCCAGTTCTGCGATAAAGAGAACTTGGTCTGTAGGTGAGAATCTGATGGCTGGTTTGTTGAGTGCACACATTTACCCTTTTTCTCTTTCTTTCAGAAGAGATGTGAGACTCAGCCAGCAAAGTTTTCTCTATGGTAGAGTTTCTGCTATAACTATTAATCTCCACTTTTGTTTAAAGGCTAAGTTAAGCTTACAAAAGGATAGGAGACAGTAATACAATGTTACATAGTTTCAGTCAAACAACTCTTCCATGTTTCTTATGAATTAAATCACACTGACTTGGGCTACACTGAGTCCAAGTACACATGTGGTGTAGACTTAAAGTCATATACTACAAATCATTCCAACAATCACCAGTATTTATAAATCAGAGTAGCAGTTCTTCACCTAGCACAGGCATACTGTTTTCCTGATAAAAATTAATCAATGAATTTTCTTAATAGACAGAATTGCCTGCTGGCAAAAGTCAGGGTGAACACAAAGAACAGTGATCAGATAGTTAACAAAGAATCATAACCACTGGGAGAGAGCTTTTGCCATATGATGGCAAGCAAACTCCTACACAGAATAATCATTTATCAGTTTGATAAATGTAGCTAAGCATTTGTATAAGTTTACAATGTTAACGCACACAGCATACATAAAATCAATACATAGATTCAAAAATGTAAAACAGAGTTCCAACTCACTTTTCCTGGGAATGAACAGTGAATGACTTGAGATCAACGAGGTTACCAGGAGTTTCCCACGCCTTCTCTAGTTGACTCTTTGTCTTCCTCTGGTCTGGTCTACAGGCAGTCTTGAGGGGTCAGTGAAGTTGCAACCCTGTGCGGCTAGTATAAATGTATTCTAACTGCGGAATTTGGTTGTGACAACCTGTCAGTCACCCATTAGGGGTGAGAGGGGGAGGGATCTAGTCTTATCACCAGTCGCCTCGGAAACCGTTTGAACCTACTCGGCACAGCTCACTGACTTCAGCGACCCGTTTTATTTATGCGTCCGTATAGACACAGACTCTCGCGGAGGAACTCCACTGTAGATATGGGGGAGGGGGGGGGGGGTTGGAGGAAGGAGGTTTGACGATTACCTTTGTGTCAACTACGGCCCCACATGGCTCAGGTGGAGGGGGGGGGGGGTGAGTGGTGGGGGAAGGTAGGGCAGTGGCGTCGCGCCTTTGTTTCACAGGAGGGGGGGGGGGGGGGGTGAAGGAGGGTTGCGAGGGGAAGGGGGGTAGGCCGATAAGCACGAAAGGCGTCACGCGTTTACCGTGACGCAAAATTTTCCTTTGTCATAGTTCGTGTCAGCCATGTGGTTCGTACCGTCCTAAGCGAGAGAAAGGGGGAGAAGGGGGTTGAGAGAGGGGAGTGGGCATAGATTTGAAATCTATTTTTTTGGTTTGGGGTTTTAGTGGGACCGATCGGATGGTTTTGTCAAGCGTTTCATCACAACACATTCCGTCTAAAATGTGCAGTCCCAAAACAGTGCACATGTTCAAGAACTTCTTTCCATATGAATTTAAAATTTTATCTTGAGAAATTCTTTCCATGCGGCTATCAATATTGTTATAGTTAACATGTACTTCATATTCATCTAAAATGTCTGGGGTCTTATCAGACGTTCTGGCGTTGATATTGCCACATATCAATATTTCAGTGTCCTCCAAATGCAGTAGTTTACTAACAATACAATTTTCCAACAAATCAATGCCGTTGTCAAAACCATTGATAGAGTATTTAGGCGAATTTCCGGGCGGAACATACGCACACACAAGTAACAAATTTTTATGAAGACCAAAAAACTCCATATTAAAAGTAAATAACATGGAATAAGGGCTCTCACAATCAACCTCATGCACAAATGGAAGAAGATATTTTCGTATTAAACAAATTATTCCCTCTGAACCTCTCCCTTGTCTCGAAAGTTTAACAGCTGGTTTGACGAATATTTGGTAATTGGTAAACAAGCTTGATTCAAAATTTTTGTGCGAACGTTTCTAGCGAACAAACAAAATCAAATGAAGAAATGAATTGAATAAAATGCATATCATTTAATTTATGAAACAATCCACATACATTCCAGTGAAGGAAAGAAATACTGTTTACATGCTAACTCATATCAAACTCTTGACCACATGAGTTGTCATTATCTTTTGAGCTAACACTCCCATCACTCTCATTCACTCTTTTCATGTCTGTTCCACTCGCCGTCACACTATCACTGTCACTATCTGATTCCGTCGACCTCACACTGTCACTGTCACTGTAATTCACTGTCACTATCTGATTCCGTCGACCTCACACTGTCACTGTCACTGTAATTCACTGTCACTATCTGATTCTGTCAACCTCACACTGTCACTGTCACTGTAATTCACTGTCACTATCTGATTCTGTCAACCTCACACTGTCACCGTCACTGTAATTCACTGTCACTATCTGATTCTGTCAACCTCACACTGTCACTGTCACTGTAATTCACTGTCACTATCTGATTCTGTCAACCTCACACTGTCACCGTCACTGTAATTCACTGTCACTATCTGATTCTGTCAACCTCACACTGTCACTGTCACTGTAATTCACTGTCACTATCTGATTCTGTCAACCTCACACTGTCACCGTCACTGTAATTCACTGTCACTATCTGATTCTGTCAACCTCACACTGTCACCGTCACTGTAATTCACTGTCACTATCTGATTCTGTCAACCTCACACTGTCACCGTCACTGTAATTCACTGTCACTATCTGATTCTGTCAATCTCATACTGTCACCGTCACTGTAATTCACTGTCACTATCTGATTCTTTCTCCGCCATATTTTCACTGCCACCTTCAACACCATAACTTGTTTCATTAGTCATCATACTGTCACCTTCAACACCGTAACTTGTTTCATTAGTCATCATACTGCCACCTTCAACACCATAACTTGTTTCATTAGTCATCATACTGTCACCTTCAACACTGTGACTTGTTTCATTAGTCATCATACTGTCACCTTCAACACTGTGACTTGTTTCATTAGTCATCATACTGTCACCTTCAACACCGTAAGTTGTTTCATTAGTCATCATACTGTCACCTCCACTGTCTGTAATACTGTCACCTCCACTGTCTGTAATACTGTCACCTCCACTGTCTGTAATACTGTCACCTCCACTGTCTGTAATACTGTCACCTCCACTGAGCGCTTCGTTCACCGTGCACACCTCTATATGTTTCATGCATCATTAAAATGTCACCACAACTGTCTGCATTACTGTCCCCACCTCCGGCCGTTCCCTTTGTCATCCCACTCACACCATCACTGTCTTTTTAAAAAAAATATTCATCAATATATTGACAACATGTATCATAGACTTACAATCATCACGATCTTCTGTTACACAGTTACGCATGCAATCATCACCACTGTGACTTCCTGGCTCTGCTGCACAGTCATCGCCATCGTTACTTGTATAAAAAAGATCCCCCCGACACATCATCTGCGTTCATAACATTTACATTCAGTATTTGTCGCCATTGTCACCTGCACTGGGAACCATAAGGTCAACATTATAATTGTTCACTGTCAAGTGAGAATGCTGTGATCTGTCAGTATCAATGTAAAGCGCTTTATTATTCGACACCACCAACAAATCGTCATCATTTACAATTCCCGACGAGTGACACCCAACATGACTGTCAACATCATCAAGACCATCGCTATCAACGTCATCGCTAATTTTATTCGTGACATTATTTTCATGCAACATGTCAACAAATTCAACATCATCAACGTGATCTGAGACTGTCGTATACACACATCCAACACTGCTGTCGCGCACGAAATTTTCGTAGCACGCTTGCTTCGTGTCAACAGCGTTCACAATCTCCTTGCCACTCCCCTCTCGCGAACCAGAAACATGCACTCTGTGCGGTGACGACGTCAGCTTTGCTCCCCCAACAAACTGGCAGCGGTAAAATCTCCAGTCACGGGGCCGGTCTAACCGCTATCAACATTGTATAAGGTTTCCTTCATCATCTAGACTGTATTTTGTGCCCTCGTTTACCAGATGCTCCTAAACCATCGATACATTTTTGTTCTGGGATCTGGCAGACTTTAAGTGGGGGACAAGTTTTTTCCGGATCTCTCTAACACGCTGAGAAAAGTCTTCACCTATGAAAATTTCACTTCTTTTCAGCTTCTTTTTGGAGCACAGAATTTTGTCTTTGCGTTTAAAGAAAGTACACTTCGCAACAAGTGGTGAATCTGGTTTAGAGTTAATACGATGTACCCGGTCAAACTGCACATCATCTGCAAGTTCTAAACTGTCAGAAATCATATCGCGTACCAAGTTTTCACATTCTTGCCACGTTTCATTTTTTCTTCAAGGGATGCCACGAACAATTATATTGTTCCTCTTTGACCTACCTTCCAAATCGTCCACTTTCCTATCCAGATATTTCACCTTCTCATTCAGACTGTCATTTTCACTTTTCAATCTACCGTTAATTCAGACTGTCATTTTCACTTTTCAATCTATCGTTAATTCAGACTGTCATTTTCACTTTTCAATCTATCGTTAATTCAGACTGTCATTTTCACTTTTCAATCTACCGTTAATTCAGACTGTCATTTTCACTTTTCAATCTATCGTTAATTCAGACTGTCATTTTCACTTTTCAATCTACCTTTAATTCAGACTGTCATTTTCACTTTTCAATCTATCGTTAATTCAGACTGTCATTTTCACTTTTCAATCTACCGTTAATTCAGACTGTCATTTTCACTTTTCAATCTATCGTTAATTCAGACTGTCATTTTCACTTTTCAATCTACCGTTAATTCAGACTGTCATTTTCACTTTTCAATCTACCTTTAATTCAGACTGTCATTTTCACTTTTCAATCTATCGTTGTCTAGCTTTAAGTCTGTCACTTCCTGTCTCAAATTAGAAACATCTGCCTGTAAAGCAGAACACATGTCTTTCAGATCTTTCAAATCATCGCACATGTTATCAAATTTAGAGTTCAAACTATTAATTCCCGTCAACATGTCTTTCAAGGAAGACATCACATCCTTCAGCGAGGGATCCGGCGGAAGAGCTGACGTCGCAGATGTACGTTCCTGTCCACTGGTACTGTCTCTGCGATTGGCTTCTCCACTGCCAAGCCGTGACTGCCTCAGACCCTTCTTCGAACCAGGACCAGGATTTGACTCAACATCCCCGCAACGTAGAATTAAATGTCTGGAGAGAGAGAGAGAGAGAGAGAGAGGAGAGAGGGGGCAACAGTCCCAGGGTTACACCATCACTCCGTGTTCTCAACGTCAACATGGAAACTCTCATGGCGGTCTTCATCTTTCAACGCTTCAACATGAATGAAGCGTACACTGCCGCAAATGTCCCGCAAACAGGTCGAAACCTCCGCGCATCGGATGGCATGGTGCTTCACCGTGCTGTATTCCAAATTACACGACACAACACCTCAGATTACCAGTCAAACACAACCATACAACACAGAGCACATCAAACACGACTTCTTCTCTTCGTGTACTCCAATGAACCCCAGAGAGAGAGAGAGAGAGAGAGAGAGAGAGAGAGAGAGAGAGAGAGAGAGAGAGATGAACTGAAATGGGACCGCACGCTTTTCTCAAAGGAAAGAAGAGAGGACAGAAACAAAAATCACACAGGAAAAAAAAAAAAAAGCGATCAAACTTAAGGTGAAAAATCACCTGGTGAAAGAAATGTCCATTACCTGGGTCACGCCTCTCTCTCTCTCTGTTTATTTACCACGTCTTCAAAATGTAAAATGGTATTATCACTATGTTGTATATGTCTGTTGTTGTTTTTTCTCTATCATTTGTTTGTTTGTTGTTTTGTTTGTCTGTTCGTTTCTTTTATTTTCCATTATGTTGTACTATATGAACTTACTTGAATAAAAAAAACGGTCTGGCAGAGAGAAAGTGAAGCTGACCCCGAAATGATCCATACTATGCCAGACCCTGACCTATGACACAGACTATTCCTGCTTCCTAGCAATTTACGCCATCCACTGGGTTACCACTCCGCGGAGATGAGAGCTCTTAGAATGATGAACACCCGGGATTTGTCATCCAGTGGAGCCGTTTCCATGTCCTACATGTCCTTAACGTCACGACCCCAGGGAGGTGACCACCAGCGGTGACCACTTGACCAGTTCATTAACGGATCCTTTCAACGGACCAGCTGGCGAATGACATTGTGGTCAGGCTGTGCCATTAATTGGACGCCGCCTTCACTCCGCGCCAAGTCTTTCAAATGAACCCCCCCCCCAACCCCCCCCCCCCCCCCCCCCCCCCCCCCCCCGGCAAGCTGCAGTACGCAGTTTTGAAAATGAATTTCCCCAACCGTCATTCTGACCGAAGACATGAAAGTTTTGTTGCGTTAAACAATAACTAGGATCTTTCATTCATGGAAAACTACTAGTCTTCATAGTAAACAATAACTAGGGTCTTTCATTCATGGAAAACTACTAGTCTTCATAGTCGTTGGGAGGATGGACGGCATCGTTTTGTTCAAAATGTCGGAACCCACGTGGGGGTTATTCAGTGAAACTGCATTGGTTGGTCACCATACAGCTACATAAAAATGAAAGCTGTCGCCTTGGAATTTGTAACACACACACACACACACACACACACACACACACACACGCACGCACGCACGCACGCACGCAAACACACACATACACACACACAACTTATTTATTTCTCTGTCATATCATCCTAAGAAAACGGGATTGACGACCAAGAAAAGCAGACTGCAAAAACAATAGATCAACAAACTAAAAAAATACTTGATTTCAATTTGATTTAATTTTATGACTAAAACGAATGAATCAACTGATAGGTAAATAAGTAAACAGATTCTGTCGTAGCTTAGGGAAGATATCAAGTAAGAACAAATGGATGAATGGAGAATTGAATGAACGGATAAATATAACATCTTTTACAACGGAATTTATTGTCCAGGAAAGGTATGATTAGTAGTGGCTATTTCCTTTACATGTATGAATAAGAGGGAGAGAGAGAGAGAGAGAGAGAGAGAGAGAGAGAGAGAGAGAGAGAGAGAGAGATAATGATGATGATGATGATAATCTTTATTTCCAAGGGTAACAGATAAGCAAACACATGCTTTTTTTCATCCGGCCCTTGCCCCACTAAGGGACTAACTAAGCATGACTAGCGAATACTAAGCATAACTAGCGACTAAGACTTACAAAAAGTGTAACAAACACACATACCTTCACAAATGCATTGAAAATTTATGAGTTGTTCATCCATTAGCATTTAATGCGTAAATGACTCTAAAGGGAAACAGAGCCATTGAAACAACAAACAAAAATAAAGAAACTGATTTCAAAGAAGAATAAAAGAAAATCAGCACACACAGACATAGAATAAGCGATCCTCCTATCGAAGAGAGAGAGAGAGAGAGAGAGAGAGAGGGGGGGGGGAAGAGAGAGAGAGAGAGAGAGAGAGAGAGAGAGAGAGAGAGGAGAGAGAGAGAGACGCTTGACGCTTGACGCGCGCGCAAATGCGCCGCGCCTTTTAACATGAGGCCTCCGGCCTGTCCATATCGGGTGTACACAACAAGTGGCAAATACAATTCATTATGTATCATCTCAATCCATGTGTTCCTATGGAGTATTCGAGGTTTACACAAATTTATATTTTCCCATTTTACCCTTGTCATTAATTCTCTCATAGATCCTGTCCCCAATCAGTACAAGGTAATTTTACAACAGACTGTACAATTCGTTTCTACTTCGTATCATGTATATTCTCCTTCATACCCAACTACCCCTCTACGTGCTAGTTATTCATACTTATACTATTGATGTTTTGTTTCTTACATTTCTGTTTTCTCAATTGTGCTTATCCTTTATACTGCCTATATATAAGATTCTCTATATTTTAATGCATAATATGTAAACATGGCCACGTCCCTGGTTATTTCTGTATTGCTATTTTGTACTAAATTTTGTATAGTGATTATGCCAACGTTTTTAAAGTGCTTCAGTATGTATTTTTCCCTTAGTTGCCTATAGCATGGGCATACTTTGAGGAAATGCAGTTCTGTTTCTTCTACTGGGCAAAAGGGACAAGTTGTTATCGCTTCATTGTCTATGTACTTTTTATTTGTGTGTAATTCATTAGTTCCTAGGCGTAGTCTGGTTAATGCTTTTCTGAATTTTGCTATTGTAATATTATATAGGTATTCCTCAGGCTGGTGTATTGATTTAAAGGAATAGTATGTATTAAACCTCTCACTATTACTTATTTTATCATGCCAGTATTGTTTATAGCAATCTGTGATTCTTTGTTTTAATATTCGTAGAAACCAGTCCTCGTCACCTACTCCTTCGTTTAACCAGACTACTGAAAAACCATACATGTCGAGGCAGCGTTTTATATCTCTTGCCCAGTTTTGGGTCTTAAAATTTTCGGCCTTCTCTCTTTCATACGCCTCTTTGGGTATTCTATTTGGAGACATCTTTAGCAACTTGAGCCAGTATCTTACCGCACTTATAGTGCTATCTACACAAATGGGATATCTACCTAGTTCTCCATATACTAAGTTATTCGGTGTTTTCTTTGCAACCCCCAAATATTTTTTACAAGCGAATAGGTGAACGCTCTCTATAGCTTTATAACCAGTCATACCCCATGTTTCTGCTGCGTATAGAAGTAATGGTTTCACTTGTGAATCAAATAATTTAAAGTAAACAGTCATATCTAGATGTCCCAAACTATACATTGTTTTCATTATTTCTATTGTTTTCCCTTTAGCTCTGCCTGCATATTCTGAAAGCGAAATGTCTACTGATAGCTTCGTTGTTAGTGTAAATCCTAGATACTTAAAGCTATTAACCACTTCTATCTCTTGCCCTTTGTAAAACCATTTTTCTTTTTTGCCTAAGTACCCACCTTTTCTAAAAACCATGATCTTTGTTTTTTGTAGATTTACTGTTAGACCTATTGTATCTGAGGCTTCCTGCAAGTTCTTCAGCTGATTTTGTAGCCCTGCTGGTGTTAACGAAATTAAGGCAATATCGTCTGCGAACATCAGCGTGAAAATTTCTTCGGCTCCTGCTAAAAATTGGTACCCATGTTTTCCTTTCTTTGTAACTCTATCTGCTACCTCCGTTATTAAAAGTGAGAAAATTAGAGGAGATAATAAACAGCTCTGTTTTACTCCTGCTGAACATTAAAAAAAATCTGTTTTTTTCGGCGCCGTGTCTGACACAGGCTTGTACTGTTTCATAAATCCCTTTTAACATATTTAACATTTTGGTGGAGATTTTATGTTTCTTTAGAATTTCCCATAATTTCTCCCTATTTACCGTATCAAACGCTTTTTGGTAGTCGATGAATGCCACATACAGTTTGCTTCTACGTCTGCCATATAGGCAGTTTGACACCATGCTAGTTAGGGTGAAAATGTGGTCAATTGTAGAGTATCCCTTTCTGAATCCTGCTTGTTCTCTACTGATTTTATTTTCTTCTTCCGCCCAATTGTATATTTCTTTTATTTAATATGGCTGTATATATTTTACTTATTATACATAGTAATGAAATTCCTCTGTAATTCCCTGGATTATGCTTATCCCCCTTTTGTGAAGATGTATGATTACCGCTTGTGCCCATTCTATGGGAAAATAGCTATTAAGAAATAAAGTGTTGAACAACTTTTTCAAGTACGGTGTTATTACGTTTTCGATAGTCTTTAGAAATTCTGGGGGGATTTCATCTATTCCTGCTGATTTGCCTGATTTTAGTCTTTTTAATGCTAATTTTATTTCTTGTTCCGTTATTACTCCATCTAAGTCCTGCACCATAACTTCTTCCTCGATTATAGATACTTCTGTTTCATTTTCCCTCTGTGTCAACGTTGTTTGTGGGTTCAATATGTTCTCAAAATGCTCTTTCCACTGGTTAGAGGTAATTTGTGGTAGTTCGTTTTTCTTTCTCCTTATCTTCTTTATTGTACTCCAGAACTTTTGACTGTCTTTTGAGCTTTGCGTAAGCGTGTCATAAATTTGATTTCTATGGAGTTTTTTCTTTTCTCTGATTGTTTTTTGGTAGAACGCTCTTTTGTTTCTATATTCTACTTCCCTTTCTTCATATTTATTTTGATTCTTCCGTTTATCTGTAAATCTAAGTTTATTTAGGGCTTGTCTGGCTTCTTTCTTTTTCTGCTTACAATCGTCATCATACCATCCATTTATTGATTTACTTTCTCCCCCTGTCCCTATTGTTTTGTACATACATCCTCCTGCCTCTTTCAATAATGTATTGGAATTGTCTATACTTGCGTCTACATCTTGCTCCACCTCTTCTGTTATCTGTTCTAGCCTTCTTTGTGCTACTTCTGTTTCAAAAAACTGTGTATATTCCTGTGATTTACTTGAGTTCCATCTAATTATATTTACAAATTTCCTCTCTTGTTTCTCTAGTTGTGTATTCTGTAATGTACTCTGTAGCTCTAATATGATAGGCATATGGTGAGATTCAATTCTTTCTCCTACAACACAATTTTTTACCACCTCAAGCAACTCTGGCGAGCATATATAGAAGTCTATAGTGCTATTGCCTCTTTCCGAGAAGAATGTATATGCATCGTCAAAATTTACCATTGTCAATCCATTTAGGGGGGTCAGATTGAAACTCGCACATAGTTCAATTAATTTTTTGCCGAAGTTGTTGATTATTGGGTCCTTGGACTTGCGTGCATATACATTCTGGTCGTTATCGAATATAGCATCATTTTCATCCTCAGTCAAACCCCACTCCCCAATTCGTGCATTTAAATCCCCACCGATAATGTACAAAAATTCGTTTCCTTGCTCCATCTGCGTACATATGCATTGTTCAATCATTTCCAATGTACATGAAAAATCTTTATCAGCGTAAAACCTGCTGTCTACTGGATGAACATATACACCGAAAAATAATATATCTTTCTCACACTGCAATAGATTTCTGCTCACTTTCACACATAATGCATTCTCAATATTTGTTTTTAACAGTTGAATATGATCTGTTAACTTCTTAGACACTAATAGTAAAGTACCACCTGAAGGCCTACCCATCCGTGTATACTTCATCGCTGGCCAATACATGTACAGAAAATCATGAAACTTTACATCGAAATCAAAATCCTTTAAGGTAAATGTTTCTGACAAACAACAAAAGTCAAAGGCAGTGACAAATTCAGTGAAATCAGGGTCCGATAATTTCTCAGCCAACCCTTCCACATTCCAACATAAAAAGGACAATGTTTTAGCTTTCGCATTCCTCTCTCCGTCACTCCTCTCTTCCCTCGCTCTCTCACTCTCATCTTTTGTCTCATCCTCTGTTCCTCCCTGTCTCACTCTCGCTCTCTCACTCTGTCTCTCTCTCCTCCCCTCTCTATTGTTTGGATCTGTGTTTGGACCGCCTTGGCCTGCCCATTATTTAGTACCCTTTTTGCCTTTTTTTGGTGTATTTGAGTGCGTTTTTTCTGGCTGTCTGTTTGAAGTGATTGTATTGTTTGCATTTGATCGTGATGCCCGTTTCTTTATGGTTTGTGCTCTTTTTCCTTTCCCAACATCTCTCATTCTGCCTTCACTCTCCCTCCCTTCCTCTGTCTTCCTACTGCTGCGTGTGTGTATTATATCCTTTAGTGAGGTTTGTCGCATATTGAGTTTCGTGAGTGTTTCATCATTCTGACTGGCTCCCTCCCCCCTCCTCCCTCCCATCTCCCTCCCTCCCTCCCCCACCCCCCCGTCCCCTTTTCCTCTGACTGTCCCTCTACTGCTGTGTGTGCCCTGTGTGTGACTAGTGGTGTCGTCACACGAGTCCTGCACTCCCTCGATCAGTACCGCTCCCTCTCTCTCCCCTATGTGTGTGACAGTCACCTGTTGCGAGTAAGGCACCCCATCGATCGATGGTTGCTCACTTGTGCCTTCCGACTCGCATTGTGAGCTTACAACTGGCTCTGACCCTATGTACCCACCTAGGTCTCCCTGGCTGTGTGCCCTGTCGAACGATATCGATTGTACACATGTCACTCCCTCTGCGCGCTGTGTCCCTTTGCCCTCTTCTAACTCTGTCATCTCCCCAATACTCTGTGGTAGACTTTCCCACTCACTCATCGTCACACTTGCACATACGCGCATTTCATTTCCCTCATCCACACCATCCTTTTCCTCTTTTTCTTCACTGTTCCTTCTATCATATTCACTCAGTCTATCTTCCACACCTTCTTCTTCCTGCGCTCCTTTCACTTTTGCTCGCTGATCATATTCACTTACGTTTTCATGCTCACTTCCAGAATCGTCTGTATCCTCATACCTTTGTCTTTCGCTCGCACTCGCTTCCCCCCCCCCCCCCCCCCCCCCCGTACCCACACATCTTCACCCTCCTCCTCCCCCCTCTCGCCCCCACATTCTCTTCCCCCCCCTCGTTTCCCTCACTATCACTCCCTCTCCATCCCCTCCCCCACCTCCCTGCCCCTTTCCCTTGCACCCATGCGCCCCTCTGTACTCCTCCCCTCCCACATCCCCATTACCCCCCCTGTTCGCACTCTCCACCCCAAACCTCCTCCCCTTGTCCATGCGCTTCTTTGCCCCCCTCTCCCTCTCAACTCCCCCATAATCCCCATTTCCCCCTCCCCCAGTCCATCCACCCCGCTCCATCCCCTAGCTCCGTCCCTCTCCCTATCCTCTCCTCGGCCCCTCCATCCATATTGTCCACCCAGATTCCCCCCTCCCATCACACGGCCACTCCCAGCCTGGTGCTCTCTGTTATGCCATCTTTGTTGCGGTTCATACTGTCCTGATGGCGCACTGTCTTTATCCTTCACTCGAAGCTGCCCCCCTCTGTAGTAGCCTACTTTTCCTTGGGCCCGTAATGTTCTCAGGGTTTCAGTCTGGCGTCTTGTTCTATCTTGTATCAGTCTGATCCCTTCTCTTTTCAACCTTTCCCTCCCCTCCGTGTCTTTCATGATTTTCATCACATCTGACCATCTTAACAGTTTCACAATCACAGGTCTTGGGTGCGGATTCAGCGGGTTCCTTCTCCCCAACCTATGTGCCCTGTCCACCACATCCTCCTTCCATGCAGGGTCTGACATGAAGTGGTCCAGCATATCCTTCACCAGTTCCTCACAGTTTTCACTCGTATTCCCATCTTGTGTTTCTTGCAGCCCCAGGATCTTGATGTTGTTTCTTCTTGAGAAACCTTCTAGCTTATCTATTTCTTCTTCCAGCCCAACTATTTTTTGTGCCATGCACTCTCGCTCCTCTTCTAGTTGTCTGATTGCTGCTGTGTTTCTTTGTGTGTTTCTTTTTGTGTCTGCCACCTCTTTGTGTAGTTGTTCTAATGTGTTAGCCATGTGTATCTGCTTCGTCTCTACTCTATTTATGGTGTCTATCTGGGATTTGAAATTATTTGCTAATGATGTCTGTGAATCTGTAAGTCCCTGAAGCCCTACGAGTATCTGTGACAATTTGATTTCTAATGTTGAGTGTTTCTCGTCAACGTTTTGTTGCGATTTGTGTGGCCCCTCCCCTAGCGTTTCCTGACTGTTACTGGTGCTACTGGTACTGATGCTGCTGCTTTGATTCGGTCCCGGGTTGATCTCGACGTCTCCACTCAGTCGAAGCCTGCTCGCCAGGTACATTGCGTTCACCAAGGTCGCGATCAAGCCCATCATTCTCGTGATCATCATTACGGCAGGTTGGCTAGGATATCCGAGCGTTCCTCCTCCGCACTCCTGCCACTGTAACGCCGTATCGACCGCGGCCCGCCATGGCAGGCCGTCCGCTGTTTCACTTTCGATACGGCCCGCCCTTCTTTTTGCCGTCTCATTCCAGAGCCCCGCTTGCGAAGACACTGAGAGTTCAGTCACTACACTCATCGAGCGGGGACCGAAGGCCACCTCGATCATCTGCAGCGCGTACCATGTCAGCAGGCTTGCACAAACCAGTTCGAACACAAAACGTAGCACTTCACTCACTCCCAATACTTTTTCCCTGACGCCATCTTGTCTGTTTACTTTCAACCTCCCGGGTCCCCCAAACAAACCAATTCTTGCTCTCCACAGCTCTAGTTCCACCATTTTCTTCTTCTAAATCACACACAGCGTTCACTGACACTCTTATGTCCACTTTCGTGCTAATTTCACCACTGACACTGTCGTCGTTCCGACCTGGCACGCTTATCTTGCTGAGAGCTCACACACAGCCCTACTGCTTCGACGCCATCTTGATGCACACCCCCGAGAGAAGAGAGAAGAGAGAGAGAGAGAGAGAGAAAGTTACATTCCTATTGTAAAATATTAACATACAACAAGCTCCTAAGGATGACAATTAGACAACTAGAATGCAGCAGTAATATCAAGATTTTTTTTCTTTAACAGTTACATGATGTGGTTACAAGGCAAGACAAGAACGAGCAGTACTACAATCAATTATCAGTTAGCAACAATAAAGTCCTAGCGTCAATAGTCATAACGCTTATTTATCATGATGTGTGTATGTGTGCGTGTGCGTGTGCAAGCGCGCGCGCACACGCACGTGTGTGTGTGTGTTTGTGTGTGTGTATGTGTGTGTGTGTGTGTGTGTGTGTGTGGTGGGTGGGTGGGTGGGTCGGGGGGGGGGGGAGAGAGAGAGAGAGAGAGAGAGAGAGAGAGAGAGAGAGAGATGCCATCATAATCTTTCTCCCCCCTCCCTCATCTTTTTTTTTATCTTCTTCTTCTTGAACTGTTCATACACTACCCAAGACTTTATTATAAACTTAGTGACAATACATCAATACGCAGCCGTAAATATGGAGAGACAAGACAAGACAAATTCTTTTTTTTTTTTTTTTTCTTTTTTTAAAAATTTATTTATTTATTTATTTTTTTTAATGAATTCCAATATGGATGGCATTAATGATGTACACAAACATGATATATGATATAAGGTTATAAAACGCATGACATAAACCACTGCAACTCCATCGACTCATGGCATTCGGAGAAAGTACACTATACAGATAAACTTTGTTTCCCATTGTTTCATGGAGGCTCCAAGGTCATGGACAACGTTAAACATATATATGTATGTGCGTGTCTGCGTGCGTGCGAGAGCGCGCATGCACATACACGCACACACGCACACCCACCCATCTACCCACCCACCCACACACACACACATACACGCACACACTTAGGTACACATACATACATTACATATCATAATAATTAACCCTCTAGCAGCTTAATGTATGGTAACCATTTTGTTTGGTAGGTAGCCTGCTTCGTCTTCATCAAGTACATATATTTTTCCATTTTATATCGATAGTTCAGCTCCTTCAAAAACATGTTTAGATTAGGCTTTGCTTTGTTAATTCTACATTTATAAATGAAATATTTTCCCATTAAAATTATTAGGTCAAGCATATCATCGGTTTTTGTTTTCTCATCCGTACCAAATAATATAATCTCCACATTAAAGGATAATTTGTCACTATCGATAATTTGCATACTTTTCAGCACACTATTCGTTACCAAAATTCTGTGGCATATCTTAATTTGAAACCATTTTAGTTTTGTTTCTTTAATTTTGTTGATCCTTTTCAGTACCTCTGTCCAGTCAATAGGTATTATAGACGCTGTTCCCACTTAACAAAGGCACTAATATTAAGAACTTCATTGACTTCCACCATAATATCATAATAAGTACGAGTACCTTTAGTAACGCTACAAATTTTTTGAAGTGCTAAAGTTTTATCTTTACTAATGTTACTGTCTAATTTAAATCTTCTTTTCTCTGCATAAGCTTTGATCGAATGCACGCAACTTATATAATTCAGAAAATTGACCTGAAATCCCATTTTCTCTGACAGTTCGTAAAGGCTGACAAAATTACCATCATCATCGAGTAAATGTTTAACAAGAAATATGTTTTTCTGCATCCATTTCTTGTAAATGAATGTTTTTTCTCCCACTTTAAACTTCTCATTACAGAAAATAGGTTCAGTGGCTAAATCTGTACTTTCGTATAATTCTACCTGTTTGCAGAACCTTTGATATGATAGAAAAACTCCTTTCCAAAATTTGTTACGAATATTGCTTTCAACAAATCTGTTAGGACCATAGGCGTCAAAATTACTTATTTCGGGACATAATGAATGCAATATTATCTTCCACTTATGGTTGTACATGTACGCTTTCCTTATCCAGGCTATTTTTAAGGAGCTGATATATATTTTCAGATCAGGTATACCTATCCCTCCCTTTTGTATACTATGTATTGAGTACTTTCTTTTAATTTTATCATTTTTGTTGTTCCATACAAATTTGAAACACATATTCTGTAATAAAGCAATCTGGGAATCAGGAGGATTCGGTAAAAGGATCCATAAGTACACCAATTTTGATAGCACTAATGATTTGAGCACAGCTACTCTACCTAATGGTGTTATAATCCTTTTTGTCCATATTTTGAACAGATTTTGGACTTCCGAAAATTTATCTTTCATATTAATTTCCGTTATATCCGATAGACTGTTTGTAAACCACATCCCTAGAATTTTGAATTTTGAGGGGTTCCATTCCATTTTAATGTGATAAATATGTGTTCGTGGAATTTTTCTCTGTACCTAGCCAAACATTAAACGTTTTCTCATAGTTCAATTTGAGTCCAGATATTTGCTCAAATTCATAAAGGTTTGCAAATAACTTTTCGTATGATTTCTTGTCGCCTTCTAACGTAAAAGTGGTGTCGTCTGCAAATTGATTTATCTTAAATTCTGTGTTTTCTATCTTTATGCCTTTGATATCGTTATCTTGCCTTATTTTGGTCGCTAGTACTTCAACACACAAAACAAATAGATATGGAGATATAGGGTCCCCTTGACGGCAACCTCTTCCAATTGAAAAGCCTGAAGACACTTTCCCGTTCACTATTACGTAAGACTTTATCTTATCGTAAAAAGATGATATCCATCGTTGTATTCCTTTTCCAAATCCGAAAGCACCCAGAATTTTATTCATATATGACCAGTTAACTGAATCGAAAGCTTTCTCGAAATCGACAGAAATTAATAATCCTCGCAAGCCGTTCACTTCTAAATAATGAATTAAATCATATATTGTTCGTAAACTATCTCCTATATATCTATCTGGAACGAATCCCGTCTGATCCTCGTTTATGAGTTTTGGTAAAACAATTTTTATTCTGTTTGCAATACAGGCTGAAGCAATTTTGTAGGTTACATTTAAAAGTGAGATAGGTCTCCAGTTCTTCAAGTATTCTCGTGGTTTCTCTCCTTTCGGAAGACCAATTATTATTCCTTCTTTTTGTGTTACAGACATTCCTCCATTACTGTATCCCTCATTTAGAGAACGGACAACAAAATCTCCTAACTGTCTCCAGAAGAATTTAAAGAAATTTACTGTCATCCCGTCTGTTCCAGGACTCTTATCATTTTCCATATTTTTTAGGACTTTGGTAGCTTCTTCTAAAGTAATTAATCCCTCCAACTGTTCGGATTCTAACTGATTTAGTTTTGGCAGGTTTTCTACATATTTTCCAATCTCAATATTACTTACTTCCTTTTCTGCGTATAGGTTTTCATAATAGTTCTTTGTCTCTGTTAACATATCGTCCGTTTCTGTCAGGGTTCTTCCTTGGTCTGTGACAAGTTTAAGCATTCTTTTGCTTACGAAATTCCTTTTCTCCAGTGCACAGAAATATTTACTTATTTTTTCCCCGTAAGATACCCATTTAGCTCTGGATCGAATCATTATTCCGTCAATTTTTGTTTTCCTTAGCTCACTCAGCTCTTCCTTTTTGTTTTTCAAGATCTCCAGGTCTCTTTCTAGTAAGCCATTTTTACTTTCCAAATCTTGTATTGCTTTTTCAATTTGTTTTTCTTTTTCATTTCGTTTTCTATTTTTGCGAATACTGAATGTTATTGTTTCTGCTCTTATTTCCATAATTAGAGTTTCTAGAAATAATTGGTCAGAAATTGTAAACTGAATTTGATCATTCGGGATTTTACTGACAGAGTTTTTATTGTAAGGCAGTAATGCATATTGTCCTTTAATTCTTTCAATCGTTTCATTAACCAGATTTACATATTGCTTGTCTCTTAAAAGAGAGGAATTAAATTTCCAGAACCCTTTATGTCTCTCTTCCTTTTTAAAAACAATATTTATGTATATCAAAGAGTGATCTGTTCTATATCCGAACAAAATATCAGCATCATCTATGTAAGTGATTAAAGTGTCGGACAATAAAAAGAAATCTAGCCTGCTTTGTTGAAATGGTTTTGGTCTTCTCCAAGTATATCGTCTCGTGTCTTGGTTCAATTCTCTCCATATATCAACTAGCTCTAATCTGGACATAATTTCGGTAACTTCTTCCTGTGCTCGAGCATTATTAACGTGTTTATAATTGTGATAATCCTTACTAGGATTAAGGACCAGGTTCCAGTCCCCTGCCATTATTATGTTGGGGACATTCAAATCTTCTATTTTTGATTTTATATTTTCAAAGAAAGACGGTTCGTCATTATTTGGCCCATAGATATTTGCTAATACTAAATCTTTTCCCATTGTATTAATAGTTACTATTATGTAATTACCATGAACATCTTTAATAGTTTTCTTTATTTTGAATTCAAAGTTGTTATTAAAGAGTATTGCAACACCTCTTGATCGAGAATTGTTGGAGGCAAATACACATTCATAACCCCATTCACTTCTTATCTGGCGTTCTAATTTACTAGTGAAATGAGTGTCCTGTAGAAAATAAATAGAGTATTGTTTTTGTCTTAAGAATTGAAACACATCCTTTCTTTTAGGGTATCCCCCGAGACCTTGGCAGTTCAAAGATGATATCGCTATAGATTCCATTCCTCTTTAAATATCCTTACTTTTCTATGTTTTTTCTCCTCAGCCATAAAAGTGTGCCATTTGTTTTCAGTCGTGCTGCATACAACCTTTGACACAACAACAATAATGAAAAAAAGAAATAAAGAAACCATATGCATATGCACAAACATAAACGAATGCATACTGAAAAAATCAAATCTACCAGACAACCAACACGTACAAGCCAAAAATGAGTCAAAATTTGCTTGACCAACGCAGGCAAGCGGCAGGCGCAGAGAAGAAGAAGAAGAAGAAGAAGAAGACGAAAAAAGAAGAAGAGGAAGAAGAAGAAGACGAACAACAACAAGAACAAAAACAAGAAAAAGGACGCAATATACCAATAAAGGCAATGGAACATTTACATACAGCAGCGTCAATCTAAAACAAGCCTGACTTTCAAAAAAGGTGAAACGTATGTTTTCCATTCTTTAAGCATAATAACTAAGTGACTACCATATACATACACTCACACACACACAAGCACGCACGCGCACACGCGCGTGCCGCGCGCGCGCGCGCGCACACACACACACACACACACACACACACACACACACACACACACACACACACACAAGCGCACGCACGCACGCACCTTCGCTCACTCACTTACAAAAAAAAAAAAAAAAAAAAAAAAAAAAAAGGAAGGGAGAGGGGTCAGCGGGTGCGGATGGGGCGTGGAATCACGATCAGGCGCGCGTATGTGTGCCTCAAGTTCAATGTATCTGTGAATACAATTCAACTGACTGTCTTCAAGGACAGGAACACTCGGGGCGACTCATGTTTTGTCACGCGCAGAGCGTGATGGGGAGGGGACGGGGGAGGGGGGGGGGGTATGCACCATGTGTATTTTAAATAAGATAACAGACCAGAAAGTAAGACGGGTTTGAGGGCAGGGGGGAGGGGGAGGGGGGTAGCGGTTGGACGGAGCGGGGGAGGGGGAGTGCAGAGGGAGGGGCGCGCGCGCGGGGGCACGCGAAAAGGCACGGGAGAAGAGGTGTAAGAAACAGAAAGATAATGAATAAAAAAAAAAAATTAAAATATCAAAAAGAAACTGGTTCGCGGGGAGGGGGGGGGGGAGGGGGGGGGGGGGGAGGGGGGGATCTCCCTGTAAATAGGTGATGTATAAAAAGCATAATGTTGCCAAAGCTTTTCAAGGATTATTCAAACAACAATAACATCAATAGCTTCACCTTCCTTCCCAAGAACCAATCACGTCTAAACAACACTCATCATCCACACCTCTTAATGCCACTCTGCATAACTTGTGCACATGACCCGTCAAAACTTCTTACTTCCCTTCAAAATCAAAACAATACAAAGCAGAAGTTTAGCGAAGCACAGATTACCAGTAACAACTGTTCAAAAAGAAACAAAAAAGCAAACTCAAACATCAGCTTCAATCAGCATAGGCAGTTCCTGTCCCACATTTATATCATCCATTTGCTTGCACAGCAGTATCGCTCATCTGCCTCGCCTTTAAACATTGTATACGTAAACTTAATAAAAAATATAATCAAATAGTGTGATCACCACATTCATGGCAGTAATGACTTCTTACACAGAAAGGAGAAGAATCGTCCATAAACGAAAGTTTGGGGAGGGGGGAGGGGGGAGGGGGGGGGGCGGAAAAAAGTAAAAAGTTGTAATGGCTTCTAATGAACAACTTGTTACGCTGAAAGAGAGAAAATCAGAACATAAGTGAAATTTCTTCTCATTACCTTCCGCGTTGATCTAGAAGACTGAAGAGAAGAAAATTAAAAGAAAAAAAAATGGGGGCGTGGGGGAGGGGGGTGGGGGTGGCGTTGGGGGGCGCGTGCGCGCACATGAACTCGCTCCTGTCCACCTACATTGAACTCTGTTATAGAACATTACTACTATGCACAAAAAGAGGGTCCATCAGGTCATCAAATCATCAATAACATCTATCAGGTAACGATTCAACAGCTTTAGCTAATCTTATCTGTCAACTCATAGATCCATAATCAACATAATCAGATGCCATCAACATTCCCCATGGACTTTCCTCGACCTCATCTAGCAATATTACTAATCAACCTCATCAGTTACCATCATGTGTATACATCATGTCATTTATTTCATTGTTCCCCAAGTCATCAATCCGCTTCATCTACCAACTCCATCCATCAACAACACACATCAACCTCACCCCATCAGCATCACCCATTTTGCATATCTCATCCAAGTCATGCATGATTACCCACCATCAACGTAATTGGAGCTGACCTCTCCAGTCAGCATTCTCTGTAAACATCATCTAACCAAACATGGTTTAACCACATCATCCATGGATATCATTTATGAACAGTAATAATCTGCATCACCTTGTATCATATATTGCAACATAACCAACACCCAACATGATTGACATTTTTTCTAATTCTATCCATCAATAACATTCTGTCACATCTCCTGTCAATTTGTATCCATCAAGATCACCCATCACCATCAGGGATTATTGTACAACAGTATTAGATTCCTACTGACAAATATGAGAAAGAGAGAGAGAGAGAGAGAGAGAGAGAGAGAGAGAGAGAGAGAGACAGAGAGAGAGAGAGAGAGAGAGAGAGAGAGAGAGAGAGAGAACAAAAGCAAAACTCTGATTGCAATATCTTTATCAGGGTTTGCCCTGCAGAGGAAGAAAGCGGAACAAGCGAGTGAGCGAGAGAGAGAGAGAGAGAGAGAGAGAGAGAGAGAGAGAGAGAGAGAGAGAAGAGAGAGAGAGAGAGAGAAAGGATGTTTACATTATCTTCTAACAAAATAGTTTTTCTTTCGTGGAGTTTTCACTGTTGCATACAAAAATGGCCCTTCATCATCCACCAGTATTGCCACCAATTTCACCGATCAACCTCAGCTTTACAGATGACCTATCTAAGTCACCAATCAGTATGATCAAATTGTACCACATATCAACATATCAACATCATCAATCTTTCAAGAAATCTACATAATTCATCCACCTCCTCTCTCAGCTTCGGTCAACGTTATCACATCAATCTACTTCATCAATGAATACCATAAATCAATATATCTGATTCACACTGTCCATCGAAACATTCACCCACTCCATTGATTTAACATCCGCCATCAGTTTCTCCACCAAGTCATCGATCAGACTCATCTGTCAGCATCATTCATCAACGACCACAACACAACATTATCATTAAGAATATTGGGAGGAATGATATCCAGCAACCCTGTCATCATCGCCTCTTACCCATTTCCCCAATCCCCCTCTCCCATTAACTTTTGTCTGCAGGCATCCTCCATCAGCTTCAGTGATTACCATTGTTCAACCACAATTTATTACAGCTGAAATATAAAAGAAAAAAAAATAATGAGGGGGATTGGGAGGAGGGGAGGGGATCAATATCTTCTGCTGATGCGTATTTCAGCAAGCTGGACACAACAGAACCGTCCAGACTGTTAAGAGCAAGGGCGGAGAAGGAGGAAGCCGGGGGCAGGAGCTGGAGTGCTGAAACGGGAAGGGTAGTAGAGCTCGAAGCAGAGGAGGAGACCTTGAATTTCACATTAGCTTCCCTCCCCCTCCCTCTCTAGAGAAACGTGCGCCCCCGTGTGCGCGCGCGCGGGCCCGGGCGCGCACGTAATCTCTACCTGTATTGCATTTTTCATTAATTACATGTACTAGGCGTACATAATCACCGCTATTATCTAACTTCTCTTTCATGGTGACAAAAAATATACTAACACTACAACAGAAAACAAAAAAAGGAAAAAGGGTATGTACATTCACCGCACCTCCAGTAGTGAACAATCACAGTCACCTCGTAAGTGAGACCATGATAAAACACAAACAGAATCCTTCACAACAGCACCTTACTTAGAAGGTATTTTGAGCTTTTATGAACTTTTAGGCTACGTGTGGATCTGCATAGCAAGAGAAAGAAAAAGGAGAGAGAGAGAGACGGCCGGGGGTTGTGGGGGAAGACAGAGAAAGAAAGAGAGAGAAAGAAGAGACAGAGAGAGAGAGAGAGAGAGAGAGAGAGAGAGAGAGAGAGGGGGGGGGGGCGCAGAGATAAATGGATAAAGAAACAGAAGACGAGGGAAAGGACTGCTTAATTCATGTACCGAAAATTAAACTGACAATAAGTAGATGCCTCCCCACCTTTCACACACACACACACACACACACACACACACACACACACACACACACACACACACACACGCACATACACACACACACGCACACGCCCCCCCCCCCCCCACACACACACACGCACACACACTCACCCACCCACCCACTCCCTCACTCATATGTGCACACTCATATACGAACACGCACGCGCGCACCGCGCGCGCGCACACACATACGCGCGCACACACACACACACACACACACACACACACACACACACACACACATTCTTGCTATATCAAACAACAACAACACCAACAACAAAAATCTGTTTATGATAATTTCAAATTCACTCACGCCATTTCTCTCCTGAAGTATGAGTCAATATCCATCTTTAAATCTATTCTCAGAGTCTTTCCATTTTTCAATTTTGCCAAAATTTTCCCATTTGATGACCAAGTGGCCATCGTTGCAGAGTGCGCACTAGCTTTCTTCAATAGCTTGTAGTTGGCCTGGGTCAAGTCCTCTGCCACAGTCACTCCGGTCTGTTTCAGTTTTCTCCGGGCGGTCAACACCTCTCCACGCTTCCTCCGTGAAAAAAATCGAAGAAGGATGGGGCGCGGCCTCGCGCCTCCCGTGGTCATCCTCCCCGACCGGTGGGCCACCTCGACATCAGCTGTCGACACAGGGACGCCTAGTTTTTGAGTAAACACGTCAACACATTTCTTGACACAGTCCTCCGCTGTCTCCTCCTGCGCCTCTCTGATGCCGTACACACGTACGTTCCACGAACGTCCGTGTTGCTCACTGTCATTGTGTTCACTTCTTAAAGAGCTGGTTTCTTTGGATATCTCGGCCAATTGTGCTTTTAGTTCCACATTTTCCGCACGAGTTTTGTTAATCTCACAGGAAAGTTTGTCTCTTTCATTTTGTAGGTCCATACCAGTGCCTTCTAGTACTTCTATCCTGGTGGTCATCGAGGTTCTCAGTCTCTCCATCTCCTCTCTCAGTTGATGAACATCTTCCTTCGTAGAGAGTTTCGTCAAAGCTGCTTTGATTTCACATAAAGTCTCTTGCATTGTCGTTTCGTCTGCACTGCTGTCTAAATCTTGTTTCTGTGTTTTGCTCATGACTTTGCTCTCTTGGTTCGGGCTGGTGACACTCGCTTCACTAGACGACGAAAATGGTTTCCGCTTTTCACCTCCTCTTCCAGAAAAATATTTAGGAATGGTTGATGGGGGGGGGGGGGGGGGGGGGGGGGGGGGGAGAGAGAGAGAGAGAGAGAGAGAGAGAGAGATGCCATCATAATCTTTCTCCCCCCTCCCTCATCTTTTTTTTATTTCTTCTTCTTCTTGAACTGTTCATACACTACCCAAGACTTTATTATAAACTTAGTGACAATACATCAATACGCAGCCGTAAATATGGAGAGACAAGACAAGACAAATTCTTTATTATCGGGGGTAATAGATAAGCAATTTCATGCTTTTTTTTTTCATCAGCCCTCGCCCAAGAGGGGAACCAAAAAAAAAAAAAAAATTGCGAAATGAAAAATAAACGACAAAAAAAAAAAAAAAAAAAAAAAAAAAAATCAACAACCAACAAACAAGAGATTGAACACACAAAAAAAGTCTGAAAATACACAAAATGGAAATGACATCAAAGAAACGTAACACACTTCTACTTTAACAATCCCCACCCAGAAAACGCCCCTCCCCAAACACCCACCCAAACACTTGTACACTTTGGCAAACAAACAACACACAAACATACATAGTAAGCGGCGGGGTGAAGAGAGAGAGAGAGGGGGGGGTGGAGAGAAGCGGAGAGAGAGATGGAGAGAAAGAGAGAGAGAGAGAGAGAGAGAGAGAGAGAGAAGAGAGCGGAAGCGGGGGTATGGGATGTGGGTGGGATGGGGGAGGGGGGGGGTGAGAAAGAAAATACATGTAAAGTACAAATGCAAACGGGGGAAAAAGAGTCAAATAGACTTGAATACACACAACACATTAAATAACAAAATGCAATTAAGCGATATCATCAATATAAAACATATCAAATATCTTAACCCATTATTGCTGTGCTTCAAATGACACATGCAAGATTTCCGTCTGACACAGGCTTGTAATCGTGCAGTATTTTATTTCTATTCACTCAGTCTTTTAATTGATTTAGGAATCAACTGGTACATTTTTTTTTATATATGTTTTAACTTACTGAACAGATATCCTTTTAAGCGCTCTTTGAAAATATTAAAACTTGAGATTTCTTTCAGAAATGGAGGCAAATTGTTCCAACACGTACCACCACTGCACACGAGGCTTGATTTGTAAAGAGAGAGAGAGAGAGAGAGAGAGAGAGAGAGAGAGAGAGAGAGAGAGAGAGAGAGAGATATTCATTTTTCTTATCCAAATAACGTATGCTAAACATTACTATAAAATTTGAATAGCAAGCAACAATACATCAATATAATCAAGTTATCAGGGCAGGGCACACATTTATCATCATGTAGTTACAGTGCTTCAATACATCAAAAGTATTGGGACATTAATCAGTGACAATACATCAGTAAAGTCAGTGACCACAACACAGAGAGAGAGAGAGAGAGAGAGAGAGAGAGAGAGAGAGAGAGAGAGAGATGACTTAGCATCCTAATGTTGTCATTGTGGTTCTATCACGCCTGCCTTTTCTAGCTTTTCCACAGTGTTTGTCTCCCTTACATACTGTGTGCGCATTCCCATAAATTCTCCCACACTAATCGCCCTCTCAGAGAATGGGCTTACAGACTGTAGCCGTAGACAAAAAACTCATGGAAAAAAGAAACTGATGGGAGAGAGAGAGAGAGAGAGAGAGAGAGAGAGAGAGAGAGAGAGAGGAGAGAGAGAGACAGAGACAGAGACAGAGACAGAGAGACAGAGAGAGGCAGAGACAGAGAGAGAGACAGAGGCACATACATACAGACAGACAGACAGACAGACAGACACACACACACACACACACACACACACACACAGAGGAGAGAGAGATAGAGAAAGAGAGAGACAGAGAGGAGAGAGAGAGAGAGAGAGAGAGGCACATACACACAGACACTCAGACACACAGACACACACACACGCGCGCGCGCGCACACACAACACACACACACACACACACATACATACACAAGGAGAGAGGAGAGAGAGAGAGAGAGAGAGAGAGAGAGAGAGAGAGAGAGAGAGAGAGAGAGAAGGAGAGACAGAGAGGCAGACAGACAGAGAGACATAGAGACAGAGAGAGACAGAGACAGTCAGAGAGTGAGAGAGACAGAAGATTTAGTAGAGAAATGGAGGTAGAAACATAAAATGGAAAATGAGAAAGGAAGGAAAGAAAGGGGGACAAAGGTGGAAACATCTTTTAAAATAGTAAAAAAATACAAACACTGAATACGATCCAGGTATCATACCAAAGCAGCAGCAGCAACGAAAACAACAACAACAACAACAACAACAACAACAACAACAACAAGAGCAGCAGCAGCAGTAGCAGCAACAACAACAACAACAAAAAACAGCAGCAGCAGAAACTTCAATGGAGAGAACTCGAAGAGAGCTAAACGGGGCAGAAAAGATACACAACAAATGCAACATTAACACACACACACACACACACACACACACACACAACACACACACACACAGACGCACGCACGCACACACACACACACACACACACACACACACACACACACACACACACGCACGACACGCACACACACACACACAGACGCACGCACGCACGCACGCACGCACGCACGAACGCACACACACACACACACACACACACACACCACACACACACACACACACACACTCTTCAAACCAAGCAAACAACAACAACAAAAAAGATCAGAGAACTGAGTCTTTGTTGCTGATTGCTGTACACATGTGATGGCCATGTTAGGACTTAAAAAGGACAAGAGAAAGAAACACAAGCAAAAGCAATGAATTAAACATTCTCTTTTTTGAGGAGAGAGAGAGAGAGAGAGGAGAGAGAGAGAGAGAGAGAGAGAGAGAGAAGAGACAGAGACACAAGGAGAGAGAGACAGACAGAAAGACAGAGGGAGAGAGAGAGAGAAAAAGAGAGAAATTTAGAGAGAGAGGACAGGCAAGAGAGAGAAAGAGGAGAGACAGAGAGAGAGAGAGGGGAGAGGAGAGAAAAAAGAGAGGAGAAAGAGGGGACAAGTAAAATCTTTTTAAGATGAAGGAGAGAATGGAAAAGAAATAGAACAAAAAAAAAGCAAGGCAAAGAAAACCCACAACGAAAAGAAAAGGGGGAAGGAAGAAATAAGAAAGAAAGAAAGAAAGGAAAGAAAGAAAAGAAAGAAAAGGCAGGTGCAAATCTGGGTTAACACAAGAACAAAGAAGAAGGAAGAAGAAAAAGGGAGGAGGAGGAGGAGGGGGGGAAAGGAGGAGGAAGAGGGGAGAGGAGGAAAGAGGAGGGGATGAGGAGGAGGGGAGGAGGAGGAGGAAGAGAGGAGGAGGAGGAAGAAGAAGAAGAAGAAGAAGAAGAGAAAAGAAAGAGAAGAAGAAAAAGAAGAAGAACAACAACAACAACAACAACAACAAGAATAAAAACATAATGAACATGAAGATAAAAAACAACGGCAGCAGTTAGCCACGGGAAAAACAATTTTAAACATTTTCAAAAGCAGCTCCCTTAGATTTCTTCAATGCAAGAGAATAAAAAGAATCACATGAAGAAAGATCCTTCAGCTATGAGAACTATGTAGTTTGAAACTTGGAATAATATGTAAAAACAATAAGTATATTCTCTCTCTCTTCTCTCTCCTCTCGCTCTCTCTCACTCTACACACCACACACACAAAACACACACACACACAACACAACGCAACACCACAACACACACACACAAAAGGCATTTTTAATCCTTCAAACCTCCACATCTCAGCTTTTTTTAGGAAAGGAAAAACTCACGCAAAGACGTTTAAAACGAAGGGACAATGATAGACAGTGGCATAGTTCCCCACATTTTTCATGAAAAGACGAAAAACATGGACATAAAGAAAAAAGGAGACCAGAAAAGAAAGTAGACACAGAATATCCATTTAATGAGCAGATTTCTTTTTACAAACAAAAATCAAATTTAAAGGAAAAAAATTAAATAAAATAAACTGACATCAGAAAAAGAATATGTAAAAGTGGGGATTTTGAAACTATTGCGTCTAGAAGAGAAGAAAAAAAAGAAGAAGAAGAACAAAACAAAAACAACAACAAGAATTTAAACAACAGAATGAACATGAAGATTTAAAACACCGGCAGCAGTTAGCCACACGAAAAAAAATTTTAAAAAGTTCAAAGCAGCTCCATTAGATTTCTATCAAATGCAAGAGAATAAAAAGAATCACTTGAAGAAAATCCTTCAGTATGAAAACTATGATAGTTTGAAACTTTTGGGTAATATGTACAACAATAAAGATATCCTCTCTCTCTCTTCCTCTTCTCTCTTTTCCCACACACCCCACACACACACACACACACACACACAACACACCACGCACCACACACAGCACACATACACACCACACACACAACACACCAACACACACACACACAACACTCTCTTCTCTCTCTCCCCACTCTCTCTCTCTTTCCACTATCCCCTCTCTCTCTCTTTCCCCCTCCCCCACCCACACCACACACACAACCACACCACACACAACACACACACTATTTTCACTGTACCCTCTTCAGCACACTTCCACACAGCCAGCACCAGGCCCAAATCCGGGAACAGCAAATGGTCAACAAGATAACTGGCCAGCACCGAACAGAGCAAAAGCCACGTGCACGCGCGGCCACAGGTAGTAGGAAACTGACTCCACCGCCACTTCACCTGCCGTCACTCCCCTCGCTCGTCAAGTCAGTCCATTGTCACGTTTGTGGGGGGTCTGAATGATACTTCTAGCGCTGCGCCGCGTGCGTGACGGTTTTCAAAGCTGTTACGTAGAGGGGAGGAGGAGAGAGGGGTGGGGGGGGGGGAGTGAGGGAGGGGAAGGGTATTTTGTGATGTATCTCTGGCATCGTTGGATGAGAGAGAGAGAGAGAAGAGGGAGAGAGAGAGGAGAAGAGAAGAGAGAAAGGGAAAAAGACAGACAGAACAGACAGACAGACAGAGGAGGTGCGGGACGGGAAGGGCATTTTGTGATGTATCTCTGGCTGGTTGGAGACGAGAGAGAGAGAGAGAGAGAGGAGGAGAAGAGAGGAGAGAGAGGAGAGAAGAAAAGAGGAGAGAGAGAGAGAAGGAATGACAATGACAAAAGACAGTGACAATGAATACAGTTTAATGTCATCAGCAAAACCTGCTATTTGAATGGGGAAACTGCTTGAACAAAATAAAGAAAAATCAAAATTAAGAGGATCAGAAAGCAAACAGAAATTAGTAAACATCATAAATAGCAAGCGACCAACAGGCCTTGTCAATCAGTTGAGAGGACAATGGACTTAATAAGAAAGAACATTAATTCTACTTAAGTATGGAAAAGCTTCCTTTTTCGAAGAGAGAGAGGAAAAGAAGGGAGAGAGAGAGAGAGAAGGGGGGGGAAAAAACGAAAAAAGAGAAGGCAGGGACCAAGAAAGAGAGGGAGGGGAGGGGGGGTTTTTAAATTTTGGTTTTTTGTGTATCCGGATGTTTTGGAAGAGAGAGGGGGAGAGAGGAGAAAAGAGAGAGAGAGATAAACGAAGTTTACCTCGCCACTAAGTGGGCAGCTCATTTAGCAGCAGGCCAAAAACATTCCCCCAAAAACGCTACACGTCTCTTTACTGGAAACCAAACAACGGCCCTTTTTTTCCCCAGCATGAGGGACACACAAGCACTGATACGCAAGCATATTTTGTTGAGGGGAAGGTCATCCCCCCCCCCCTCCCCCCCCCCCCCCCCCCCCCCCCCCCCCAAGTAGAATTAAATCGGCCAACCGGGGTGTGCAACACTGTAGAGCGAAATCAAGCATTAAAAAAATTGTTGTTTTTGTCTGCCCTGGCTAAAGACTCCAGGGACATCCGAACACCCCGAAGACGTAAACCCTAGGTACAAATGCCAGTTGGGGGTGAAAAATTTACGTGTGTGACCGTTTTTGATTACCCCGCCACTGGGCAGCCACACTCCGACTTAGAGGGTTTTTGAGAGACCGGGTAATGTTTGCTGGGAACTGTCACACTGAAGCAACCCCCGCTAATATGCAAGATAACAACTTTTGATAACCTTGGTGTTCTGCCTATGTCAATTGGCCTGAACAGCCTTAAGCCAAGGGATAATCTATAAATTAAATGTTTTTTTACAACTAGCACAATTCGAACGAACGATGGGACCCTCGTCTTGAAAGACAAAGGTGTTTTGCGCCGTGGATTTTGTCAGTTTTTGGAGCTGCACGATGCTGTGGCTGAAGAGCCCAATCCTTTGGCGGCGATCTGTTGCATTGCTGAGGGGAATCTCGGTCAAGGGTCGTGGGGGCCGACGCAATTTTTTGCGCTGCGCCGCTTTCCCTTCTTCCCACGGGCCTCTCTCCTCCCTCGTCTTGCTTGATGCCGGCCCCGATGGGGACCGCCAGCTGACCGGTTTAAGCTGCTGTCTCCAGGGCGCTGGGTCGCGTCTGCCGCCCCTCAGTCGCGCTTGCATACTCCTTGTACTAGGGCGGGGCCCCCCCTGTGAGTGTGGAGCCTGTGGCCGCTGGGGTGCGCATGTCCTTTGGGATGTGACCCTCATTCATGGCTGACGTGGCCAAGCCGCACGGGGTATAACCCAACATTTGCCCTTTACTTATGAACATCTTTAAAAATTAACGAAATAAATCACCTTTTTATGGGTTCTTAAAAAGATCAGAACAAATTTAACCTACATCAAAAAAAACGTTTTAGAGTTTTCTTTCTGTCATATAAATAAAAACATACCATCTGGCGAGAGAGTGCTGTTGCGCAGGTTCAATCAACTAAAACCCGATGGCCCTAAGGGGTGGGTTTCAGCGTGGTGTCAATCAAATAATAACCTTGGCCATAGATTGGGTTCACTGGTGTCAATCAACTAAATAACCCGAGGCCATAGAGTGCTGGTTTTCAGGGGTGCAATCAACTACATAACCCGATGCCATAGAGTGCTGGTTAAAAATGGTGTCAATCAACTACATAACCTGATGGCCATAGGTGCGGTTGCAGCGTGGTGTCAATCAAATACATAACGAGGGGGGGGGGGGGGGGGAACCTTAAATGGCCCGAGTGTGGGTTCAGGGGTGATTAAAT
>CM065747.1:4409081-4421581 GCA_033310375.1 Conus canariensis
CTATCCCCATCCCCTCTTCCATACCCTCATACCCCCCCCCGTCCCTTCCCTTTCCCTGCACCCATGCGCCCTCTGTACTCCTCCCACCCCCCGCCCACATCCCCATTACCCCCCAGATTTCGCCCTCACCACCCCAAACCTCCTCCCCTTTCCATGCGCAACTTTGCCCCCTCTCCCTCTCCACTCCCCATAATCCCCAGTTTTCCCCCTCCCAGTCCAATCCACCCCGCTCCATCCCCTATCTCCGTCCCTCTCCCTATCCACTCCACGGCCCCTCCACACCAAACTAGACCACCCAATACCCCTCTCATCCCCGCGGCCACTCCAGCCTGGTGCACTTCTGTTATGCCCATCTTTGTTGCGGTCATACTGTCCGATGGCGCACTGTCTTTATCCTCACTCGAAGCTGCCCCCCTCTGTAGTAGCCTACTTTTCCGTGGGCCCGTAATGTTCTCAGGGTTTTCAGTCTGCGTCTTGTTCTAATCTTGTATCAGTCTGATCCTTCTCTTTTCACCTTTCCCTCCCCTCCGTGTCTTTCATGATTTCATCACATCTGACAATCTTACCAGTTTCACAATCTACAGTCTGGGTGCGGATATCAGCGGGTTTCCTTCTCCCCAACCTATGTGCCCTGTCCACCACATCCTCCTTCCATGCAGGTCTGACATGAGTGGGTCCAGCATATCCTTCACCAGTTCCCTCACAGTTTTCACTCGTAATTCCCATCTGTGTGTTTCTTGCAGCCCCCAGGAATCTTGATGTTTTTCTTCCTTCTTGAGAAACCTTCTAGCTTATCATTTCTTCTTCCAGCCCAACTATTTTTTGTGCTCAGCACTCTTTTTCGCTTTCCTTCTTCTAGTTGTCTGATTGCTGCTGTGTTTCCTTTGTGTGTTTCTTTTTGTGTCTGCCACCCTCTTTGTGTAAGTTGTTTCTAATTGTTACCTGTGTACTGCGTCGTCTCTACTCTATTTTATGGTGTCTATCTGGATTTGAAATTATTTGCTAATGAAAGTCTGGAATCTGTAATTCCCTGAAAGCCCTATCGAGTATCTGGTGACAATTTGATTCTATGTTTTTGAGTGTTTCTCGTCACGTTTGTTGCGATTGGGGTGGCCCCTCCCTTAGCGTTTCCTGACCTGTTACTGGTGCTACTGTACTGATGCTGCTGCTCTTGATTCGTCCCGGGTTGATCTCGACGTCTCCACTCAGTCGAAGCCTGCTCGCCAGGTACATTGCGTTCACCAAGGTCGCGGATCAAGCCCTTCATTCTCGTATCATCATTACGGCAGGGTGGCTAGGAAGATCCGAGCGTTTCCTCCTCCGCAACTCCTGCCACTGTAACGCCGTATCGACCGCGGCCCGCCATGCAGGCCGTCCGCTGTTTCACTTTCGAATACGGCCCGCCCCTTCTTTTTGGCCCGTCGTCTTTCCCAGAGCCCCGCTTGCGAAGACACTGAGAGTTCACTCACTACACTCATCGAGCGGGACCGAAGGCCACCTCGATCCATCTGCAGCGCGTACCATGTCAGCAGGCCTTGGCACAAACCAGTTCGAACACAAAACGTAGCACTTAACCTCACTCCCAATACTTTGTCCCTGTCGCCATCTGCTGGTACGTTCAACCTACCGTCCCCCAAACAAACCAATTCTTCTCTCCACAGCTCTAGTTCCACCAATTTCTTCTTCGTAAATCACACACAGCGGTTCACTGACACTCTATGTCCACTTCCGTGCTAATTTCACCACTGACACTGTCGTCGTTCGGACCTGGAAACGCTTACTTGCTGAGCAGCTCACGACACAGCCCTAACTGCTTCGACGCCATCTTGTTGCACACTCCCCGAGAGAGATGAGAGAGTGAAGAGAGAGAGAGAGAGAGAAGAGAAAGTTACATTCCTATGTAAAATTTTAACAACAAACAAGCTCCTAAGGAGACAATAGACAACTAGAATGCAGCAGTAATATCAAGATTTTTTTCTTTAACATTTACATGAATGTGGGTTACAAGGCAAGAACAAGACCGAGCAGTACTACAATCAATTAATCAGTTACAACAATAAAGTCCTAGCGTCATAGTCCATAAAGCCTTATTTATCATGAATGTGTGGTATGTGTGCGTGTGCGTGTGCAAGCGCGCGCGCACTAGCGCACGTGTGGTGTGTGTTTTGTGTGGCGTGTGTGTGTGTGTGTGTGAGTGTGTGGGTGGGTGGGTGGTCGGGGGGGGGGTGGGGGGGGGAGAGAGAGAGAGAGAGAGAGAGAGAGAGATGCCATCATAATCTTTCTCCCCCCTCCCTCATCTTTTTTTTATCTTCTTCTCTTGAACTGTTTCATACACTACCCCAAGACTTTATTATAAACTTAGTGACAATACATCAATACCAGCCGTAAATATGGAGAGACAGAGACAAGACATATAAATTCCCTTTTTTTTTTTTTTTTTTTCTTTTTTAAAAAATTATTTATTTATTTATTTTTTTTTAATGAATTCCAATATGATGGCAAAGTAATGATGTACACAAAATTGATTGAGATAAAAGGTTATAAAACGCATGACATAAACCACTTGCAAACTACCATCGACTCCATGGCATCGAGAAAGTACTCTATACAGATAAACTTTGTTTCCCATTGTTTCATTCATGGAGGCTTCCAAGTTCATGGACAACGTGAAACATCTATTGTATGTAGTGTACCTGCTGCGGGCGAGAGCGCGCATGCACATTCACGCACACACGCACACCCACCCATCTACCACACTGCACAAAACGCGCGGAGACGACAGGCCCGACGAGATACGAACGGCACTCGCACTAACCTGACATGTGCACAAGCCACACACACACCCTACACACTCACACTCAATTTCATATAATGTTAGACCCTCTTCCACTAACACTCCTGTAATGATGTAACCATTTGTTTAAAATAATAAATTTGGTAGGTAGAAGGACTATATGTATCGTATGTCGAGATCGCGATCGGCTCATTTAATAATTACATATTTTTTCCATTTAAGAGCTGTTAGTTCCATGCTCCTCAAAATCATTGAAACGCGCGCCTTTAGTTTTAAGGCTGTCTTGCCTATTTGTAAGTCTACATTTATAAATGAAATATTGGTCCCAGTAAAATATTAGGTCAAGCAATATCATCGGTTTTTTGTGTCTAATGCCGTACCATAGAATATAACTCCAACATTAAGATAATTGCTCATCGATAATTTGCATACTTCAGCACACTATTCGTACCTAAATTCTGTGCATATCTAATTTGAAAACCATTGTAGTTTGGTTTCTTTAAGTTTGTTTGATCCTATTCAGTACCTCTGTCCAGTCAATAGTAATTATAGACGGCTGTTTCCCAACTAACAAAGCACTAATATTAGAACTTCATTGACTTCTCCTCCATAATATCATAATAAGTAAACGAGTACCTTAGTAACGCTACAAATATTTTTGAAGTGCTAAAGTGTTATCTTTACTAATGTACTGTCTAATTTAAATCTTCTTTTCTCTGCATATGCTTTGATCGAATGCACTCAACTTATATATTTCAAAAATTGACCTAATTCCATTGTTCTCGGACAGTTCGTGGAAAGGCTGACAAAATTACCATCATCATCGGAGTAAATTGTTTAACACGAAATATGTTTTTTCTGCATCCATTTCTTGTAAAGAATGTTTTTTCCGCCACTTTAAACTTCTCATACAGAAAATAGGTTCAGTGCTAAATCTGTACTTTCGTATAATTCTAACCTGTTTTGCAGAACCTTTGATATATAGAAAAACGTCCTTTCCCAAAATTTGTTACGAATATTGCTTCAAACAAATCTCGATTAGGACCATAGGCTCAAAATTACTTATTTCGTGACATAAATGAATGCAATATTATCTTCCACTTATGGTTGTAATTGTACGCTTATTCCTTATCCAGGCTATTTTTAAGAGCTGATATATATTCAGATCAGGTATACCTATCCCTCCCTTTTGTATACTAGTATTGAGTACTTTCTTTTAATTTTAGTCATTTTTGTTGTTCTGACAAATTTGGAAAACACATATTCTGTTATAAAAGCAATCCTGGAATCAGGAGAATCGTAAAAGGATCCATAATTACACCAATTTTTGATACACTAATGATTTGAGCACAGCTACTCTACCTAATGGTGTTATAAGCCTTTTTGTCCTTATTTTGAACAGATTTTGGACTTCCGAAAAATTTATCTTTCATATTAATTTCCGTTATATCCGATTGACTGTTTTTGTATACCACTTTCCCTAGAATTTTGAATTTTGAGGGTCCATGTCCCTTTTATAATGTGATAAATATGTTTCGTGGAATTTTCTCTGTATACCTAGCCAAACATTAAACGTTTTCTCATAGTACAATTTGAGTCCAGATATTTGCTCAAATTTCTAAAGTTTGCAAATAACTTTTTCTGATTTCTTGTCGCCTTCAACGGTAAAAGTGGTTCGTCTGGCAAATTGATTTATCTACATTCTGTGTTCTCTATCTTTATGCCTTTGATATCGTTTCTGCTTATTTTGGTTCGCTAGTACATCAACACACAAAACAAATAGATATGGAGAATATAGTCCCCTTGACGGCAAACCTCTCCACTTAAAAGCCTGAAGACACTTTCCCGTTCACTATTACGTAAGACTTTATCTTATCGTAAAAAGATCATATATTGTTCGTAAACAATCTCCTATATATTATCTGAACGAACCCGTCTGATCCTCTTATGATTTTTGGTAAAAAAATTTTTTTATCTGTTTGCAAACAGGCTGAAGCATTTGTAGTTACTTTTAAAAGTGAGATAGGTCCCATTTCTTAAAGTTTTCCTTTGTTTTCTCTCCTTCGGAAGCCCAAATTTAAATATTCTTCTTTTTGTGTTACAGCCCTTCCCCCATTACTGTATCCCTCATTTAGAGAACGAAAAAAAAAAACTCCAAACGTCCCCCAAAGAATTTAAAAATTTACTGTCATCCCTCTGTTCCAGACTCTTACATTTTCCATTTTTTTTTAGGACTTGTACTTCTCTAAAGAAATTAAAAACCCCTCCAACTGTTGGATTCAACTGATTTAGTTTTGGCATTTTCTACATATTTTCCAATCTCAATATTATTTTATTTTCCTTTTTTCTGCGTATAGGTTTTCAAATAGTTCTTTGTCTCTGTTAACAAAACGTCCTTTCGTCGGGGTTCTCCTTGGTCTGTGACAATTTTAAGCATTCTTTTGCTTACGAAATCCCTTTTTCTCCAGTGCACAGAAATATTTTTTTTTTATTTTTTCCCCGTAAGATACCCATTTAGCTCGGGATCGAATAAATTTTTCCGTCAATTTTGTTTTCCTAGCTCACTCAGCTTTTCCTTTTTGTTTTCAAGATCTCCGGGTCTCTTTCTAGTAAGCCATTTTTACTTTTTCCCAAAACTTTTATTGCTTTTTTCAATTTGTTTTTCTTTTTCCCTTTCGGTTTCTATTTTTGGGGAATACTGAATGTTATTGTTTCTGCTCTATTTCCATAATTAGAGTTCTAGAAATAATTGGTCAGAAAATTTTAAACTGAATTGATCTTCGGGATTTTACTGACAGAGTTTTTTTTGTAAGGCGTAATGCATATTGTCCTTTTAAATTCTTTCAATCGTCATTAACCAGATTTACATATTGCTTGTCCCCTTAAAAGAGAGGAATTAAATTCCAGAACCCTTTATGTCTCTCTTCCTTTTTAAAAACAATATTTTTGTATATCAAAGAGTGATCTGTTTCTATAAACCGAACAAAATTTCAGCATCATCTATGTAAGTTTATTTTTTGTGTCGGCCAAAAAAAGAAATCTAGCCCCGCTTTGTTAAATGGTTTTTGGTCTTCTCCAAGTATATCGTCTCGGTCTTGGTTCAATTCTCTCCATATATTTAACTAGCTCTAATCGGACATAATTTTCGGTAACTTCTCCTGTGCTCGAGCAAATTTTAACGTGTTTTTTTAATTGTGATAATCCTTACTAGGATTAAGGACCAGGTTTCCCGTCCCTGCCATTATTAATTTGGGGACATTCAAATTTTTTCTATTTTTGATTTTTATTTTCAAAGAAAGACGGTTTTGTCATTATTTGGCCCATAGATTTTTGCTAATACTAAATCCTTTTCCCATTGTAAATTTAAAAGTACTATTATGTAAATTTCCATGAACATCTTAATAGTTTTCTTTTTTTTGAATTCAAAAGTTGTTATAAAGAGTAATGCAACACCTCTTGATCGAGAATTGTTGGAGGCAAATACACAATTTATAAAAACCCCCCACTTCTTATCTGGCGTTCTAATTTACTAGTGAAATGAGGTCCTGTAGAAAATAAATAGAGTTTTGTTTTTGTCTTTAAAATTAAACCCCATCCTTTCTTTTTGGGTATCCCCCGAGACCTTGGCAGTTCAAAGATGATTTCGCTATAGAATTCCCCTTTCCCCTTTAAATATCCTTTCTTTTCTAGGTTTTTCTCCTCAGCCATAAAAGTGTGCCATTTGTTTTCAGTCGTGCTGCATACAACCTTTGACACAAACCCAAAAATAATGAAAAAAAGAAATAAAAAAAAACCATATGCATAATGCAAAAAACATAAACAATGCATACTGGGAAAAAAACAAATCTACCAACAACCAACACGTAAAGCCAAAAATGATCAAAATTTGCTTGACCAACGCAGGCAAGCGGCAGGCGCCCGAGAAGAAAAAAGAAGAAGAAGAAAAGAAGAAGAAAATAAAAGCGAAAAGAAGAAGAGGAAGAAGAAGAAACAACAAAAAACAAGAACAAAAACAAGAAAAAGGGCGCAATATACCAATAAAGGCAATGGGAAAAAAATTTACATACAGCAGCGTCAATCTAAAACAAGCCTGCTTTCAAAAAGGTGAAACGTATGTTTTCCATTCTTTTAAGAAATAATAATTTAAGTGACAACCATATACATACACTAAACACACACACAAGCACGCACCGCCACAGCCGTGCCCGGCGCGCGCGCGCCCCCAAAACACACACACACACACACACACACAACACACACACCACACCATACACACACACACACAACACCACAACGCACGCCCCGCACGCACCTTCGCTCACTCACTTACAAAAAAAAAAAAAAAAAAAAAAAAAAAAAAGGAAGGAGAGGGGTCCAGCGGGTGGGGATGGGGCGTGGAATCACGATCGGGCCCGCGCGTATGTGTGCCTCAAGTTCAATGTATCTTGAATACAATTCAACTGACTGTCTTCAAGGACAGGAACACTGGGGGCGACTAAAGTTTTGTCAGCGCAGAGCGTGATTGGGGGGGACGGGGAGGGGGGGGGGGGTATGCACCATGTGTATTTTAAATAAATAACAGACCAAAAGTAAGACGGTTTGAGGGCAGGGGGAGGGGGGAGGGAGGGGTAGCGGTTGACGGAGCGGGGGGAGGGGAGTGCAGAGGAGGGCGCGCGCGCGGGGCACGCGAAAAGGCACGGAGAAGAGGTGTAAGAAACAGAAAGATAATGAATAAAAAAAAAAAATTAAAATATCAAAAAGAAACTGGTTCGCGGGAGGGGGGGGGGGGGAGGGGGGGGGGGGGGGAGGGGCGGGGGGATCTCCCTGTAAATAGTGTGATGTATAAAAAGCATAATGTTGCCAAGCTTTTCAAGATTATTCAAACAACAATAACATCAATAGCTTCACCTTCCTTCCCAAGAACCAATCACGTCTAAACAACACTCATCATCCAACACCTCTTAATGCCACTCTGCATAACTTGTGCACATGAACCCGTCAAAACTTCTTACTTCCCTTCAAAATCAAAACAATACAAAGCAGAAGTTTAGCGAAGCACAGATTACCAGTAACAACTGTTCAAAAAGAAACAAAAAAGCAAACTCAAACATCAGCTTCAATCAGCATAGCAGTTCCTGTCCCACATTTATATCATCCATTTGCTTGCACAGCATATCGCTCATCTGCCTCGCCTTTAAACATTGTATACGTAAACTTAATAAAAAATATAATCAAATAGTGTGATCACCACATTCATGGCAGTAATGACTTCTTACACAGAAAGAGAAGAATCGTCCATAAACGAAAGTTTGGGAGGGGGGAGGGGGGAGGGGGGGGGGCGAAAAAAGTAAAAAGTTGTAATGGCTTCTAATGAACAACTTGTTACGCTGAAAGAGAGAAATCAGAACATAAGTGAAATTTCTTCTCATTACCTTCCGCGTTGATCTAGAAGACTGAAGAGAAGAAAATTAAAAGAAAAAAAAATGGGGGCGTGGGGGAGGGGGGTGGGGTGGCGTTGGGGGGCGCGTGCGCGCACATGAACTCGCTCCTGTCCACCTACATTGAACTCTGTTATAGAACATTACTACTATGCACAAAAAGAGGGTCCATCAGGTCATCAAATCATCAATAACATCTATCAGGTAACGATTCAACAGCTTTAGCTAATCTTATCTGTCAACTCATAGATCCATAATCAACATAATCAGATGCCATCAACATTCCCCATGGACTTTCCTCGACCTCATCTAGCAATATTACTAATCAACCTCATCAGTTACCATCATGTATATACATCATGTCATTTATTTCATTGTTCCCCAAGTCATCAATCCGCTTCATCTACCAACTCCATCCATCAACAATACACATCAACCTCACCCCATCAGCATCACCCATTTTGCATATCTCATCCAAGTCATGCATGATTACCCACCATCAACGTAATTGGAGCTGACCTCTCCAGTCAGCATTCTCTGTAAACATCATCTAACCAAACATGGTTTAACCCACATCATCCATGGATATCATTTATGAACAGTAATAATCTGCATCACCTTGTATCATATATTGCAACATAACCAACACCCAACATGATTGACATTTTTTCTAATTCTATCCATCAATAACATTCTGTCACATCTCCTGTCAATTTGTATCCATCAAGATCACCCATCACCATCAGGGATTATTGTACAACAGTATTAGATTCCTACTGACAAATATGAGAAAGAGAGAGAGAGAGAGAGAGAAGAGAGAGAGAGAGAGAGAGAGAGAGACAGAGAGAGAGAGAGAGAGAGAGAGAGAGAGAGAGAGAGAGAGAGAGAGAGAGAGAGAACAAAAGCAAAACTCTGATTGCAATATCTTTATCAGGGTTTGCCCTGCAGAGAAGAAAGCGGAACAAGCGAGTGAGCGAGAGAGAGAGAGAGAGAGAGAAGAGAGAGAGAGAGAGAGAGAGAGAGAGAGAGAGAGAGAGAGAGAGAGAGAAAGGATGTTTACATTATCTTCTAACAAAATAGTTTTTCTTTCGTGGAGTTTTCACTGGTTGCATACAAAAATGGCCCTTCATCATCCACCAGTATTGCCACCAATTTCACCGATCAACCTCAGCTTTACAGATGACCTATCTAAGTCACCAATCAGTATGATCAAATTGTACCACATATCAACATATCAACATCATCAATCTTTCAAGAAATCTACATAATTCATCCACCTCCTCTCTCAGCTTCGGTCAACGTTATCACATCAATCTACTTCATCAATGAATACCATAAATCAATATATCTGATTCATACTGTCCATCGAAACATTCACCCACTCCATTGATTTAACATCCGCCATCAGTTTCTCCACCAAGTCATCGATCAGACTCATCTGTCAACATCATTCATCAACGACCACAACACAACATTATCATTAAGAATATTGGGAGGAATGATATCCAGCAACCCTGTCATCATCGCCTCTTACCCATTTCCCCAATCCCCCTCTCCCATTAACTTTTGTCTGCAGCATCCTCCATCAGCTTCAGTGATTACCATTGTTCAACCACAATTTATTACAGCTGAAATATAAAAGAAAAAAAAATAATGAGGGGGATTGGGAGGAGGGGAGGGGATCAATATCTTCTGCTGATGCGTATTTCAGTAAGCTGGACACAACAGAACCGTCCAGACTGTTAAGAGCAAGGGCGGAGAAGGAGGAAGCCGGGGGCAGGAGCGGGAGTGCTGAAACGGGAAGGGTAGTAGAGCTCGAAGCAAGAGGAGAGACCTTGAATTTCACATTAGCTTCCCTCCCCCTCCCTCTCTAGAGAAACGTGCGCCCCCGTGTGCGCGCGCGCGGGCCCGGGCGCGCACGTAATCTCTACCTGTATTGCATTTTTCATTAATTACATGTACTAGGCGTACATAATCACCGCTATTATCTAACTTCTCTTTCATGGTGACAAAAAAATATACTAACACTACAACAGAAAAACAAAAAAAGGAAAAAGGGTATGTACATTCACCGCACCTCCAGTAGTGAACAATCACAGTCACCTCGTAAGTGAGACCATGATAAGACACAAACAGAATCCTTTACAACAGCACCTTACTTAGAAGGTATTTTGAGCTTTTATGAACTTTTAGGCTACGTGTGGATCTGCATAGCAAGAGAAAGAAAAGGAGAGAGAGAGAGACGGCCGGGGGTTGTGGGGAAGACAGAGAAAGAAAGAGAGAGAAAGAAGAGACAGAGAGAGAGAGAGAGAGAGAGAGAGAGAGAGAGAGAGGGGGGGGGGGCGCAGAGATAAATGGATAAAGAAACAGAAGACGAGGGAAAGACTACTTAATTCATGTACTGAAAATTAAACTGACAATAAGTAGATGCCTCCCCCACCTTTCACACACACACACACACACACACACACACACACACACACACACACACACACACACACACACATACACACACACACGCACACGCCCCCCCCCCCCCACACACACACGCACACGCACACACACTCACCCACCCACCCACTCCCTCACTCATATGTGCACACTCATATACGAACACGCACGCGCGCACGCGCGCGCGCACACACACATACGCGCGCGCACACACACACACACACACACACACACACACACACACAACACACACACCACACACACACACACCACATTCTTGCTATATCAAACAACAACAACACCAACAACAAAAATCTGTTTATGATAATTTCAAATTCACTCACGCCATTTCTCTCCTGAAGTATGAGTCAATATCCATCTTTAAATCTATTCTCAGAGTCTTTCCATTTTTCAATTTTGCCAAAATTTTCCCATTTGATGACCAAGTGGCCATCGTTGCAGAGTGCGCACTAGCTTTCTTCAATAGCTTGTAGCTGGCCTGGGTCAAGTCCTCTGCCACAGTCACTCCGGTCTGTTTCAGTTTTCTCCGGCGGTCCAACACCTCTCCACGCTTCCTCCGTGAAAAAAATCGAAGAAGGATGGGGCGCGGCCTCGCGCCTCCCGTGGTCATCCTCCCCGACCGGTGGGCCACCTCGACATCAGCTGTCGACACAGGGACGCCTAGTTTTTGAGTAAACACGTCAACACATTTCTTGACACAGTCCTCCGCTGTCTCCTCCTGCGCCTCTCTGATGCCGTACACACGTACGTTCCACGAACGGCCGTGTTGCTCACTGTCATTGTGTTCACTTCTTAAAGAGCTGGTTTCTTTGGATATCTCGGCCAATTGTGCTTTTAGTTCCACATTTTCCGCACGAGTTTTGTTAATCTCACAGGAAAGTTTGTCTCTTTCATTTTGTAGGTCCATAACAGTGCCTTCTAGCACTTCTATCCTGGTGGTCATCGAGGTTCTCAGTCTCTCCATCTCCTCTCTCAGTTGATGAACATCTTCCTTCGTAGAGAGTTTCGTCAAAGCTGCTTTGATTTCACATAAAGTCTCTTGCATTGTCATTTCGTCTGCACTGCTGTCTAAATCTTGTTTCTGTTTTTTGCTCATGACTTTGCTCTCTTGGTTCGGGCTGGTGACACTCGCTTCACTAGACGACGAAGATGGTTTCCGCTTTTCACCTCCTCTTCCAGAAAAATATTTAGAAATGGTTGATGGGGGGGGGGGGAGGGGGGGAGAGAGAGAGAAGAGAGAGAGAGAGAGAGAGAGAGAGAGAGAGAATGCCATCATAATCTTTCTCCCCCCTCCCTCATCTTTTTTTTTATCTTCTTCTTCTTGAACTGTTCATACACTACCCAAGACTTTATTATAAACTTAGTGACAATACATCAATACGCAGCCGTAAATATGGAGAGACAAGACAAGACAAATTCTTTATTATCGGGGTAATAGATAAGCAATTTCATGCTTTTTTTTTCATCCAGCCCTCGCCCAAGAGGGAACCAAAAAAAAAAAAAAATTGCGAAATGAAAAATAAACGACAAAAAAAAAAAAAAAAAAAAAAAAAAAAAAAAAATCAACAACCAACAAACAAGAGATTGAACACACACAAAAAAGTATGAAAATACACAAAATGGAAATGACATCAAAGAAACGTAACACACTTCTACTTTAACAATCCCCACCCAGAAAACGCCCCTCCCCAAACACCCACCCAAACACATGTACACTTTGGCAAACAAACAACACACAAACATACATAGTAAGCGGCGGGGTGAAGAGAGAGAGAGAGAGGGGGGGGGTGGAGAGA
>CM065747.1:4429081-4439081 GCA_033310375.1 Conus canariensis
AACTACATAACCTGATGGCCATGGAGTGCTGGTTGCAGCGTGGTGTCAATCAACTACATAACCTGATGGCCATGGAGTGCTGGTTGCAGCGTGGTGTCAATCAACTACATAACCTGATGGCCATAGAGTGCTGGTTGCAGCGTGGTGTCAATCAACTACATAACCTGATGGCCATGGAGTGCTGGTTGCAGCGTGGTGTCAATAAACTACATAACCTGATGGCCATGGAGTGCTGGTTGCAGCGTGGTGTCAATAAACTACATAACCTGATGGCCATGGAGTGCTGGTTGCAGCGTGGTGTCAATAAACTACATAACCTGATGGCCATGGAGTGCTGGTTGCAGCGTGGTGTCAATAAACTACATAACCTGATGGCCATAGAGTGCTGGTTGCAGCGTGGTGTCAATAAACTACATAACCTGATGGCCATGGAGTGCTGGTTGCAGCGTGGTGTCAATCAACTACATAACCTGATGGCCATGGAGTGCTGGTTGCAGCGTGGTGTCAATCAACTACATAACCTGATGGCCATAGAGTGCTGGTTGCAGCGTGGTGTCAATCAACTACATAACCTGATGGCCATGGAGTGCTGGTTGCAGCGTGGTGTCATTGGCTTGACGAGGGAAACGGAGGAGGGTCAGATTCTGATGCAGGTCACGTGGTTCCGATTATAAACAGGACACTTCTTTTCTGATTAAAGATCAAAAGCATAATGTCATTCCCTTCCTCCCCCTCCACATTCATCTGTCTGTTTGTCTGTCTGTCTGTGTCTGTCTGTCTGTCTGTCTGTCTGTCTCTCTCTCTCTCTCTCTCTCTCTCTCTCTCTCTCTGTACAATCCACTGCTCGTTTGTTTCACAGACACACAGACACACAGACACATGGAGAAGACAGTTGTAGATCTACTTTTTGATCTGAATGTAAGCTGATATGACTAACGACGACCCCAGACATCTTTAAAACAACATCTGCCCTGCTTTTCGTCCCGCTCTACAACACTTTTTATCGCTGCCTTCACCCTCCTCTCTCTCTCTCTCTCCCCCCCCCCTCTATCTCTCTCTACCCTCTCTCTCGCTCTTCTCTTTCTCTCGCTCCTTTCTCCCCACTCTCTCCTCACTTTCCTCTCTCTCACTCCCTCTCTCTCTGTCTCTGTCTCTCTCTCTCTCTCTGCCTCCCCCCACCCTCTACCTCACTCACTCCTCACTCCCTCTCTCTCTTCTCTCTCCATCCTTTCTCTCCCCCTCCCCTCTCTCTCTCGTCTCCCTCTCTCCCACTCTCCAGCCCGTCTTCTTTCTCCCCCCCCTCTCTCTCCTTCCTCCCTCTCCTCTCCCTCCCCCCCTCTCTCTTTCCTCCCCCCCCTCTCTCTCCTTTCCTCCCTCTTTCCCTCTCCCTCCTCCCCCCTCTCTCTTTCCTCCCACCTCTCTCTCTCCTTTCCTCCCTTTCCCTCTCCCTCCTCCCCCCCCTCTCTCTCATGCTGATTGTACTGTTTGGCTAGATCGTGTCGTCATTTTTCTTTCAGCCTGATGCGTTCGGTTGCATAGTTATTATCATAATTTCTAATTCTTACCTTTCTTTATTGATACGATCTATGTATCGTTATTTTCCCAAGGGAAAAACCGGAATGAAGAGAGGAAACACTGGTTTACCCCCCCCCCCCCCCCCCCTTCCTGATAAAGTCTGCTTCGCTAAAAAAAAATTAATTATACAGTACAGTGTCACAGTGTCTGTCTCTTATAAAAGTAGGCTTTTCCCGTAATTCATATAGATCGTAGCTCATCAAACTGCCCCAAGGGGCGACGATGGGAGTTGCGGAGGAGAATATCAGGTATGTCTTGTCATTAACAGCAATTCAGAAGAAAAAGAAGAAGAAGCTGGAGGAGGAGGAGAAGTAAGAAGGAGGAGGAGGAGGAGGAGAATGAAGAGGAGGAGGAGGAGGAGGAGGAGTAAGAGGAGGAGGAGGAAGCGGAAGAGGAAGAGGAGGAGGAAGAGGAGGAGGAAGAGGAGGAGGAAGCGGAAGAGGAAGAGGAGGAGGAAGAGGAGGAGGAGGAAGAGGAAGCGGAAGAGGAAGAGGAGGAGGAAGAAGAGGAGGAGGAAGAGGAAGAGGAGGAGGAAGAGAGGAGAAGAAGAGAAGGAGGAAGCGGAAGAGGAGGAGGAGAGAAGAGGAAGGAAGAGGAAGGAGGAGGAAGAAGAGGAGGAGGAAGAGGAAGAGGAGGAGGAAGAGGAGGAAGAAGAGGAGGAGGAAGCGAAGAGGAAGAGGAGGAGAAGAGGAGGAGGAAGCGGAGGAGGAAAGAGGAGAAGAAGAGAGAAACGATCACAACGACGACAATACAAGAAGAAGAATTATAATTTGAAAAAAAAAGATATGAGGTACAAATCTCTCTCTGTCTCTCTCTCTCTTGTCTCTCTCTCTGTCTCTGTCTGTCTGTCTGTCTGTCTGTCTTCTCTCTCTCTCTTCACAACACAGAGAGAGAGAGAGAGAGAGAGAGAGAGAGAGAGAGAGGAGAGAGAGAGAGAGAGAAGTATGTGTGTGCTTTTTTCCGATCTGCGTTTGCAAGATAACATTACATTAAAAAAAAAAAAATAAAATAAAGACAGCGCGCACATACACACGCACACACAGACACAGACACAGACAGACACAGACACAGACACAGACAGACAGACAACACAACAACACACACACACACACACACACACACACACACACACACGCACACGCACAGAAAGACACAAACACGCACCAACAAAATCTATCTGGAGTTTTCCTACCTTATCTCGATTCCCTGATATGACGGGGAGTCTGGCGCTCTGTGTCAGTGCTGACACCTCACAGCCAACATCCCACGGGTCCGTTTAGGGTTCACCACTGCCAACCTGCCACAGATGTACAGACGGTTTTAAACCCCGGCTTACACTCCTCTCCCTTTCCCGTCTCCCCGCTACATCTCCCAAACTACTACATACACCTACACACTCCTCTCCCTTTCCCGTCTCCCCGCTACATCTCCCCAACCACTACATACACATAACACACTCCTCTCCCTTTCCCGTCTCCCCGCTACATCTCCCCAACCACTACATACACATACACATACACACTCCTCTCCCTTTCCGTCTCCCCGCTACATCTCCCCAACAACTACATACACACATACACACTCCTCTCCCTTTCCGTCTCCCCGCTACATCTCCCCAACCACTACATACACATACACACTCCTCTCCCTTTCCCGTCTCCCCGCTACATCTCCCCAACAACTACATACACATACACACTCCTCTCCCTTTCCTGTCTCCCCGCTACATCTCCCCAACCACTACATACACATACACATACACATACACATCACACTCCTCTCCCTTTCCCGTCTCCCCGCTACATCTCCCCAACCAACTACATACACACACATACATACACACTCCTCTCCCTTTCCCGTCTCCCCGCTACATCTCCCCAACACTACATACACATACACACTCCTCTCCCTTTCCTGTCTCCCCGCTACATCTCCCCAACACACATACATACACATACACATACACATACACACTCCTCTCCCTTTCCCGTCTCCCCGCTACATCTCCCCAACCACTACTACATACACATACACACTCCTCTCCCTTTCCCGCCTCCCCGCTACATCTCCCCAACCACTACGTACACATACACTCACATCCTCTCCCTTTCCGCCCTCCCCGCTACATCTCCCCAACCACTACATACACATACACATACACATACACACTCCTCTCCCTTTCCCGTCTCCCCGCTACATCTCCCCAACCACTACATACACATACACACTCCTCTCCCTTTCCCACCTCCCCGCCACATCTCCCCAACCACTACATACACATACACATACACTACCACTCCTCTCCCTTTCCCGCTCCCCGCTACATCTCCCCAACCACTACATACAACATACAACACATCCTCTCCCTTTCCCGCCTCCCCGCACATCTCCCCAACCACTACTACACATTATATTCTCTGACCCACTCCGCTTTCCCGTTCTCTCCCGCTTAATCTGTCCAATACTACATACACATACACACTCCTCTCCCTTTCCCGGCTCCCCGCTACATCTCCCCAACCACTACATATACATACACCCTTCTCCCCCTTTCCCGTCTCCCCGCTACATCTCCCCAACCACTACATACACATACACACTCCTCTCCCTTTCCCGCCTCCCGCTACATCTCCCCAACAACTACATACACATACACATACACACTCCTCTCCCTTTCCGTCTCCCCGCTACATCTCCCCAACCACTACATACACATACACACTCCTCTCCCTTTCCCACCTCCCCGCCACATCTCCCCAACCACTACATACACATACACATACACATACACACTCCTCTCCCTTTCCCACCTCCCCGCCACATCTCCCCAACCACTACATACACATACACACTCCTCTCCCTTTCCCACCTCCCCGCCACATCTCCCCAACCACTACATACACATACACATACACATACACATACACACTCCTCTCCCTTTCCCGCCTCCCCGCTACATCTCCCAACCACTACATACACATACACATACACATACACATACACATACACATTCCTCTCCCTTTCCCGCCTCCCCGCCAATCTCCCCAACCACTACACATGTAGTTGATTGGTTTGCTCTTGGACCACACTCCGCGTTTCCACCAAGTTTCTCTGACGTCAGTCTGCGTGTAATCTGGATGTCCAGATACTGGATCCGCCCATTAATTCCGGATCTAGCAAAGGACCTGAACCGCCAGTTAATGTTTTCGGCTGGCGCCACAATCAGTTTTTCCTTTTTTTTTTTTTTTTTTAACTAACGGCCATAACGGCCCCATAACGGTTTTCCTTCTTTACGGAATATCTCAGAAAGTACTTGGCCGATCTTTCTGAAAATTTGTAGCCATGTTCATTATGGGTCACGGATGATGCCCGATGTTTACCAGAATAGCCGTTACTAGCGGCTATAACGGACCAAAGGTTTTTCCTCTTTATGGAATATCTCACGCGTATTTAAGATAAACTGGGAGTACGTTTATATGCTTTGCATCTTGTTCTATTCTTTACTTTTCTGTCTTTCTTTTTTTCATTTTTCACATTGGGTCTGTAGTTTTCTGCATAACTTTGTTAGCATCCGAACTAGAAAACAAATACAATTAAGCGAACGAAGAGACGTGAGTGAAAGGATAGCCTTCGTGGCTGAGGTGGAAGCTTGGCAGGGTAGTGGACGCCAGTAATTCCCCCTTTTTTCCATTAACCTCAAACTAACACCATCAACAACTCACCAGAAAACAGTACAACCCCTCTCTAAATTTGCTTGCTCTCTCTCTCTCTCTCTCTTCTCTCTCCTCTCTCTCTCTCTCTGTACGTTGTAGTACATTTCCATATATTCCCCAAGCTCAGCCCACCCCCCACCCCCACTCTCTCCTTCCCCTTCGTTATTGTTATTTTCATTTTTATTTTCATTTTTTTGTTTGTTTATTATTGTTATTATATTTTTTTTCATTTCTCTTCTATTTTCATTTGATGTTCCATTATGATTGCATGACCGCTTTGTTTGCTTGTTTGCTTTCTTACATTATTTCATTTCACTGGATGTTGTAGTCCCTACTCAGGGCGAGGACTGGATGTAAAAAAGCACATCAGTGCTTATCTATTATCCTCGTAAATAAAGAATTTTGTTGTCTTGTCTTGTCTTGTCTTGTCTGTCTTCTCTCTCTCTCTCTCTCTCTCTCTCTCTGAGAGAGAGATAGAGACAGACAGACAGAGAGTCAGAGAGAGCAAAAAGCCTGACTGACCTTTTCTTTTTCTTTTATTAAAGTTGTAGTTTTATTTTCATCCATCCAGTGCAGTTGCTCTCTTGTAAACAACATCTGAAGGAGCATACCATCCCCACACCCACCCGAACCCTCCCTCCCCCCTACCCCAAGCACTTTCAGCCTTTCTCCTCCCCCCCCCCCCCCCCCCCCCCCCCCAGCCTTCCCTCCCTGTCCCAGTCCCTTGTCCGTCTCACTCGCCTCTTTGAGGAAAACAAACTAAAACCGATCAGAGTCACTGTCGGTGGTACACAGTCAGAGCCAGTTTTAAACACGGTCGTTACGTCAGCAAGGGATTTGTAGGGTGGAGAGCAGGTGGTGTTTGGGGATCCATCGACAAAACAGACATTTAATCTATCTCATTATCTGCCGCCCCTCCTCCTCCTCCTCCTCTCTCTCTCTCTCTCTCTCTCTCTCTCTCTCTCTCTCTCTCTCTAATACAAACATACAAACAACATATGAATGAACACAACATCCACTCGCTCTCTCTTTCTTTCTTCCTCTCCCCACTCTTCGCAAGCCCTCCCAGTACCCACCCCAGCCGCTGTGCAATCCCAGCTCATCGCCGGCGACATTCAGTGGCGGTTGTGTAACACGTACATTAGAGTATCAAAGGATGTATAGCGGGGAGACTGGATGGGATAATCCTGGGAAAATACAGCAATTTTCCTGCGCTCTGTCTCGCTGTTTGCCTCCTGTTCGTCCTGCTCCTGCTCTTGCTTCTCCTGCTTCTCCTGTTCCTTCTCCTCCTCTTACTCCACTACTTCTTTCTCCTTATCCCCTCTCTCTCTCTCTCTCTCTCTCTCTCTCTCTCTCTCTCTCTCTCTCTCTCTCTCCTCTGTATCTGTCTCTGTCTCTCTTTCTCTCTTTCTCTCCCTCTTCGTTGTATGTGTGTGTGTGTGTGTGTGTGTGTGTGTGTGTGTGCGTGCCGCGCGCGTGTGTGCGTGCGTGCGTGCGTGCGTGCGTGCGTGCGCATGTGTGTTGTGTTGTGTGTGTGTGTGTGTGCGCACATGCCTACTTGTGTGCATGTGTGCATGCATGCATCTCTTACTCTGATGCAAACAACATCTGGGCAAAACGCAACACCCTCTCCCTCCCTTTTTCCTCCTGTCCCCTCTCCCTCCCTTGGTTCCAACCACTGCACGGTCAGAACTCTTTGCTGGCGATACGCTGTAACAGCAGTGTGAACAGAGCCTTCAGAACTCTTTGCTGGCGATACGCTGTAACAGCAGTGTGAACAGAGCCTTCAGAACTCTTTGCTGGCGATACGCTGTAACAGCAGTGTGAACAGAGCCTTCAGAACTCTTTGCTGGCGATACGCTGTAACAGCAGTGTGAACAGAGCCTTCAGAACTCTTTGCTGGCGATACCTGTAAAGCAGTTGAACAGAGCCTTCAGAACTCTTGCTGGCGATACGCTGTAACAGCAGTGTGAACAGAGCTTCAGAACTCTTTGCTGCGATACGCTGTAACAGCAGTGTGAACAGAGCCTTCAGAACTCTTTGCTGGCGATACTCTGTAACAGCAGTGTTCTGAACAGAGCCTTCAGAACTCTTTGCTGGCGATACTCTGTAACAGCAGTGTTGAACAGAGCCTTCAGAACTCTTTGCTGGCGATACTCTGTAACAGCAGTGTTGCTGAACAGAGCCTTCAGAACTCTTTGCTGGCGATACTCTGTAACAGCAGTGTTCTGAACAGAGCCTTCAGAACTCTTTGCTGGCGATACTCTGTAACAGCAGTGTTGTGAACAGAGCCTTCAGAACTCTTTGCTGGCGATACTCTGTAACAGCAGTGTTCTGAACAGAGCCTTCAGAACTCTTTACTGGCGACAGGAGTGTTGTGAACAGATCCTTCAGAACTCTCTGCTGGCGATACTCTGTAACAGCAGTGTTGTGAACAGAGCCTTCAGAACTCTTTGCTGGCGATACTCTGTAACAGCAGTGTTTGAACAAGCCTTCAGAACTCTTACTGGCGACAGGAGTGTTGTGAACAGATCCTTCAGACTCTTGCTGGCGATACTCTGTAACAGCAGTGTTGTGAACAGAGCCTTCAGAACTCTTTCTGGCGACAGCAGTGCTGTGAACAAGCCTTCAGAACTCTTTGCTGGCATACTCTGTAACAGCAGTGCTGTGAACAGAGCCTTCAGAACTCTTTGCTGGCGATACGCTGTAACAGCAGTGTGAACAGAGCCTTCAGAACCTTTGCTGGCGATACTCTGTAACAGCAGTGTTGTGAACAGAACCTTCAGAACTCTTGCTGGCGATACTCTGTAAAGCAGTGTTGTGAACAGAGCCTTTAGAACTCTCTGCTGGCGATACTCTGTAACAGCAGTGTTGTGAACAGACCTTCAGAACTCTTTGCTGCGACAGCATGTGTGAAAAGCCTTAGAACCTTACTACGACAGCAGTGTTGTGAACAGAGCCTTTAGAACTCTCTGCTGGCGATACTCTGTAACAGCAGTGTTGTGAACAGAGCCTTCAGAACTCTTTGCTGGCGATACTCTGTAACAGCAGTGTTGTGAACAGAACCTTCAGAACTCTTTGCTGGCGATACTCTGTAACAGCAGTGTTGTGAACAGAGCCTTCAGAACTCTCTGCTGGCGATATCTGTAACAGCATGTTGTGAACAGAGCCTCAGAACCTTTGCTGGCGATACTCTGTAACAGCAGTGACAGAGCCTTCAGAACTCTCTGCTGGCGATACTCTGTAACAGCAGTGTTGTGAACAGAGCCTTCAGAACTCTCTGCTGGCGATACTCTGTAACAGCAGTGTTGTGAACAGAACCTTCAGAACTCTTTGCTGGCGATACTCTGTAACAGCATGTTGTGAACAGAACCTTCAGAACCCCTTGCTGGCGATACTCTGTAACAGCAGTGTGTGAACAGAACCTTCAGAACTCTCTGCTGGCGATACTCTGTAACAGCAGTGTTGTGAACAGAGCCTTTAGAACTCTCTGCTGGCGATACTCTGTAACAGCAGTGTTGTGAACAGAACCTTCAGAACTCTCTGCTGGCGATACTCTGTAACAGCAGTGTTGTGAACAGAACCTTCAGAACTCTTTACTGGCGACAGCAGTGCTGTGAACAGAGCCTTCAGAACTCTTTGCTGGCGATACTCTGTAACAGCAGTGCTGTGAACAGAGCCTTCAGAACTCTTTGCTGTTGCCTAACAGATTCTGCGGAGGAAGTGGGGCTGGATAGGACACACCCTAAGGAAGCCAGCATCCAGCACCACACGCCAAGCCTGACATGGAACCAGCAGGGGAAAAGGAAAAGAGGCCGACCTCGCAGCAGCTGGAGACGAGACACAGAAGCAGAGACAGGGGACAGGGGCAGGGGACCAACTGGACAGGCATTCAGCGAGCAGCCCAGAACCGAGTGCGATGGCGGAGTGTTGTCGATGGCCTATGCTCACCCTTGAGCTAGGGGCCTAAGTATACGTGAGCGCAGTTACACAGGTAGTTAACAATGAGAAGCCCTTGTGAATAGAGATGGATACACTCTGTGGCAGACGCCGTCGTCTCATTAGCGCATTGGCAGCGGTAGCCAGGAGGCATTAGCGACCAGATGGCTTCCTTACTGACGTGAATGGGGCCACCAACGGACAACCTTGTAATGCTCGTCTGTACAGAAAGAAGACTTGCTTATTGCTATGGAGCAGGTCCGACTTGCCAACTGTGATCATGCAGCCATTCTCAACGGGCCCTTGAGAGTTTGATTCTGTTTCATTTATGTACTGCCGTTCATGGCAATACGTTACCGTTTCACTAATTGTACCGTTACGTTTCGCAGTTATCCTACCGTTCGCAATGTGTATACCCCGTTTCGCAATTGTATACGTGACCGTTTCGCCAGTGTGTATACCGTTACCGTTTCGCCAATGTGTATACTGTTACCGTTTCGCCAATGTGTATACCGTGACCGTTTCGCCAATGTGTATACCGTGACCGTTTCGCCAATGTGTATACCGTGACCGTTTCGCTAAGTGATATACCGTTACCGTTTCGCCAATGTGTATAGACAACTAATCGTCAATCGGAATCGTAATCGTCAATATGCGTGTTCAATGGAGAAAATTTTGGGTCGTGCTACCTTTACTGAAGTAACTCCACAGCGAATAGAACAAAACTTCAACTCACAGTTAATTAATCCTTTGTCAGTGTGGCATGACTGAGT
>CM065747.1:4449081-4464081 GCA_033310375.1 Conus canariensis
ACACACACACACACACACACACACACACACACACACACACACACACACACACACTCACACACTACACACACACACACACACACACACACACACACACACACACACACACACACACACACACACACACACACACACACGTGCGAGCACGTGCGCAAGTACGCACGCCTTCACATGCAGACATCATAATTATGTTATCAATATCTAGGCCATTTATTCTCCTTCTCGGACTCTCACCACTATCTTTTTGTTTCTCTCTGTCTCTTTTGTCGTCTTTAGATAAAAAAAAAAGTATCTTCCTTTTCTTCCCGTCGGTATCTTTTGATCTGACCTGGGACAGAAACACTGAGGGCCTAGCGACAGAGAACAGAACACATCAGGTGGGGAAAGGGCGGTATCTTTTGATCTGACCTGGGACAGAAACACTGAGGGCCTAGCGACAGAGATCAGAACACATCAGGTGGGGAAAGGGAGGTATCTTTTGATCTGACCTGGGACAGAAACACTGAGGGCCTAGCGACAGAGATCAGAACACATCAGGTGGGGAAAGGGCGGTATCTTTTGATCTGACCTGGGACAGAAACACTGAGGGCCTAGCGACAGAGATCAGAACACATCAGGTGGGGAAAGGGCGGTATCTTTTGATCTGACCTGGGACAGAAACACTGAGGGCCTAGCGACAGAGATCAGAACACATCAGGTGGGGAAAGGGCGGTATCTTTTGATCTGACCTGGGACAGAAACACTGAGGGCCTAGCGACAGAGATCAGAACACATCAGGTGGGGAAAGGGCGGTATCTTTTGATCTGACCTGGGACAGAAACACTGAGGGCCTAGCGACAGAGATCAGAACACATCAGGTGGGGAAAGGGCGGTATCTTTTGATCTGACCTGGGACAGAAACACTGAGGGCCTAGCGACAGAGATCAGAACACATCAGGTGGGGAAAGGGCGGTATCTTTTGATCTGACCTGGGACAGAAACACTGAGGGCCTAGCGACAGAGATCAGAACACATCAGGTGGGGAAAGGGCGGTATCTTTTGATCTGACCTGGGACAGAAACACTGAGGGCCTAGCGACAGAGATCAGAACACATCAGGTGGGGAAAGGGCGGTATCTTTTGATCTGACCTGGGACAGAAACACTGAGGGCCTAGCGACAGAGATCAGAACACATCAGGTGGGGAAAGGGCGGTATCTTTTGATCTGACCTGGGACAGAAACACTGAGGGCCTAGCGACAGAGATCAGAACACATCAGGTGGGGAAAGGGCGGTATCTTTTGATCTGACCTGGAACAGAAACACTGAGGGCCTAGCGACAGAGATCAGAACACATCAGGTGGGGAAAGGGCGGTATCTTTTGATCTGACCTGGGACAGAAACACTGAGGGCCTAGCGACAGAGATCAGAACACATCAGGTGGGGAAAGGGCGGTATCTTTTGATCTGACCTGGGACAGAAACACTGAGGGTCTAGCGACAGAGATCAGAACACATCAGGTGGGGAAAGGGCGGTATCTTTTGATCTGACCTGGGACAGAAACACTGAGGGCCTAGCGACAGAGATCAGAACACATCAGGTGGGGAAAGGGCGGTATCTTTTGATCTGACCTGGGACAGAAACACTGAGGGCCTAGCGACAGAGAACAGAACACATCAGGTGGGGAAAGGGCGGTATCTTTTGATCTGACCTGGGACAGAAACACTGAGGGCCTAGCGACAGAGATCAGAACACATCAGGTGGGGAAAGGGAGGTATCTTTTGATCTGACCTGGGACAGAAACACTGAGGGCCTAGCGACAGAGATCAGAACACATCAGGTGGGGAAAGGGCGGTATCTTTTGATCTGACCTGGGACAGAAACACTGAGGGCCTAGCGACAGAGATCAGAACACATCAGGTGGGGAAAGGGCGGTATCTTTTGATCTGACCTGGGACAGAAACACTGAGGGCCTAGCGACAGAGATCAGAACACATCAGGTGGGGAAAGGGCGGTATCTTTTGATCTGACCTGGGACAGAAACACTGAGGGCCTAGCGACAGAGATCAGAACACATCAGGTGGGGAAAGGGCGGTATCTTTTGATCTGACCTGGGACAGAAACACTGAGGGCCTAGCGACAGAGATCAGAACACATCAGGTGGGGAAAGGGCGGTATCTTTTGATCTGACCTGGGACAGAAACACTGAGGGCCTAGCGACAGAGATCAGAACACATCAGGTGGGAAAGGGCGGTATCTTTTGATCTGACCTGGGACAGAAACACTGAGGGCCTAGCGACAGAGATCAGAACACATCAGGTGGGGAAAGGGCGGTATCTTTTGATCTGACCTGGGACAGAAACACTGAGGGCCTAGCGACAGAGATCAGAACACATCAGGTGGGGAAAGGGCGGTATCTTTTGATCTGACCTGGGACAGAAACACTGAGGGCCTAGCGACAGAGATCAGAACACATCAGGTGGGGAAAGGGCGGTATCTTTTGATCTGACCTGGGACAGAAACACTGAGGGCCTAGCGACAGAGATCAGAACACATCAGGTGGGGAAAGGGCGGTATCTTTTGATCTGACCTGGAACAGAAACACTGAGGGCCTAGCGACAGAGATCAGAACACATCAGGTGGGGAAAGGGCGGTATCTTTTGATCTGACCTGGGACAGAAACACTGAGGGCCTAGCGACAGAGATCAGAACACATCAGGTGGGGAAAGGGCGGTATCTTTTGATCTGACCTGGGACAGAAACACTGAGGGTCTAGCGACAGAGATCAGAACACATCAGGTGGGGAAAGGGCGGTATCTTTTGATCTGACCTGGGACAGAAACACTGAGGGCCTAGCGACAGAGATCAGAACACATCAGGTGGGGAAAGGGCGGTATCTTTTGATCTGACCTGGGACAGAAACACTGAGGGCCTAGCGACAGAGATCAGAACACATCAGGTGGGGAAAGGGCGGTATCTTTTGATCTGACCTGGGACAGAAACACTGAGGGCCTAGCGACAGAGATCAGAACACATCAGGTGGGGAAAGGGCGGTATCTTTTGATCTGACCTGGGACAGAAACACTGAGGGCCTAGCGACAGAGATCAGAACACATCAGGTGGGGAAAGGGCGGTATCTTTTGATCTGACCTGGGACAGAAACACTGAGGGCCTAGCGACAGAGATCAGAACACATCAGGTGGGGAAAGGGCGGTATCTTTTGATCTGACCTGGGACAGAAACACTGAGGGCCTAGCGACAGAGATCAGAACACATCAGGTGGGGAAAGGGCGGTATCTTTTGATCTGACCTGGGACAGAAACACTGAGGGCCTAGCGACAGAGATCAGAACACATCAGGTGGGGAAAGGGCGGTATCTTTTGATCTGACCTGGGACAGAAACACTGAGGGCCTAGCGACAGAGATCAGAACACATCAGGTGGGGAAAGGGCGGTATCTTTTGATCTGACCTGGAACAGAAACACTGAGGGCCTAGCGACAGAGATCAGAACACATCAGGTGGGGAAAGGGCTCTGTGGGCTGGCTCCCCACTTTGCCTTAAACATGTGGCTACTAAGAATAAAAGGAAAAGATGCTCCCAGGATTCACCGAAAGGGGGAGAGAATGATGAATCCATCGGTGCTCAACCAATCATGACTGCAAATCCCAAACGGACTATGAACATGGACCAAATGGAATATCCATGTGTCTGTGGAAAGCGTTTCGCTACCACCCGTGGCATGAAGATCCACAGAACAAAGATGGGATGTGTGAAGACTCATCTGAATGAGCAGCAGCGCACTGCATCAGCAGATAAGACGTCGGAAGACCAAGGCCAGGATTTAAACCACAGTGCCAAGGACATCCACGCTGTTGGTTCGGATGAGGAATTTGCACAGGCCCTCGATGCCAGGCGCCTGAAACTCAACCTGCCACGAGCAAACGAAACTGAAGATTGGGAGAAACTGGATGCAAAAATCGTCCGAAGACTCGATGCACTGATAGGGAAAAGCACCCTGGAACACAAACTAGCCACATATGGGGACATTGTGTATGCCACATGTAGAGACGCCTATGGAGCAAAACTACCCAAAGAGAAAACACCTCCAAAGAAATCCAGACGCCAAGAAAAGATGGACAAGATCAGGGTCCAAAAGAAAAACCTCAAGATGCAAATGAAGACCGCACTGCCAGCTGAAAAACAAGGCTTGGAAAAACTGTGGAAAGACCTGAAAGAAAAACACAGCGCCCTCAGCAAAGCGGAATCTGCGAGGAAGAGGAAGAGCAAAAAGAAGAAGACACAAGAGCGCTTCTTCAGAGACCCCTTCCAGTTTGCCAGAACACTGTTTGAGCAGCCAAAATCTGGGACCCTAAGCGTGGACAAAGGAGTTCTTGAGCAGCATCTGAGGAAAACATACTCTGACCCACAGAGCAAAGCACCACTTGACATTCAAGGTCTGGTGTGGCCAACCAACCCTGAGGAACAGTTCAATGGCAAGCCTCCAACGTTGGCGGAAATCAAGAAGGTGGTCGACAAAGCCAGAGCCAAATCATCACCAGGGCCAAACGGAATACCTTACCAGCTTTACAAGAAATGTCCCAAGGTGCTGGAGTGGCTCCACAGGCTGCTGCGATCGGCTTGGAGAAACCAGAAGATCAGCGGCCAGTGGATGACGGCAGATGGTGTGTACATCCCCAAAGAGCAAAACTCAATTGACATCAGCCAGTTCAGGCCAATATCACTACTGAACGTCGAAGGGAAAATCTTCTTCTCTGTCATGGCAGCAAGGCTGACCTTCTTCTCTGTCATGGCAGCAAGGCTGACCAAGTACCTGATGGAAAACAAGTACTTGGATGTGTCAGTCCAGAAAGGTGGCATCCCAGGCGTGGCTGGCTGTGTAGAACACGCCACAATGATCTGGGACGCAATCCAAAAAGCAAAAACAGAAAAGAGAGACCTGGACGTAGTGTGGCTTGATCTGGCAAACGCATATGGATCTGTGCCCCATGAGATGATACAGTTGGCTCTTGAGATGTACCATGTGCCAAAGAACATCTGCGACATGCTCAAGAAGTACTTCAATGGCTTCTCAATGCGGTTCTCCACCAAGGAGTACACAACAGACTGGATCAACTTGGAAGTGGGTATTGCAATGGGCTGTGCAATTTCCCCAATACTGTTCGTGCTGGCAATGGAACTCATCTTGAAAGCAGCAACGAACAACGCGAGACAAACAGACCTTGGCGATGGATACAAGATGCCTCCTCTCAAGGCCTTCATGGATGACACTACAGTGATTTCATCCAGAGAAGACGAGACACGTCATGTGCTGGAGAGGCTGGACGACATAGTTGCCTCATCCAGAATGAAGTTCAAGCCAAAGAAATCACGGAGTCTCTCACTGAGGAAAGGAAAAGTGGCCGGATCTGTGGTCTTCAGTGTTGCCAACCAGGCCATTCCAACAGTCACAGAAGAACCAGTCAAGAGCCTTGGAAGATGGTATGATGATACGCTGAAAGACACACAAAGAGCAAAAGAAACCAAGCAGATGGCGGAGGAAGGCTTGGAGACCATTGACCAGTGTGGGCTCCCTGGCAAATACAAGGTCTGGTGTCTGCAGTTCATGCTGATACCACAGCTCCTGTGGCCTCTGATGATATACGACATCTGCACCAGCATAGTGGAGGCAATGGAAGCCAAAATCAACAAGTTCACAAGGAAATGGCTTGGTGTCCCACCCTGTCTGACTGACATAGCGCTGTACTGTCGCCAAGCAAAGCTGAAACTACCACTGAAATCCATCCTGGAGGAATACAAAGCAGGGAAGATCAGACTTCAAAGCATGCTGGAGGACTCAGGAGACAAGGTGGTAGAAGCAATCAAGCCCCAGCTGAAGACAGGCAGAAAATGGAAAGTTCAAGAGGCGATGGATTCTGCAAAAGAAAGTCTCAAGATCAGAGAAATAACAGGACACACACAGACCAACAGACAAGGACTGGGGGTGACCAAAACTGAATGGTGGTCAAAGGCCAAAGGAAAAGCCAAAAGAGACATGATGATTCAGGAGATGAGAAAGAAGAAGACCAAAAAAGACTCCTAAAAGCAGTCCAGCAGAGCCAGCAAGGGCAATGGACAACGTGGGAGAATGCACTCCAAAGAAGTCTCACTTGGAATGACATTTGGCGCATGGCCCCTCTCAGGATCAGCTTCATTCTCAGATCTGCATATGACCTTCTGCCCTCAAATGCAAACCTGGTGAAGTGGGGGAAAACAGACGATCCTGCATGCCCCCTCTGCCATGAAAAACAAACAGTGGAGCATGTCCTAAGCTCATGTAAAGTAGCCCTGGCTCAAGGAAGGTACACATGGAGGCACAACCAAGTGCTCAAAGAGATTGTACAAGTAGTCTGGGCTAGTACCAACACCACAAAAGGGAAAATCAGGACTCCAAAAGCACCCGCAACATTCTTCACGGCAGGAGGCAGCAAATCATGGCCAAGAACAACAGTGCCAGTCGAAACATGCAGGGAGAGTCTGCTGGACGGGGCAGATGACTGGGAGTGCACTGCAGACCTCCCAGAATGGAAGAGTCACCCAGAGATCATCAGCAAGAGTGGCATGAGACCAGACATAGTAGTCCATTCTAAGTCAACCAAGCAGCTGATCATGATCGAGCTCACGGTGCCATATGAGAACAGAATGGAGGCAGCTCAAATCTACAAGACTGAAAAGTATGCTGATCTGGCAAACAGCCTGAGGAGAGAAGGCTATCAGGTCAAAGTCCTCACTGCAGAAATTGGAGCTAGGGGGTTTGTAGGAACGTCTGCATACAGCCTCATGAAACAGCTCTCAGTTGCAGGGAAGGAAAAAACCAGAGCCCTGAAAGCAATGGCAGAAGCGGCAGAGAGGTGTTCAAGCTGGATCTGGTCAAGGAGGAACAAAAGTGAACTTCATAAGGCTTAATTTCCCTACAAATATCAGGTGTCCCTGTGGCTCAGTGGTTAAAGCGCGAGTCATTAAGTGGAAAATGAGCATGTCCAGAGGGTCATGGGTTCGAATCCCAGCCATGGCTCGTCCCAAGATGGGAAAAAAAAGGGGGCAGCAGAGGGACATCCGGAGTCATGAACCGGGTGTGGCCCAACCCCCCTAGAGTGTCAGGAGATAAGGGCCGAAACACTTGCTTGAAGGGGGCTTCTCTTCTGAGGACTCTCTGCTGCCACGCTCTCCACGAGTTTCTTTCTACTGATCTGACCTGGGACAGAAACACTGAGGGCCTAGCGACAGAGATCAGAACACATCAGGTGGGGAAAGGGCGGTATCTTTTGATCTGACCTGGGACAGAAACACTGAGGGCCTAGCGACAGAGATCAGAACACATCAGGTGGGGAAAGGGCGGTATCTTTTGATCTGACCTGGGACAGAAACACTGAGGGCCTAGCGACAGAGATCAGAACACATCAGGTGGGGAAAGGGCGGTATCTTTTGATCTGACCTGGAACAGAAACACTGAGGGCCTAGCGACAGAGATCAGAACACATCAGGTGGGGAAAGGGCGGTATCTTTTGATCTGACCTGGGACAGAAACACTGAGGGCCTAGCGACAGAGATCAGAACACATCAGGTGGGGAAAGGGCGGTATCTTTTGATCTGACCTGGGACAGAAACACTGAGGGCCTAGCGACAGAGATCAGAACACATCAGGTGGGGAAAGGGCGGTATCTTTTGATCTGACCTGGGACAGAAACACTGAGGGCCTAGCGACAGAGATCAGAACACATCAGGTGGGGAAAGGGCGGTATCTTTTGATCTGACCTGGGACAGAAACACTGAGGGCCTAGCGACAGAGATCAGAACACATCAGGTGGGGAAAGGGCGGTATCTTTTGATCTGACCTGGGACAGAAACACTGAGGGCCTAGCGACAGAGATCAGAACACATCAGGTGGGGAAAGGGCGGTATCTTTTGATCTGACCTGGAAGAGAAACACTGAGGGCCTAGCGACAGAGATCAGAACACATCAGGTGGGGAAAGGGCGGTATCTTTTGATCTGACCTGGGACAGAAACACTGAGGGCCTAGCGACAGAGATCAGAACACATCAGGTGGGGAAAGGGCGGTATCTTTTGATCTGACCTGGGACAGAAACACTGAGGGCCTAGCGACAGAGATCAGAACACATCAGGTGGGGAAAGGGCGGTATCTTTTGATCTGACCTGGGACAGAAACACTGAGGGCCTAGCGACAGAGATCAGAACACATCAGGTGGGGAAAGGGCGGTATCTTTTGATCTGACCTGGGACAGAAACACTGAGGGCCTAGCGACAGAGATCAGAACACATCAGGTGGGGAAAGGGCGGTATCTTTTGATCTGACCTGGAAGAGAAACACTGAGGGCCTAGCGACAGAGATCAGAACACATCAGGTGGGGAAAGGGCGGTATCTTTTGATCTGACCTGGGACAGAAACACTGAGGGCCTAGCGACAGAGATCAGAACACATCAGGTGGGGAAAGGGCGGTATCTTTTGATCTGACCTGGGACAGAAACACTGAGGGCCTAGCGACAGAGATCAGAACACATCAGGTGGGGAAAGGGCGGTATCTTTTGATCTGACCTGGGACAGAAACACTGAGGGCCTAGCGACAGAGATCAGAACACATCAGGTGGGGAAAGGGCGGTATCTTTTGATCTGACCTGGAAGAGAAACACTGAGGGCTTAGCGACAGAGATCAGAACACATCAGGTGGGGAAAGGGCGGTATCTTTTGATCTGACCTGGGACAGAAACACTGAGGGCCTAGCGACAGAGATCAGAACACATCAGGTGGGGAAAGGGCGGTATCTTTTGATCTGACCTGGGACAGAAACACTGAGGGCCTAGCGACAGAGATCAGAACACATCAGGTGGGGAAAGGGCGGTATCTTTTGATCTGACCTGGGACAGAAACACTGAGGGCCTAGTGACAGAGATCAGAACACATCAGGTGGGGAAAGGGCGGTATCTTTTGATCTGACCTGGGACAGAAACACTGAGGGCCTAGCGACAGAGATCAGAACACATCAGGTGGGGAAAGGGCGGTATCTTTTGATCTGACCTGGGACAGAAACACTGAGGGCCTAGCGACAGAGATCAGAACACATCAGGTGGGGAAAGGGCGGTATCTTTTGATCTGACCTGGGACAGAAACACTGAGGGCCTAGCGACAGAGATCAGAACACATCAGGTGGGGAAAGGGCGGTATCTTTTGATCTGACCTGGGACAGAAACACTGAGGGCCTAGCGACAGAGATCAGAACACATCAGGTGGGGAAAGGGCGGTATCTTTTGATCTGACCTGGGACAGAAACACTGAGGGCCTAGCGACAGAGATCAGAACACATCAGGTGGGGAAAGGGCGGTATCTTTTGATCTGACCTGGGACAGAAACGCTGAGGGCCTAGCGACAGAGATCAGAACACATCAGGTGGGGAAAGGGCGGTATCTTTTGATCTGACCTGGGACAGAAACGCTGAGGGCCTAGCGACAGAGATCAGAACACATCAGGTGGGGAATGGGCGGTATCTTTTGATCTGACCTGTGACAGAAACACTGAGGGTCTAGCGACAGAGATCAGAACACATCAGGTGGGGAAAGGGCGGTATCTTTTGATCTGACCTGGAACAGAAACGCTGAGGGCCTAGCGACAGAGATCAGAACACATCAGGTGGGGAATGGGCGGTATCTTTTGATCTGACCTGGGACAGAAACACTGAGGGCCTAGCGACAGAGATCAGAACACATCAGGTGGGGAAAGGGCGGTATCTTTTGATCTGACCTGGGACAGAAACACTGAGGGCCTAGCGACAGAGATCAGAACACATCAGGGGGGGAAAGGGCGGTATCTTTTGATCTGACCTGGGACAGAAACACTGAGGGCCTAGCGACAGAGATCAGAACACATCAGGTGGGGAAAGGGCGGTATCTTTTGATCTGACCTGGGACAGAAACACTGAGGGCCTAGCGACAGAGATCAGAACACATCAGGTGGGGAAAGGAGAGATGGAGGCAGATGGGGTGGGGGTGGGGTGACGGGGGGTAAGTGAGAGTGGGATGGCAAGGAATAGATCGGAGTTTAGAAATAAGGTGTGACAGAGACAAAGGAGAACCAGACAGATGTAACAGCTATAGAGACAGAGGGAGCTTGGAACAGGTTAAAGAGAGAGAGAGAAAGGGAGAGAGAGAGAGAGACAAAGACAGAGACAGAGAGACAGACAGAGACAGAGATAGACAGAGACAGAGAGATTTGGACTGTGAACAAAATCATAACATCAACATTGACAACGCTTTGCATTTGCTGAGATTTCACTTCATCACACGGTGCATGCACAGGCCTTTACTACGAGTGGTTGTTTATCAATGGATGAAATACATGTGACAGGAAAAGAGGAGTCCTCAGAAGGGGAGAGAGAGAGAGAGAGAGAGAGAGAGAGAGGAGAGGGGGGGGGGGGGGGGGAGGGAGAGAGAGTGAGAGAGAGAGAGGGGAGGGGGGGGGGAGGGAGAGAGAAAGTGAGAGGAGAGAGAGAGAGAGCGGTGGGGGAGAGAGAGAGGAGAGAGAGAGAGAGAGAGAGAGGAGAGAGAGGAGCAGGGGAGAGGAGAGAGTGAAAGAACGAGAGAGCGAAAGAGAGAGGGGTAGTTAGAGAGAGAGAGAGAGAGGCAGAGAGAGAGGGAGAGAGGGGGGAGATAGAGAGAGAGATAAAGAGACAGAGAGACAGACAGAGAGACAGACAGACAGACAGACAGGCAGACAGACAGAGAGTGAGAAAGAGAGTGAAAGAGAGAGGGAGAGAGAGAAAGAGGGGCAGAGAGAGAGGAGAGAGGGAGAGGGAGAGAGACAGGGGGAGAGAGAAAGAGAGAGGAGAGAGAGAGAGAGAGAGAGAGAGAGAGAGAGAGAGAGAGAGAGACAGACAGACAGACAGACAGACAGACAGAGAGCCCATCATCAACACTGTCAGCCGTAATGAATTACGAGAGGCCCAATTGGTCTCTTCGATGAACTGAGGAAACACGGAGCTTGATATCCTCTCGTGCCGTTTATGAATAACGTAGTAACGTAAGTCCCCACAGATAGGACCCTGGGGGGACAGTTTCACCCTACTGACAGCGTTCTTGGCGTCCGACAGTTTATTCCATTCCGCCCTCGGCAGGTTTCGTTCACGGCAGCGCTGTGCCAAATTGGGATAATTGACAACAGAGGAGCCGCATGGATGGACATAGATAAGACATGGTCTTCAAATATCCTGCAAGACTGAAAAGTATGCTGATCTGGCAAACAGCCTGAGGAGAGAAGGCTATCAGGTCAAAGTCCTCACTGCAGAAATTGGAGCTAGGGGGTTTGTAGGAACGTCTGCATACAGCCTCATGAAACAGCTCTCAGTTGCAGGGAGGGAAAAAACCAGAGCCCTGAAAGCAATGGCAGAAGCGGCAGAGAGGTGTTCAAGCTGAATCTGGTCAAGGAGGAACAAAAGTGAACTTCATAAGGCTTAAATTTCCTACAAATATCAGGTGTCCCTGTGGCTCAGTGGTTAGAGTGCGAGTCATTAAGTGGAAAATGAGCATGTCCAGAGGGTCATGGGTTCGAACCCCAGCCATGGTTCGTCCCAAGATCGGAAAAAAAGGGGGCAGCAGAGGGACATCCGGAGTCATGAACCAGGTGTGGCCCAACCCCCCTAGAGTGTCAGGAGATAAGGGCCGAAACACTTGCTTGAAGGGGGGCTTCTCTTCTGAGGACTCTCTGCTGCCACGCTCTCCACGAGTTTCTTTCTACTCCTTGTCTTGACGTCTTTCGGTCTCATCTCATTTTTGTTGAAATATGAGTCACAATGCATTAGAAGGTATTTAAGATTTGTCCTTGATCAGCTTGAGGTGTATGGGATGACACATCACCTCCAAATGATGAGAGCTGTGTTAATTCAAGAGATGTAATCACTGATCATGGATACAATCAGTCTGACCAGTGAGGCAACTTCACCAGCCTTCAGGTCTGTCAGATGGAGTCTCTGTCCATGTATCTAAATTTTACTCGCGCCAATCATGTGCTGCATTAAAGTGTCTGCAATATGTGTCGCTATTGAAAAGGGTTATTACAAGCCTGTAACTTGCTATACAGTCAAACCAATGGTATGCAAAATCAGAGTACCTGGAACAAGTTTCATGTTCTTTGCCTTTGCTACAGAAAAGGGTATTTACAAAGTCGCCTCTTTGTACCGATCCATGCCAATGTTATGTGGTATGAAAATACCTTCAGCAAGTTTTTTTTTCTCAAAATTAATATTATCTTCACTAAAGTGGATATTAACCATCTCTAAACTCTTTCCTTTTTTCGCGCAAGTGTTTTCTCGCATTATAATGCCTGCAAAAGTGTGTCATGTTCATTACCTTTGCCCAAAAGGATCAATACAAGTTCGTACCTCTCTGCTTATTCTTCCAAATGTTACGTTGCATGGGAATGCCTGAAAATAGCTGTTAATGTTCCTCGCCTTTGATTAAAAAATCTAAAACCTCGCAACTCTCCATTCATGCCAATGTTAAGTTGCATCAGAAGTCTTGCAACACGTTTTTAGTTCCTTGATCTTCACTACGTGAGGGATATCTATAAGCTGGCAACTCCCTGTTTTATCTGTGCCAGTGCTATGTTGCATGAGAATGCCTGTAACAAGCTTTTGATTATTTCATTTTCGCTAAATAAAGAATACATATAAGCTTTCAACTCTCCGTTCATTCATTCCAGTGTTCATTGGACCAGAATGCCTGCAACAATGGTTTCAATCTTCACTAAGCAAAGGATATTTACACCTTGGAAATCTGTGTGTTTCTACCAGTGTTCAGTTGTACTGGAATGGCGGCAACAAGTTTTAATGGTCTTAACCTTTGGAAGATAAAGGGTATTTTCGAGCCTGCGATTCTTATCATTCATGCAAATAATACATACGATCAGAATGCCTATAGCAAGTTTTTAATACTCTTTAAATTTGTTATAAAATGGAACTCTAAACATTTCTAATTTCCACTGCTAAAAAGAATTCTCTGGAAACTCTACAAACCACGAGACTGTTCGCTCAGATCATGATCCCAATGTCCATAGTGTTGCCGGCTAAGATCATGATCCCAATGTCCATAGTGTTGCCGGCTACAGATCATGATCCCAATGTCCTTCGCTAAGTGATCCAATGTCCATAGTGTTGCCGGCTATAGATCATGATCCCAATGTCCATAGTGTTGCCGGCTACAGATCATGATCCCAATGTCCATAGTGTTGCCGGCTACAGATCATGATCCCAATGTCCATAGTGTTGCCGGCTACAGATCATGATCCCAATGTCCATAGTGTTGCCGGCTACAGATCATGATCCCAATGTCCATAGTGTTGCCGGCTATAGATCATGATCCCAATGTCCATAGTGTTGCCGGCTATTTCCAAGTTGATTTGACAGGAGCAGGGGAAGAGTGCTTTACATCTCCATTCCCCTTCACCCACCCCACCTCCTCTCTACATCCCCTCCAACTTCATCTCCAACACACACACACACACACACACACACACACACACACACACACACACACACACACACACACACACACACACGCAGCACACACACACACACACACACACACACACACACACACACACACACACACATGCGTGTGCACGCATCCGGACGAGCACACATACACTCAGAGAGAGAGAGAGAGAGAGAGAGAGAGAGAGAGAGAGAGAGAGAGAGAGAGAGAGAGAGAGTTGCAGACATCTATTTGCCAGAGGTGCTGGAAGCCGTAACCATGACTACGTCTGCTGCTCCTGGGAGGACGGGTGAAGCAGAAAATTCCTCTCTTCCCCTGTCCTCCCCCCCCCCCCCCCCTTCACCGTCTATCTCTGTATCCACCCGTGTCCCTCTCTCTAGTCTCATCACGCCCCATCTTTCATTTCAAGTGAATTTTCACGTGCAAACTGAAGTCCGAGGTCATATTCACACCCATAAATGTCCGCATACATGCCAGCACAGGCACTCTCTCTTACTGTCTGTCTGTCTGTCTGTCTGTCTGTCTGTCTGTCTGTCTGTCTGTCTCTCTCTCTCTCTCTCCTCTCTCTCTCTCTCTCTCTCTCTCTCTCTCTCTCTCTCTCTCTCTCTCCTTCTCCAGTTCTTCCTTTTTTTCCAGCCCCCATCCTTCCTCTCTTCCAATTCTGAGACACCAGACAATGTATATGTCTACTTCAGTGGAAGTAGAAGAGATCAAAGAGCAAGCCAGACATGTAATTTGTTAATGTCTTTGGGAAAACAGCCTGGGGGGTTCTGACAAGGAAACGATGTCTGCTTTCGTCTCGGCAATCCCGTGCAGGCCAGCTTTCACAGTGAATGGAACAGGGCATGTTGAAACTTCACCACGCATTCCAGTCTCTGTTATGTCTGTCATCAGGTTTTGAAACAAATTTTAAAGAGAAATCATAATTATTCCACCAGAAAAAAGGCACTAACAAATTATAAGACCAGACATGACGCGTGTCGAAGCGTTTCCATTGTCCTGAATTGTTGATTGCCTTGCCTGAATAAGACCAAAGAGGTCGAAACGCGTCGTGTTTTGTCTGGTAATTTGTTTGTCTCTTTTGTCCAGTGGAATAATTAGAATTTCTCTTTCAAATTGGTTTCAATTTCCGCCTGATTAACATTAGGTGTTGCATGTTATGTTACTTTCATTTTTTCTTATTTTTTTAAAGATGTAACATGGGGATCAGACTGGCAGCTTTTCGGGTTTGTTGTGTGCTTTTCTTGTCGTTGTTAGCTTTACATGCGAACAGATTGTGCAGTTCATTACGTAGATTTGCTTTTGTGTAAAACAAGGTGAATTGATTTTTTTTTTTGCATGTGAGTCTGATGTTTCTGATCTCCAAAGTAAGTGCAAATTTCCTGTTCATTTGTTTGCTTACACGACATGCGCGACACACAGATCTTGTGCATCGATTAACGTAGGCCATTGTTCTTCTTGTTGACA
>CM065747.1:4469081-4476581 GCA_033310375.1 Conus canariensis
TTTCCATAATGCCCGAGATATGCCAATTGTCTTTTTCCTAGCTTTCCTTACTATCGGTTCCATGGCTTTCTCTAAAGACAGTTTTGTTGTTAAGGTAAAGCCAAGATAAACATATGCATTGACTACTTCAAGGACTTCTCCATTTAAGTACCATTTCTCTCTTGCTGCCAGATGGCCTCCTTTTCTGAATACCATAATTTTAGTTTTTGTTAAATTTACTGTTAATCCTGTTCTATTAGATGCTTTAGCCAATACATTCAATTGGTTTTGTAATCCTACTACAGTGTGTGATACTAAAGCTATGTCATCTGCAAACAATAGAGTAAATATTTCTTCTATCAGGTTGGACAATACAATACCATGTCTTCCATCTCTCCTTAAGTCATCTGCTACTTCGTTTATAAATAAACAGAAAATTTTGGGTGAAAGTAAGCAGCCTTGTTTAACACCCACTGGTGACCTAAAGAACTCTGTGTAATCATAACCGACTCGCACACAACAAAGAACATTTTCATACATGCTTTTGAGTAATTTCAGCATTTTTCTTGACAATCCTTTTCTCGCCAGACAAGCCCATAGGTTATCACGATTTACAGAATCAAATGCTTTCTGGTAGTCTATGAAGGCTACATAAACTTTTCCTTTTCTCTGAGCCAAGCTTTTCTGTACTATACTGTACAGAGTGAATATATGGTCTACCGTAGAATAGCCCGCTCGGAAGCCTGCTTGCTGCTCTGTAATTTGTTTAGTTTCCTCTATCCATGTGCTCAATCTCTTATTCAAAATATATGTAAAGATCTTGCTGACTACGCTTATAAGCGATACACCTCTGTAGTTACCATGGTCGTCAGGATTACCTTTCTTGTAAATAGGCACTATAATGGACTTCGACCAGAATTCAGGAAAGTATCCTGCCTCAAGGAGGGCATATATGTACTTTAACAAAAACGGTATTGTATCAACGCTTTTTAATATTTCTGCTGGGATACCATCCCACCCGCTAGCTTTATTTCTTTTAAGTGTCGTATGGCCTCACCTATTTCGTCTGTTGTTATTAGTTCGTCAGTGGGTTCAGACACCAACTGCTGGCGTGGCACTTGGTCTTTAGTTGTATTCAAAAGTGTCTCAAAATGCTCATGCCACCGTTCTTTTGAAATGTTTGGTTTGGGAACACTATTTCGGAGGACAGAACGAACAGTGGTCCAGAATTTTGAGCTGTCCGAACATGTGTCAGTAAGGGATTTTACCTGTTCCTTTTTAAACTGTTCTCGTTTTTCTTTTTGCATGTCTTTATATTCCTTCCTCTCTTGGCAGTATGCCATTCTCTTTTCTATTCTAGTTTTATTGTCCTTCGCATTTCTATACTGGCTTAATGCTCTTCTTGTGACAAGTTTCTTCGCCTTACAATCCTGATCAAACCAAGTAGGCTCTCTCCAGGGTTCATTACTACAAAGCATAGTTTTGGTCATGCACTGAGACACATTATTTAAGTAACAAGTGAATGTTTGAATAGCACTCTCTAAATTGACGTTTACTAATGCTGTGGCTTCTTGAAGAAGAGAGACGGCGCTATCAGTCTGTGTTGCTGCTACAAGCACATCTCTTTTATCTTCATCCCATATTATTTTTGTAAATCGTTTTTTTCTGTACCTCTGTAAAAGTGCCATTGACAATAGTTTTTGTTTGATAAACATAGTTCCACAGGAAAATGCTGAGACAGGACTTCCTTCCCAACACACAAATAAAGGTCAAATTGTAACAAATCATGCGAACATAACATGTAGTCAATTACACTGTTTCCACACGTAGAAACGAAAGTATATTTCCCCTCTCTATCCCCATCACAAAAACCATTTAAAATGACCAAGTCATAGCCTTCACATAAAGTTAATAAATGAGACCCAAAGAGATTTGTATTTTTGTCTTGTGATTGTCTTTCAGGTCCAGTATACACATCTTCAGTCCTCCCCCATGGTTCACGATCAAAGTCCAAGACTGAGGCGACAGGATTAGACACTCCTACCCTACTATTTAAATCCCCACATATGATAAAATGCACGTCCTTATACTTTTGTAATACATTTGTCAAACACGTATCTAAGTTTGAAATGTCACAGTCTATTTCAGCCTGCTGGTACCAAGTCGAATTTTGAGGATGAACGTATGTGCATACCATAACAACATCATGTTTTGAAAGTAATAACTGTTTTGAAAATTTACAGCAAACAATGTTTGGTAGCAAACACTCAATCTGTTTACAGTACTGGGATAAATTTTTCTTTACAAGAACGATCACGCCTCCTGATTTTCTACCAGGGCCTATCTGATGTGCATTAGCAAAAAAACAATCATGCATTTGAAAGATATCACTGAGAAAGGAAACGGTATCAACGAAAGTCTCTACTAGACAAACTACATCAAACTTGCTGACATAATTTACAAAACCTTGTTCTTTGAGGCGGGCCACAAGCCCACCTATGTTCCACGTCACCACCCTCAGGCAGCACTCAGTCGTCTTTGTCGTCGTTGTCGCTACATCACCGTCTTGGACGGCCTGGCCACATCCCTATCTGCTGCAGGTGGGTGGTGGTCTCTGATTGTTGATGCCCCGTGTACCATTGTCCCGAGTAGAGTTGCCTCGTAAAGCGCCGCCCCTGCCCCGTCCACCTCGCAACCCATGAGGAGTATACGGCCCTTCGTGTCGATCTCCAACATCAGGAGGGGTGGCCCCACGGCCAAAGCCCCGTGGTGTTGCTGACTTGGCATTGAAACAGGGCGACCAGCCATCTACTTGTCGAGGTGGGGTATCCAGTTCATCGTGACATCCAGGAGGAGGGGCTTCACGTCTCGACCGTGATTGTTGTATTGAGGTACTGCTGCTGCCCTGCCCCTCATAAGAAGTCTGATCTTCACGGTGTTGCTGTCCCGACTCTGGTCGTTGTTTCTGCTGGTCCTGGTGCTGTTGCAGTTGGGAGAACAGTCGCGTTCGAGGGCGTGACTTGCGGAATGATTCGTTGGCAACAGAAGACAATGCTGGTTTCTTCCCTTCTACTTCGCCTTCTTTGTCCCAGTTGTGACTGCCAACTTTGTTTGCTCCGTCCTCCTCCGTTCTTGACTTCATTGTTGGTGAGTTGGTGTCACGACTGGCTGCATGCAACTGCTTGTTTCTCTCTTGTTGACAATTTGATTGCACGACGTCAAACCTATTGCTTTCACGTGCAGGAAAATTCCGTGCTGACTGGCTGCAGAATTTCGTTATTTTTTGTGAGTGCGTGTCAAAGGTCAGCACACCATCTGGAGTGTATAGTTTGTCATAAACAAGACTGGCCCGTTCGTTTTTGGAATGATACTGTTTCATCACCCCAATTAACCCCTTTCTTCTTTCTCTCACAGTTTTGGAAAAGTCTTCCGAGATTCCGAAGTTGGTGCCTTTTAGTTTGTAGGCGCTTCTCCCGACCCTTTCTCTGTCTTTAAAACTCAGGAATCGGACAACGATCGCCTTCCCCACACTCCTGACCCTTTCTCTGTCTTTAAAACTCAGGAACCGGACAACGATCGCCTTCCCCACACTCCTGACCCTTTCTCTGTCTTTAAAACTCAGGAACCGGACAACGATCGCCTTCCCCACACTCCTGACCCTTTCTGTGTCTTTAAAACTCAGGAACCGGACAACGATCGCCTTCCCCACACTCCTGACCCTTTCTGTGTCTTTAAAACTCAGGAATCGGACAACGATCGCCTTCCCCACACTCCTGATCCTTTCTCTGTCTTTAAAACTCAGGAATCGGACAACGATCGCCTTCCCCACACTCCTGACCCTTTCTGTGTCTTTAAAACTCAGGAATCGGACAACGATCGCCTTCCCCACACTCCTGACCCTTTCTGTGTCTTTAAAACTCAGGAATCGGACAACGATCGCCTTCCCCACACTCCTGACCCTTTCTCTGTCTTTAAAACTCAGGAATCGGACAACGATCGCCTTCCCCACACTCCTGACCCTTTCTCTGTCTTTAAAACTCAGGAATCGGACAACGATCGCCTTCCCCACACTCCTGACCCTTTCTCTGTCTTTAAAACTCAGGAATCGGACAACGATCGCCTTCCCCACACTCCTGACCCTTTCTCTGTCTTTAAAACTCAGGAATCGGACAACGATCGCCTTCCCCACTCTCCTGACCCTTTCTCTGTCTTTAAAACTCAAGAATCGGACAACGATCGCCTTCCCCACTCTGTGTACTCTTTCGATGCTCACTGCCGTGTCTATCTTCAGACTGTCGTTGATCACATGCATCACCATCCTCTCACAATCTTCCCATGTCTCCTTTTTATCAGTCTGTGGTATGTTATGAAACACTAAGTTCTGTCGTCTACTTTGATTTTCTAAGTAGTCTAGTTTCTCTTCTTGTCTGTCAATTTTCTCACCTTGTTTCTGTACTTCTTCTTTCAGTCTGGAGTTTTCTTCCGACAGCACTTCCACAGTTTCATTGAGCATGGCGATGTCGTCGTGTGCTCTGTCTATCATGTCCTCCATTCCCTGCAGTCGTGTATTCAACGTGTCTTGTATGGACATGAAACGTTCCTCCATACACTCTCTCATCTGGCTTTGTTCTCTGATCAAGGCTCTAATGTCACTGTGCAGTTCTTCGTTGCTCACCTTGTTGTTGCCAATGTCCTTGGATCTGTTCCTTTCTGGGTTTTGGTGTGGATTATTGACACTTTGAACAGCACCGGTATCGGTCATTTTGAAAGGGCTGGTACTGTTTTCCGTGTCATCTATCATTGATTTCGTGGGCGAAACAGGTCCGGGATTTGGGTGACAATCTCCACAGCACAACAGATGCAAGGCCACAAACAAACAAAATAATGTCCAATCTGTTGCGGATTTTGATGACTTGGGCTTTCAGTTTCTGACTTTGTAAGGCTCTTTCCGTCATAAACCTAATGTATACAGGGAGAAAGAAGCCACAGGCTGAACGAAAAACGATACAGTTCACAGGCATGCTTGGAGAGAGCTCTGCTTTGCGATGTGTTCACTTCAGCGGTCAGTCACAGACTCCCCGAGAGAGAGAGAGAGAGAGAGAGGAGAGAGAGAGAGAGAGAGAGAGAGAGAGACAGAGAGAGTGACAGAGACAGAGACAGAGACAGAGATTTGGTTCTGTGGAAAGAAATCGTCTTATTAGCACGAACACGATTTTGCCCTTGCTAATATTTTCCACCTCATCACGCTGGGCATATACAGGCTTTCACGTGGAGTGGTTTGTTTATTGATGGGGTGAAGTACAACAGGAAAATAGAGTTGGCACAAAGAGAGAGAGAGAGAGAGAGAGAGAGAGAGAGAGAGAGAGAGAGAGAGAGAGAGGAGGAGTCAGACGCTGACGGCAGATCAACTTCATTCACAAACGATTCTTGCAGGTTCAAACTGTCCACAATAAAAACAAAAGACTGAGTTGATATCCCATACCTGTCGTGGGCTGATTGAAGGCATCATGATATAACAACTCTAAAAGAGCTAAGGCATTTCCGCATCACCAAAATAGAGGAGCACAGTATTCAACTGAAGCTAAATCAAAGATGAAGAGAAGACAGGATCAGTATCCCAGCCTTTCACTAGTTGGAGTCCTACTGCGCACAGTGAAGACACTCACCACTTCCTGTAGGTTCTTGTCACTCTGTGCTCTTCCTTCTCTTCACAGGCTGGCCGTCTGCTCACTACGTTTCACGACTGACGGTGTCAGACTGTCACGTTTGCAGCACCCATACGGTGATTTGTGCGATGGCGAAGCTGCATGCAAATTGCAGGCCGACCTCGCTGAACAGTAGGAAAACACAGGCTGGCACACGTGAGGGCAGAGAGCCAAGTGGTCTGTTGGCTCGCGTGGGAGTGATAAGTGACGTGTGCCGGCAAACGGAAACACCAGCGAAGGTGAATAGTGGGGTAGGATACCAGTCCTTCACTGTCTGTATCCCTGGCTACGTCAATTGCAGCTTGCCTTTTTTTGTTTCTTAACACGTGTCGGTCAACGTTTTTCGTTTTTTTTTGTTTTTGTTTTGTTTTTTTGTTTTGTTTTGTTTGTTTGTTTTTTAAGGAAGATTTGGTTCTTTGTACTGTCCATACTTGCATGCCACAGTGCAATGTCGATGCAGAAATGTCTCCAAGGCCCTTTAATTGACATTTTGAATTGACGCTTTCCTGAACAGAGGTGACTCACTGACTTCGTCAGACTGATTGAAGAGAATGAGAAAAATTCTGTTGCATTCCCAATCTCTCGGTGTCTCTGTCTCTGTCTCTCTGTTTTGTCTGTCTCTCTGTCTCTGTCTGTCTGTCTGTCTCTCTCTCTGCTAATTAAGCAGCAATATTGATTGGATGAAATATTAGCTCTCGCAACACAGATATACACACAGACACAGACAAACAGACACACAGACACACACACAAACACACACACACACACACACGCGCGCGCGCGCGTGCGCACACTCGCACACACACACACACACACACACACACACACACACACACACACACACACACAACACGCATGCACGCACTTATGCAAGCACGCACACACATACACACACACACACACACACACACACACACACACACACACACACACACACACACAGAGAGAGAGAGAGAGAGACAGAGCCCATCATCAACACTGTCAACCCTAATGAACAACGACAGGTCCCCACTGGCCTCTTCGATGAACTGAGGAAACACGGAGCTTGATATCCCCTGTTCCCCCCGTGCCCTCTATGATTAACTTAGTAACGTAAGTCCCCTCAGATAGGACCCTGGGGGGCAGTGATACCCTACTGATAGCGTCCTTGACATCCGAAAGCTTGGTCCATTCCGCCCTCAGGAGGTTTCTTTCACGGCAGCGCAGTGCCAAAGTGGGATGATTGACGACGGAGGAACCTCATGGATGGTGATGAATAGTGCATGCCACTTAGCATGCAGCGTGGTACCAAAGGGGGACAACTGAAAACAGTGGAGCCACATTGATGGAGATAAATAGTGCATGCCACTTAGCATGCAGCGTGGTACCAAAGGGGGACAACCGAAAACAGAGGAGCCACATTGATGGAGATAAATAGTGCATGCCACTTAGCATGCAGCGTGGTACCAAAGGGGGACAACCGAAAACAGAGGAGCCACATTGATGGAGATGAACAGTATATGGCTCTTAACGTTTTAGCATTCTGGCGATCCCTCCTCCACCCTTCTCCTCCCCTGCAAAGCCCCAGCTCTTCCCTACTTACCCCCCCCATCCCCCTCCCCAGGTGTCTGCCTTTTCAGGAGAAAACAAAAACCCATTGGCTTTTTTTTATATATTTTTTTTTTAGTTTAATACAGTAGACTCTTGAGCGAGAGGAATGGAGGAGATTTTTTTTTTTTTTGACTGATTACTTTGTCAATCCTCTCCTGTTTCTTTTCATTTTGTTCTTTGTTATTTTATTCATTTTTTTTAGCAGAAGTAGACATTTTTCTTTTTT
>CM065747.1:4489081-4491581 GCA_033310375.1 Conus canariensis
AAGGGAGGGAGGAGGTGGAGGGTAAAAAAAAAAAGGGGGGGGGGAAGGGGGGAAAAAGCAGGGGAGAGGGGAAGTAGGGGGCACGAGTACATCTCAAGTATTTCTTTTTCAACGGTCCCAAGAACAGTATTTTTGTCTGTATAAAATGTCCCTGTCTAAGACAACAAAAAGTTCCATGAAAGACAGATTTCCAGACTCAGCAGTACAGTTGAAGATCTCAAAGAGATAACACAATATACGACATAAAACGTTACCATATTTTAAACTGTAGAGAATGTCCAAGTTAAAAATCATATACTTTCATTTAAGTCGTAAGTTCAAACAGTGTAACGTCATGACATAACTGTCCACTGTGGTTTACAAGGAATAACATACAGATAAGTTAAAAAAACATATACGAGAACATATCCTGCCACATAATGAATATGGTCTGTTACCCACTATTTAATCCTATGGTCATATTGAGAAGGAGGGGGAGGCAGAGAGGGAAAGAAAGGAGTAAGGGGGGGGGGGGTTGGAAAGAGAGAGAGAGAGAGAGAGAGAGAGAGAGAAGAGAGAGAGAGAGGCACAGAGTGAGGGGGGGTGGAGAGAGAGAAACCAGGTAGGCAGACAGACAGACAAAGAGGGAGGAAGAGAGACGCGGGGGGGGGGGGGGGGGGGGGCGGGTTGAGAGTCAGAGAGAGAGAGAGAGAGAGAGAGAGAGAGAGAGATGGAGGTAATATAATATATATATATATATATATATATGTATATATATTACAAAACTTGCATACGCAACCATATACTTGCATGTTTTTTTAGTGTATAAGAAATAATTGGAAGTCATCAACATTTGCAAGAAAATGTCCATTTTAGATTGTTTACGACAAAATGCTGCTGACAATGTTAGTTCCTGCCGTTGTGATTCAGTAACATCTTCATGGAGAGAATGAAAACAAAAACTCTTTACATTGTTGTTCAGTGTACTAAATGTGATGAAACTAATGATTGCACTGGCTGAAAAAAAAAGCCAGTGTTTAAGTGTACAATGGGCACACACACACACACACACACACACACACACACACACACACACACACACACACACACACACACACACCGTCTGTCTGTCTGTATGTATGTATGACTGCTACTCTCTCTAGCTGGCTGGCTGGCTGGCTGGCTGGCTGGCTCTCTGTCTCTGTCTCTCTCTGTCTGTCTGTCTGTCTGTCTGTCTGTCTGTCTGTCTGTCTGTCTCTCTCTCTCTCTCTCTCTCTCTCTCTCTCTCTCTCTCTCTTCCTCTATCAGCTCATTCCATCAATATGCAAGTCACTCAAGCCAAAGGCCTGTGTATGCACAGCGTGATGGAGTAGAAGCTATCTGTGAGTGCAAGGTGTTGTCTGTTCTTCATGCAGACCAGACTCTCTCTGTCTCCCTCTCTCTCTCTCTCTCTCTCTCTCTCTCTCTCTCTCTCTGTCTGTCTGTCTCTCTCTGTCTCTCTGTCTCCCCCCCTACCCTCTCTCTCTCTGTGTCCCATTGTTACCCCTCTTCTTATCTCGTCCCTTGGTGCTGTCAGCTAGCCCTTAGTACATCATCAATCAAGGGAGGCACGGAGGCTGAAAGCCAATGTCCCATCGTGGTTGGATGAGGTGGGTGGGTGGGTGGGAGGGGGGCAGGCAGTAGTGAGGGTCTGCTGGAACTAGCGTCATAATTGAAAGGTTCAGCATCCAATCAGATCACTGTTAAGTTAGTGCAGGTTAATGGGAGTGCAGGCTGTGGCCTGTCTGGTTTATCTTACGTGTCTTTGGATTAGTTTCTGCCTTGTCTATGTTATGACTATGGCAGTGAGGCACTTTGGATTAGTTTCTGCCTTGTCTATGATGTGACTATGGCAGTGAGGCACTTTGGATTAGTTTCTGCCTTGTCTATGATGTGACTATGGCAGTGAGGCACTTTGGATTAGTTTCTGCCGTGTCTATGATGTGACTATGGCAGTGAAGCACTTTTGATTAGTTTCTGCCTTGTCTATGATGTGACTATGGCAGTGAGGCACTTTGGATTAGTTTCTGCCGTGTCTATGATGTGACTATGGCAGTGAAGCACTTTGGATTAGTTTCTGCCGTGTCTATGATGTGACTATGGCAGTGAAGCACTTTTGGTTAGTTTCTGCCTTGTCTATGATGTGACTATGGCAGTGAAGCACTTTGGATTAGTGTCTGCCGTGTCTATGATGTGACTATGGCAGTGAGGCACTTTTGAATAGTTTATGCCTTGTCTATGATGTGACTATGGCAGTGAAGCACTTTGGATTAGTGTCTGCCGTGTCTATGATGTGACTATGGCAGTGAAGCACTTTGGATCAGATTCTGCCTTGTCTATGATGTGACTATGGCAGTGAAGCACTTTGGATTAGTTTCTGCCTTGTGTATGATGTGACTATGGCAGTGAAGCACTTTGGATTAGTGTCTGCCGTGTCTATGGTGTGACTATGGCATTGAGGCAACTTTGAATAGTTTCTGCC
>CM065747.1:4496581-4499081 GCA_033310375.1 Conus canariensis
CGCATGCATCAGCACCACCTTCAACAGCACAGCGATTAAAAAAACCCATTAAATACACAGTAATAATAACAATAACAACAGTTCCATTAACAACTGCAAAAAATGTAGCGTATGAACAGCGAGAAAACTGACAAGACATCAACAACAACAACAACGACAACAACGACAACAATAACAACGGCAGCAACAAAAACTACAGCAGCAGGAGTGGCAGCAGCAGCAGCAGTAGCAGCAGCAGCACCAACAACAATAACAACACAACAGTAGAAATATTAACATGAAAACAACATTATAAATAACAACAACCTCATTAAGAAAGGAACAACAACAACTACAAGAACAAGAGCAATTGTAGTGACAACAACTATAAAATCAACAACAACATTATCAAGAAAAAACGCTCTCAATAACAACTTCATTAAGAAAGGAACAACAACAACTACAACAATAAGAGCAGTAATTGTAACAACAACAACAACAACAACAAACACAATTATAACATCAACACAACAACAACAACAACAACAACAGTATCATCAGCAGTAGCAAGAATAGCAACAACAATAACAGTGATAACAGCAACAACAACAAAAGAAACAATAATAGCAAAACAATAAGGACAACAATAAAAACTAAATAACAACAACAAGAACATTAACATCAACATAAACAACAACAACAACAACAAAATAACAAGACCACCACCACCTCCAACAACAACCACCTGATATGGACCAAGCACAAGAAAATCAAGAAGAAGAATCTGAAGAATAAAACAAAAACAACAAGATAAGGAGGAAGAAGAGAGGGAACGGGGGGATAGAGGAGGAGGTGGAGGAGGAGGAGTTGGAGGAGGAGGAGGATAGCACAACGAAAAAAATAATATGACAATGACGGCAGTGGTGTCTTGCCTCGACAAAAAACGATGATCAAGTAAGCCCTTAAAATACGTCAATAAATCGCTAGAGAGTAAAACAATCCCAGAGTGGAATGGATGCGCACTAACGCACGCGCGCGCGCGCGCGCGCGCCACACACACACACACTCTGTGTGTGTGTGTGTGTGTGTGTGTGTGTGTGTGTGTGTGTGTGTGTGTGTGTGTGTGTGTGTGTTTTCACGCGTCCTCATTTCAGATTATTTTGGATTACAGGAGCACAGGCAAAGATGCATTCAAAGACACGCTGTCGATGTTCACACTAATGAAACTGAATCTGTCGGGCGCCTGTACGTATATCCCTTTTATTTAGATAACTAATGAAGCTGCTCCTCGTTGTTCTATTATGTTATTTTTACCTTTGAGTGTGTGTGTGTGTGTGTGTGTGTGTGTGTGTGTGTTGTGTGTGTGTGTGTGTGTGTGTGTACAAGATATGTTAACATGGGTGTCCCTCAAGGAAGTGTAATTTCTCCAATCCTCTTCTCATTGATGCTTTATGATCTTAACCAGATTGACACGAAAGGGGCAACTTTAGCTGTTTATGCAGATGATATTTAAAATGTGGAAAAACGTAAATTGTAATTTTACAAAAAACAAAATCAAGCGTAATAAGTTGTTGAACAGCTTCAATTTGCAGTCAGTAAACGTGTTGATTATTTGAATTCAAACAGTTTTAACTTATCAACTGATAAATCGGTTTTTAATGATAGTTACAAAGAAAAATATCGATTTTGAAGGTAGAGACGCTGCAAAAGTACAAATAGGTGATTCTTTCATTATCCCAAGTAAGCAAGTAAAATTTCTAGGCGTTATTTTTCACTATAAATTATTTTGGTGTAAACATAGAAATTATCTCGTGGAAAAGGCAGGAAAGAAAATTGCATACTGCGAGTCTTAACTGGAATCCCTCTAATAAATTATGAATCTAATCTTATCCATGTTGCCTTAGGGACAGTTCGTTCTATTGTAAGTTATGGTCAAGAAGTTTTTTTTTTACTGCACCGAAGACAAATTTACATAAGTTAACTAGTATTGATTCCTTAGCACTTAAAATTGCTTTGGGGCTCCCAAGATGGGCATCAATTGATATGACTTACAGAGAGACACGAGTGTTGGCTTTAAATGAACGTAGGATGCTGTGCTGTGCTATCAGCACGCAAGACAGTCCTAACTCAGTTACTTCTGAACTTGATGAAAGCAGCTACGTTTTTAGAGAGATACGAATAAAAAGCATATACTTCATTGTCTGATTATGTGTCTCCTCTTTTACATGCATGCGACTTTTCGCTTGACAACATTGTTAAAATGACCAAATACCCTTTCCCCTTTGGTTGTTGAAGTAAGCAGATATTTTCTATTCCTATGGTAATATTACTAAAAACGAGAATCCACCTTTGCTTGCTTCTTTTGTTAAAGAATTGATTTATACTGAATATGAATCTTATCTGCATATTTTCACTGACGGTTCAGTTTCGAGTACTTCTGAGGCTGGTGCTGCTTTCTTGATACCTTCCCTTAAACTTGAAAAAAGATTTCATATTACCAAAGGTTGTTCTATTTTCACTG
>CM065747.1:4504081-4506581 GCA_033310375.1 Conus canariensis
TGTTGTTCTAAATTACTATCAAGATCTAAAATGACATAGGCTCAACCGTAATTTTTAATGCGCCGAAACATTTGTCCAAAACAAACAAACAAACAAAACAAAAAGAAAACCGCAAAGCATAGAATGCAAGAAGGCATTGAAACTAGTATTAGGCGGCATTGAAACTAGTATTATTAGGCGGCCATTGAAACTAGTATTATTAGGCGGCATTGAAACTAGTATTATTAGGCGGCATTGAAACTAGTATTATTAGGCGGCATTGAAACTAGTATTATTAGGCGGCATTGAAACTAGTATTATTAGGCGGCGGCCATCGTGGGCCGTGGTTTTGACGGCAGTGTCCCGCCTGGTAGAACGGATCCATGAAAGCGGCCATAGACAATCCGTGCTAGATCCACCGCTATTCTTGATGTGAAAATTCCATTCCGGTCACCTACATAAAACCAATCTTTCCATGAAATCATGCAAAAAAAAAAAAACCCGCGCAATTATTTCTTCTACACCTTGATTTGTCTAAACAAAACCGTATCCTAACGTAAACACTTTACAGCGGATATTTGAAGCCCAGTTTCTTTTGTCGCGTGAATCTAGATCTAGCAGCATCCTATAGGCTTTGCGAGAAAGAGTGGAGGGGGGTGGAGGGAGGGAGGGGGAGGGAGGGAGGGAGAGAGAGAGAGAGAGAGAGAGAGAGAGAGAGAGAGAGAGAGAAATTCGTCAATGAACATTCAAGAGCGCAGTTCTTTCCCTTTACCCGGAGAGCCCTGAAACGACCAGCGGAACGACGGGTTGAAAATTCCGGGTCGGCCCGGCTCCACCATGGCCACCTGCAGCCGTAATGGATGACGCCACAGAGGAGTTGAGCCGGGCAGGATTTTTGAACCGGGCCGTGCAAAACACGGCCGTCTTGCGCACGGGTTGACTATGGCCGCCGCTTTAGGCCTTCCAATACATGCAACATCTATCCGTACGTGTCACGACGCTCAAATCCTGCCTTCAGAGGAAAACACAAAGTCAAACGCTTCCTGTTTTTGTTGGCCCTCACTGTCAGCTGGAGGACACCGAAGTCTGTGGCCAGTGTTCTGTGATCTGTTGTCCTGTGTCCTGTGTCCTGTGACCTGTTGTCCTGTGTCCTGGTCCTGTGATCTGTTGTCCTGTGTCCTGTGATCTGTTGTCCTGTGTCCTGTGATCTGTTGTCCTATGTCCTGTGTTCTGTGATCTGTTGTCCTGTGTCCTGTGACCTGTTGTCCTGTGTCCTGTGATCTGTTGCCCTGTGTCCTGTGTCCTGTGACCTGTTGTCCTGTGTCATGTGATCTGTTGTCCTGTGTCCTGTGACCTGTTGTCCTGTGTCCTGTGATCTGTTGTCCTATGTCCTGTGTCCTGTGATCTGTTGTCCTGTGTCCTGTGTTCTGTGATCTGTTGTCCTGTGTCCTGTGATCTGTTGTCCTGTGTCCTGTGTCCTGTGATCTGTTGTCCTGTGTCCTGTGATCTGTTGTCCTGTGTCCTGTGATCTGTTGTCCTATGTACTGTGTCCTGTGATCTGTTGTCCTGTGTCCTGTGATCTGTTGTCCTATGTCCTGTGTCCTGTGACCTGTTGTCCTGTGTTCTGTGATCTGTTGTCCTGTGTCCTGTGTTCTGTGATCTGTTGTCCTATGTCCTGTGTCCTGTGATCTGTTGTCCTGTGTTCTGTGATCTGTTGTCCTATGTCCTGTGTTCTGTGATCTGTTGTCCTTTGTCCTGTGTTCTAAGATCTGTTGTCCTGTGTCCTGTGTTCTGTGATCTGTTGTCCTGTGTCCTGTGATCTGTTGTCCTATGTCCTGTGTCCTGTGACCTGTTGTCCTGTGTTCTGTGATCTGTTGTCCTGTGTCCTGTGCTCTGTGATCTGTTTGTCCTGTGTCCTGTGATCTGTTGTCCTATGTCCTGTGTCCTGTGACCTGTTGTCCTGTGTTCTGTGATCTGTTGTCCTGTGTCCTGTGTTCTGTGATTTGTTGTCCTATGTCCTGTGTCCTGTGATCTGTTGTCCTGTGTCCTGTGTTCTGTGATCTGTTGTCCTATGTCCTGTGTCCTGTGATCTGTTGTCCTTTGTCCTGTGTTCTAAGATCTGTTGTCCTGTGTCCTGTGTTCTGTGATCTGTTGTCCTATGTCCTGTGTCCTGTGATCTGTGTTCTGTGATCTGTTGTCCTATGTCCTGTGTCCTGTGATCTGTTGTCCTGTGTTCTGTGATCTGTTGTGTCCTGTGTCCTGTGTTCTGTGATCTGTTGTCCTATGTCCTGTGTCCTGTGTTCTGTGTCTGTCACCTGTTCTCCTGTTCTGGTCCTGTGACCTGTGACCTGTGTCCTGTGACCTGTGACCTGTTGTCCTGTGTCCTGTGACCTGTGTCCTGTGTCCTGTGACCTGCCCTCTCTGCTGACCTTACTCTTCTCTTCCTGTTTGTGTTGACCCTCACTGTCAGCTGGAGGACACCGAAGTCTGTGGCCAGTGTTCTGTGATCTGTTGTCCTGTG
>CM065747.1:4514081-4516581 GCA_033310375.1 Conus canariensis
AACTACATTCTAACCCAGTGTGATTGGGATTAAAACAACATTCTAACTCAGTGTGATTGGGGATTAAACAACATTCTAGCCCAGTGTGATTGGGGATTAAAACACATTCTAACCCAGTGTGATTGGGGAATATAAAAACATTCTAACCCAGTGTGATTGGGGATTAAAACACATTCTAACCTAATGTGATTGGGGATAAAACAACATTCTAAGCCAGTGTGATTGGGGATTAAAACAACATTCTAACGCAATGTGGTTGGGATTAAAACAACATTCTGACCCATGTGATTGGGGATTAAAACGACAACATTCTAAGCATGTGATTGGGGATTAATAACAACATTCTAACCCAATGTGGTTGGGGATTAAAACAACATTCTAACCATGTGATTGGGGATTATAAACAAACATTCTAACCCAGTGTGATTGGGGATTATAAACAACATTCTAACCCAATGTGATTGGGGATTAAAACAACACATTCTACCGAGTGTGATTGGGGATTAAAACAACATTCTAACCCAATGTGATTGAGGATTAAAACAACAACATTCTAACCAGTCTGATTGGGGATTAAAACAATATTCTAACCCAGTGTGATTGGGGATTAAAACAACATTCAACCCAGTGTGATTGGGGATTAAAACAACATTCTAACCCAGTGTGATTGGAGATTAAAACAACATTCTAACCCAATGTGATTGGGGATTAAAACAACATTCTAACCCAATGTGATTGGGGATTAAAACAACATTCTAACCCAGTGTGATTGGAGATTAAAACAACATTCTAACCTAATGTGATTGGGGATTATAACAACATTCTAACCCAGTGTGATTGGGGATTAAAACAACATTCTAACCCGTTGTAAACTACAGACGTTTAGCCTTGGAACAATACCGACGGAAAGAGAGAGAGAGAGAGAAGAGAGAGAGAGAGAGAGAGAGAGAGAGAGAGAGAGAGAGAGAGAGAGAGAGAGAGAGAGAGGAGACAGAGTGTGTGTGTAGTGCATGTGTGTACGTGTGTGTGTTTGTGCATGTGGGGGTGTGCATGTGTGCATATGTGTGTGCTGCATGAATACATATGATTTGTGTGTGTGTGTGTGTGTGTGTGTGTGTGTGTTGTGTGTGTGTGTGTGGTGTGTGGTGTTGTCGGTGCGCGCGCGCACGCGCGTGTTGGAGGGATCAGGAGTGGGGGGGGGGGGGGGGGGGATGGTAACAAGGAATTCCTGGATTGCCTAACACCCAATATATTCTTTAAACAGTGCCATCTTCGCTCCATTTCAACACCTGTGGTATTGATCGCATCCGCCTTTGTGATCCATGACTCAGACGGATTACATCTATTTTAGTTTGGCATTGCATAACTCTTGACAGGTTTATCAGCGCTTCCTTATCTAAACAGAATTACATATCTAAATGTTCTGTGGCGATTAGAATGGTAGATAGGGTTAAGCATGTATCTCTGAGTTTTAAAGTTCAATTATGAGCGTGCATGCGTGCGTGTCGTTCGGGCGCGCGCGCGCGCGGTGTGTGTGTGTGTGTGTGTGTGCGTGCGTGCGTGCGTGCGTGCGTGTGTGTGGTGTGTGTGTGTGTGTGTGTGTGTGTGTGTGAAAGAGAGAGAGAGAGAGAGAGAGAGAGAGAGACTGCGTGTGTGTGTCGTGTGTGTGTATGTGTGTGTGCATGCGTGCGTGCGTGCGCGCGCGCGCGCGCGCGCGCGTGTGTGTGTGTGTGTGTGTTGAGTAAACCGACAAATAAAGCTAGAGAAATGATGAGAGGATTCAGCTTTTATTGTTCAACGCACATTGTTTTGGGTTTTTTTTTTCTCTCTCACACTAACCTTTCTTTCCGAAGTGCAGACAACTTCCTGGCCAAACTGACCCGCAGAGACGATGTGGATAACACTGTGAAGAAACTGGATTTGAACTGCATGAGACGCCTGGGTTGGACACAGGGCCACAGGAACAATCAGGAGCAATGTAACACAGGAAGAACTCACGTCACGTTGATAGACAGAACAATTGGGTTTGAACTGCATGAGACGCCTGTGTTGGACACAGGATCACAGGAACAATCAGGAGCAATGTAACACAGGAAGAAACACGTCACGTCGATAGACAGACCAACTCCAGGCAGCACGTGAAGCACGAAAACACAGAAAGTTGAACAGTCGACTGCACAACGATTGGAACGAAGAAATCACACTTCTCAACGCGTCTCTACATTGTGGCCTCCCCACAAGTCAATGGATTGTTTTCTCCGATGAACTTCTCACAGCAATTTCCTTCCGAGAGGGCTGTCTTTATGCAACAAGAAGTTTACTCCTCACTTAAGCTGATTTTTGAGGCTTGAAGTCAAATTTCCGTGTTTATGTGAGAAACATGTCATCCATCAACGATCCTATCTGGAAGCAGCACCAGCTGCAGAACATGTTTGAGACTTTACAGCAGAAATGCTGGAATCTGCGTTAGTTTGGAGCAATACTTCAATGACTGTTTTCT
>CM065747.1:4521581-4524081 GCA_033310375.1 Conus canariensis
CACCTGATTCCCTGGAGCTTTTGAATGCCATGCTGGATGACACCTGATTCACTGGAGCTTTTGAATGCCAGGCTGGATGACACCTGATTCACTGGGGCTTTTGAATGCCAGGCTGGATGACACCTGATTCCCTGGAGCTTTTGAATGCCAGGCTGGATGACACCTGATTCCCTGGGGCTTTTGAATGCCAGGCTGGATGACACCTGATTCCCTGGAGCTTTTGAATGCCATGCTGGGTGCTGCCTAAGAGGACAACACTCTTCGTATAGTTCTGATGAATCACCTCTCTCTCTCTCCTCTCTCTCTCTCTCTCTCTCTCTCTCTCTCTCTCTCTCTCTAAGATTGATAAGGATATTGTTGATTAATATATCAGAACTTTTTGTTATCTACAGAATTAAAATCTCCATTTCTCTCCCCCTTCCCACCCTCTCTCTCTCTCTCTCTCTCTCTCTCTCTCTCTCTCTTTTGACGAAGGCAGACGGACACCTTCTCTCTCACTCCTCTCTCTCTCTCTCTCTGTCTCTCTCTGTCTCTCACTCCTTCTCCCTCCCTTCTCTGTCTCTGTCTCTGTCTCGGTCTCGTCTCTCTCTCTCTCTCTCTCTCTCTCTCTCTCTCTCTCTCTCTCTCTTTTCTGACGAAGGCAGACGGACACCTTCTCTCTCACTCCTCTCTCTCTCTGTCTCTCACTCCTTCTCCCTCCCTCCCTCACTCTCTCTCTCTCCTCTCTCTCTCTCTCTCTCTCTCGCTCTCTCTCGCTCTCTCCTGACGCAAGCAGACGGACACCTTCTCCTTCACTCTATCTTTCTTTCTGTCTCTCTCTGTCTCTCTCTGTTTTGTCTGTCTGTCTGTCTGTCTGTCTGTCTCTCTCTCTCTCTCTCTCTCTCTCTCTCTCTCTCTCTCTCTCTCTCTGCCCTACCTTGGAAGCGTCATCCTGTCTGATGTACGTCATCAATCACTGGTGCCGCTGAGGCCAGAGGCCATGCTGTCAGGGTGTCTGGATCGGGGAGGGGGGGGGGGGGGGGTGGGGGGGGGTGGGGTGGGGGGGATAGGGTGTTTGGACTGAAGGACTTACAGCAGCGATGGACGTAGTTCTTGAAATATGCATTATATTTAATGTGAAGTTTTAAATTTAAACAAAAGGTTTCCATTGAAGTGCTATGCAAGTGCTTGTGTTCATGATAAATATTTTTTTATCAATAAACTTAGAAACAAACAAGAGGTTCATTAACATTTTGTTTATCAGCTTATTCTTTTATCAGCGTCAGTGTATTTACCATTCACTTCTATTTGTTCTATTAGTATGTTTAAGAGTTAAATTTTAAAAAGCAACTCTTGATTTTTGCACACACGTCAAATCCCATCACCAACTTTCGGAAGAGAAGGCCAGTTTGGCCGTTGGTATGGATGACACGTTACACATAGCATGCACCCTGCGTGAGAAATGGAAAGAATGAAGGAAGTAACGATACTGAGTGAACGACATTGGACGATGTTGACTGGATGACACGGGAAACGACTAAATGAAGCGCCAGCTGGCAGCTCTTCAGTCGGCACTACCCAGGTAGGCAGCCCGTTGTGTAAACGAGTGTGGATTGTAAAGCGCTTATAGCTTGGTCTCTAGCCGAGGATAGGCTCTATATAAGTATTCATTATTATTATTATTAATATTATTATTTCCCTGAAAACCGTTTCATTAATTTGTGCATGAACATGCTAACCAGACAAACACATCAACAAACACATACAAAACTTAAAAAGAAATCTCAAGTGGCAAAGACAAGAACAATGAGTACTGTCTTTATTTCCACACTAACCTTTCTTTCCAAAGTCTGGGCAGCCTTCCAGACACAGAAATCCTGCCCGCAGAGAAGTTCTGGACAACACAGTGTAAACAGCTGATCTGAAGATGTCCAGGATGCCCGAGATGAAACCAGGATCACAGGAACAAGAAATGATAACAAACAAAAAAATAAACATAAACAAGCACCGACCGGCTGTTGGCTGCAAGCGAAGAAAGAAACCACACCAGGTGGGATTCCACACCGCCAGACGACTGGGACGAACGAAAGAAAATCACAACACTCAACGCGTTTCGACACGGAGGCCTTCCACAAGTCAGTCTCTTATTTCTCTAACAAACTTCTTACCTCACTTTTTTCGCGTGAGACACAGTTTTGTTTATGAGACCCACCTTTTACTTGTCAAGATCTCAGGAATGGAAGATATGTGTGAGGGAGGGGGGGGGGGGGTAGAAAAGGGGGGAAATGGAGGGTGATTAAGAGGGAGGCGGGGTTATAGGGAAGGGTGTTGTTTGTTCCTAATGGCTCAAATGAGCTCGCTTGTTTTAGATGTCAACACTCCACACCTGGACACACTGATGAGATTTGAACTCAGAAACTTTATGGAAGAAACATATCTTCATCGCAGTTCCTGTATGGAAGCACCAGCTGCAGAACTTGACGAAGAATTCCTGGCAGACCTACTGAAGTATGCATCAGCA
>CM065747.1:4529081-4531581 GCA_033310375.1 Conus canariensis
GTGTGTGTGTGTGTGTGTATGTGTGTGAGAGAGAGAGAGAGAGAGAGAGAGAGAGAGAGAGAGAGAGAGAGCATGATTGGTCATATGTGTGTGTGTGTGTGTGTGTGGAGAGAGAGAGAGAGAGAGAGAGAGAGAGAGAGAGAGAGAGCATGATTGGTCATGTGTGTGTGTGTGTGTGTGTGTGTGTGTGTGTGTGTGAGAGAGAGAGAGAGAGAGAGAGAGAGAGAGAGAGAGAGAGAGAGAGAGAGAGAGAGAATGCGAATGCGAATGCGAATGCGAATATGTATTCAGATTAAGGCCATAGCCCATACTGAAGGGGTGGTACCCGCAATATACATGATATCAATTACTGAAATGAAGGAAAATGACAAGAGAAGGCAAGTACATATGCATCATACAATGTTATTAGGAATATACAGTACGTAACCTCTTTTGTGCTTCATAAATGTACATAGCAAGGTTAAAGAGAATGTCTTCATTTCTTGACGCCAGGAGTAGATTAACTCTGAAAATACAAGGGTCAGAATAAAACTTTGGCTTTATGAATTTTATCCTGAGGTCATGAAAAACAGGACAGCAAAACAGGAAATGGATTTCATCTTCCTTGGCCAGGTTACATAAACGACATGTCATTTCATTATCACTCACAACACTGTATCTGAAACGGTGACAAGCTATATCAGAAACACCAAATCTAAACTTGCTTAACGCACTCTTAATATATCTGTTCATATCCATTTTAATGTATGGCTCTATCACATTAGTTGTTTTAAAGAGTCTGTACTGCGCAAATCTGTCACTGCTATAAATATGATCATGCCAGTCCTGCCATCTGCAGTCAATAATTCTTTGTTTAAAACATTTCAAGAACCCTACGATATTTTCAACGCCCTGGTTATCCCAAACATAAGCAAAGCCATATGAATTTAAACAGTGACGAACATTGGTAGCCCATGTCTTCTTACCATTACAATCCAGATTTCTCAATATCTTATAAGCTTTAAAAGGTATTTTAATTTCGTCCATTCTTGTTATTTTCAGCCAGTATTTAATGCATTTCAAAAACGAATTAACATAAATCGGATATCTTCCCAGATCACCATATACTAAATCATTCGGTGTTCGATTATCTACATTCAAAAATTTTTTCATAGCATACAAATGCACATTTTCGATTACGACGCTTTTCTCAAGTGCCCAAATTTCTGCTCCATATTGTAGGATTGGCTGCACCTGAGAGTCAAACAGCTTTGAGAAAACTATAAAAGCGCTACAATTCAGTTTATATAAAATGTGAAGTATAACTGTAACTGCTCTCTTTGCTCTGTTTGCAATATCTTGGCATCCAAAAGTGAAACTTAATCTGGTTGTGAAATAGAATCCTAAATACTTATATGCATTGACTACAGCAATACACTGACCGTCATAAATCCATCTCTCATTTCGAGCCAAATAACCACCTTTACGAAAGACAATAATATTGGTCTTATTCATATTTACTTTTAGTTCTAATCTGGTTGCAGCAGAATACAAGCTATTCAGCTGTCTTTGAAGTCCAACGACCGTTGTAGACAATAAGACAATATCGTCGGCAAAAAGCAACACAAATAATTCCAAAAAGTCAAAGGTTACACCATGCTTTCCATTTTGAATAATTTCCAAAGCTAATTCATTTATGAACAAAGAAAACAAAACTGGACTACAGACGTCCCCTTGCTTAACTCCTCTGGTACACATGACAAAATCTGATAAATTTGCTCTGGATCTGATCTTAGCCTTCACCTCACAATACATACTCTTTACGCAACGATACAGTTTACCCTTAATTCCATTTTTTAATAAAATAGGCCATAGTAGTTTCCGTGAAACTGAATCGAAAGCTTTCTCAAAATCCACAAAAGCAACATATAACTTCTGATTATTTACAAATTGTTTTTGAACTGCGGCTAACAGGCTAAACATATGATCAACTGTGGAATAATCTTTCTTGAATCCTGCTTGGTGTTCTCCTGTTACATTATTCTGAGATATCCATTCATGTAATCGCTTATTAACAATGGAACTATAAAGTTTACTGCATATATTACATAAAGAAATACCTCTGTAATTGTCTACATCATTTGCATCACCCTTTTTAAACAAGGGCAATATTATGGATTCTTTCCAATCATCGGGATAAATCCCGGTGTCAAACAGAAAATTAAACAGTTTACATAAAAAGTTTACGACAAACTCACCAGAATTCTTGAAAAACTCTCCAATAATACCATCAGGTCCAGCACTTTTACCATTTTTCAATTTTCTAATCGCTAGTAATATTTCTTCTCTGGAAATTGGTCTATCATATGTATTTTCTTCACAATGTATCGCCTCATTGATCACTGTGGACTCTTGCTCACCCTTTTCTAACACATTTTTAAAATGTAAGAACCAGTCTTGTACTGAAATGCTATTTACAGGTTGTGTTTTCTTTCTTGAGATCTTGTGTATAGTATTCCAG
>CM065747.1:4536581-4539081 GCA_033310375.1 Conus canariensis
GTGCACAACTTTCAACACTTCAGCCAGATCTCCTCCAATGCTTTGTTCTTCCTCCAAGTTTTGTTGCAACCGTTTTTAAATTTGCTGCCTAGTCTTGCTGATAGACAGACAGACAGACAAACAGGCAGACAACCAAATTAAACAGACCGGAAACAAAAATATCTTTCAGACTCAGCCACAACATTGTAGGTAACCGTCCGGATTTCTTCTTTGTGGGTAACCGTGCAGATTTCTTCTTTGTGGGTAGCCATGGGGATTTCTTCTTTGTAGGTAACCATGGGGATATTTCTTCTTTGTGGGTAACCGGTGCGGATTTCTTACTTTATGGGTAGCCGTGGGGATTTTTCTTTGTAGGTACCATGGGGATTTCTTCTTTGTAGGGTAACGATGGGGATTTCATCTTGTGTAACGTGGATTCATCTTGTAGTAACCGTGGAGATTTCTATTTGTAGGTAATCGTGCGGATTTCGTCTTTGTAGGTAACCGTGGGGATTTCTTCTTTGTAAGTAACCATGGGGATTTTGTCTTTGTAGGTAACCATGGGGATTTCTTCTTTGTAAGTAACCGTGGGGATTCGTCTTTGTAGGTAACCGTGGGGATTTCTTCTTCGCGTGTGAGCGAGAGAGGCTGAATGAAGGAACGAAAGCGACGAGCCAAAAGTTTAACGATCCATGACCTCAGTTGGCATGAGGTCGTGGGGATGACTCTAGCTACTCTCTTTGATCCATGTGGTGAGTTCTGCGCGCCTCGTTTCTCCTTTGGCAGACACCAAAGGGTTCTGCTCTGTCTCTCTGCTTGTTCTGTCTTCAGTCAACAACCTCACCCCCCCCCCCTCTCCTCCCGTTCGTTGAGGTTGATCTCTTCCTTCTCACGAGTTGTGTATGCACAGGTCTCTCCTCCAGCATGCACCTCAGGTGCCGGTGCAATCCTCATCATCTGTGCCCCCGCTGTGCTCACTCAGCACGTGGCTGTTGTTACTTCCACCGTAGAGGTTACGCTCGCACCAGCTTCTGTGTGCGTTTCTGCCTGTTGGCAAAATCACACATCTATTGAAGCGATTGGGACAGCACTTGGTAGAAAGATGTAATGTAGCCCGTGCACGGTTTTTTTTCCCCTCATTTTCTCTGCCACATCAGAGGCACTGCACTCACGCTGATTACATTGTCCAAACACAGCACCGGCACTGGCAATCCACAGGAAGCAGTCAGTGTTGAGTCGTCAAGAGGCAACCCACCAGAGGAGACACTGCACTGCACGGCTGCCGCGTCACTTAGGTGGTGTTCGGTGGTGCCTGTTCTAACCCAATATATGCAGGACACAACCCACTGAACTGCCTGAAAACGACAGAAATGGATTAGACAGGGAGCGAGCGTGAACGAGCTCTCCCGGAAAGGGTGGGGTGAAGGTGGGGGTGCGGCTGGAGGTGGGGGGAAGTGGGTGGGGGAGGGGGGGGGAGAGATGCCACCATGTCCATCCAGCCACAGTCTCCAGGAGTTTGCCGGTGCAGGTGACCCCGATAGAAGCTCACCAAAGGCAGAGACACAGAGGAAACCATTGCTACTTGCTGCAGATCCGTTTTCCGGATCTGGATTCAATGGAATATGCGTGATCTCTTCAACTTTGGTAGAGGTCTGCGGTTCACCGGGTGTCGTTCTAGTTTTTTCTAGTTTTGTTTGTTTGTTTGTTTGTTTTTTGTAAGAGTTGTGGAAGCAAACACTGTGAGCAGTCCTCCTGGTAGCAAAACAAAGTAATTAAACCTTTTCCAGTGCTATTTTCACACACTCCAAACGGCATTAACTTAAAGCCGTTCATCCGTATTCCACATAAAGGTAACTCCCCACCCCCCCCCCCCCCCCACCCCAGGATGAAATGTCAGGAGACGGCCATTAATATCAGGTTCTCCTCCCCCCCTCCCCCGTCCCCCCGTCCCCTACTCCACCCCCTCAGCTTTGCCTCTGTATAAGAACAACCACCACAAACCCCAGAGAGGGGGCCGGAATAGCTCGATTGGTAGAGCGCCGGCTTGGTGATCCTGGGGTTGCGGGTTCGAAACTCCGCCCGCCGGCCGTTTCGGTACGGGTGTGTGTGTGTGTGTGTGTGTGTGTGTGTGTGTGTTTGAGTGTATGTTTGTGAGTGTGTGTGTGTGTGTGTGTGTGTGTGTGTGTGTGTGTGTGTGATTCAGATTCAGATTCAGATTCAGTCATTTATTGTCTTTGAAAACCGTAACAGGTTTTATATGACACAAACAATAGTAGTAGTAGTAGTAGTAATAATAATAATAAATAAATAATAAATAAATAAAATTGTGTGTGTGTGTTTGTGTGTGTGTGTGTTTGTATGTCTCTGTGTGTGTTTGTATGTAATTGAGAGAGAGAGAGAAAGAGTCTTTGTGTGTGCGCATATATGCTTCTCTCTCTCTCTCTCTCTCTCTCTCTCTCTCTCTCTCCTCCCTCCTCCCTCCCTCTCTCTCTCTCTCTCTCTCTCTCTCTCTTGTTATGCA
>CM065747.1:4544081-4546581 GCA_033310375.1 Conus canariensis
CGACAAGTGATCAGAATAATAAATACACGACAAGTGATCAGAATAAGACAAATGGATTGGATAAAGCAAGCGATAATGACAGACTAAACAACAAGAGGGCGGAGAGATATGAGCTCCCCCTCCCCCCTTACCCTCTCCTCCTCTTTTTTTTCTTTTCTTTTTCCAACAACGACAGCCTCCTCACCCATTGATCACGTTCATTCCTTTCTAATCATCACTATGCATTGTCCACACCCCCACATAGAACTACTATCATCACTAGCATTGTCCATACCCCCACATAGAATTACTATCATCATTGTCCACACCCCCACATAGAACTACTATCATCATTGTCCACACCCCCACATAGAACTACTATCATCACTAGCATTGTCCACACCCCCACATAGAACTACTATCATCACTAGCATTGTCCACACCCCCACATAGAACTACTATCATCACTAGCATTGCCACACCCCCACATAGAACTACTATCATCACTAGCATTGCCCACACCCCCACATAGAAACTACTATCATCACTAGCATTGCCCACACCCCCACATAGAACTACTATCATCACTAGCATTGTCCACACCCACACATAGAACTACTATCATCACTAGCATTGCCCACACCCCCACATAGAACTACTATAATCACTAGCATTGCCCACACCCCCACATAGAACTACTATCATCACTAGCATTGCCCACACTCCCACATAGAACTACTATCATCACTAGCATTGCCCACACCCCCACATAGAACTACTATTATCACTAGCATTGTCCACACCCCCACATAGAACTACTATCATCACTAGCATTGCCCACACCCCCACATAGAACTACTATCATCACTAGCATTGCCCACACTCCCACATAGAACTACTATCATCACTAGCATTGCCCACACTCCCACATAGAACTACTATCATCACTAGCATTGCCCACACCCCCACATAGAACTACTATCATCACTAGCATTGTCCACACCCCCACATAGAACTACTATCATCACTAGCATTGTCCAAACCCCCACATAGAACTACTATCATCACTAGCATTGTCCACACCCCCACATAGAACTACTATCATCACTAGCATTGTCCACACCGACCACATAGAACTACTATCATCACTAGCATTGTCCACACCGACCACATAGAACTACTATCATCACTAGCATTGCCCACACCCCCACATAGAACTACTATCATCACTAGCATTGTCCACACCCCCACATAGAACTACTATCATCATTGTCCACACCCCCACATAGAACTACAATCATCACTATCATTGCCCACACCCCCACATAGAACTACTATCATCACTAGCATTGCCCACACCCCCACATAGAACTACTATCATCACTAGCATTGCCCACACCCCCACATAGAACTACTATCATCACTAGCATTGTCCAAACCCCCACATAGAACTACTATCATCACTAGCATTGCCCACACCCCCACATAGAACTACTATCATCACTAGCATTGCCCACACCCCCACATAGAACTACTATCATCACTAGCATTGTCCACACCCCCACATAGAACTACTATCATCATTGTCCACACCCCCACATAGAACTACTATCATCACTATCATTGCCCACACCCCCACATAGAACTACTATCATCATTGCCCACACCCCCACATAGAACTACTATCATCATTGCCCACACCCCCACATAGAACTACTATCATCACAATTACCACGCATTTCGTTGGGTTTTTCTTTTAATCGTTTCTGTTCCTTACGAATCCACCATAATCACTACCGTCACTGATATATCATACCATTAAACAATATGTACAAAACAAACAAACAAATCCTACTATTTCAACCCCCACCTCCACCCCCACTCCCTTTCTTCTCAAAAAAAAAAAAAAAAAAAGAAAAAAAAAGAAAAAAAAAAGAAAAAAAAAACAACCCTCTTCTTCAGTATCCCTCCTCTTATATATACGTGTTCATCATGGCCACTACTGTCACCATGTTTACCAGTATCATCACAGTCATCATTACTACTTCAACTCCCTTAACGGCCTCGTTTTCACCCAACAGTCATTTTGCGCCGAATAGGAGAAGATAAATGGTTTCTCGTTCATTATCCTAAATGTTGTTTGTTTTTGCCTGAAGAAGACCAGTTGGTCGAAATGCATTGTGTTTTGTCCTGTACTCTGTCTGTGTCCTTGGCGGTAACTAACCCCTCCTGTACTCTATGTCCTTGGCGGTAACTAACCCCTCCTGTGCTTTGTCTGTGTCCTTGGCGGTAACTAACCCCTCCTGTACTCTGTCTGTGTCCTTGGCGGTAACTAACCCCTCCTGTACCCTGTCTGTGTCCTTGGCGGTAACTAACCCCTCCTGTACTCTGTCTGTGTTCTTGGCGGTAACTAACCCCTCCTGTACTCTGTCTGTGTCCTTGGCGGTAACTAACCCCTCCTGTACTCTGTGTCCTTGGGGTAACTAACCCCTCCTGTACTCTGTCTGTGTCCTTGGCGGTA
>CM065747.1:4556581-4559081 GCA_033310375.1 Conus canariensis
TTTGAGTTTCCAAATGTATTTACTCAGTTCTGTTTGATTTTTGTATTTTTCATTTTTGAATGATTGTTTATGGTTTGCGTATCTGGTTTTGAAAGTGTTTTCAGTAATCCCTATGTATGTTTCTTTTTCGTTTTCTGATGTTACCGTAGCTTGGTATACAATATTGCTGTGAAGACATTTGTTGCTTAGGGGGCACTGTTCTTTTTTGGTGTAATTGCAAGATGTCCTTTCAGCACCCTTCTCTTTTGTGTTGCTTTTCATTTTGTTAGATGAGTCAATTATGTTTTTGAGGTTGGGCATACATGAGTATGATAGTTTAGTGGTGTTTTTGTTGAATATTTTGGACAGTTTGTGTTCTTTTGGAAATGATGTTGCCAAGATTTTAAAGAATTCTTTTCCTACATTTGTTTTTACTTGTCCATCATATGGTGGGTTGTACCATATGATCTTCCTTTTTCTGTTTTTCTTATTTCTGTTCGTGTTATTGTCTGGGCTGTATTGTAGTTTGTAATTGTAACCACTTTTTTGTAATGCTTCTTGGGGTTGAGCCCTTTCAACCCAAGGGGTTGAGCTCTTTCAGATTTTTTAAGGACGTTTTAATACTGTTTATATATATATATATATATATATATATATAGAGAGAGAGAGAGAGAGAGAGAGAGAGAGAGAGAGAGAGAGAGGGTTGATGTGAAAAGGCAAAACAAGCAATGTAACAAAATAATTATGTTCCTGCTCCTTTTCAAGGATGGCAGCTTGTGTAGTCACGTCAAAAGTGGATTGTGACATCATTGGGTCGATGCTAAAAGAAAAATTGCGTCATGACAGTAATATCATCACCAAGTGATGCAAAGTCTAAAACGCCATCCTATTGTTATTATTTTGTAATTCTTCACCCTCAGCAATGTGCTTACAACCCCTCCTCTCTCTCTCTCTCTCTCTCTCTCTCTCTCTCTCTCTTGGGTTTTCGTTACGTTAGTTGTACCAGAGGGAACAACTGAGTCACTATTAAATGCAAGGGAACTCAGTACGTGTAACTAATGATTAGTCATATGTGTGCAGGCCTTGTGGATGCTTTGTTTGTAGCTTACGAATCCAGAAATTTTCTCTGTGAATGTCACTGTCTATGTACTGTCTTTCAATTGGCATACAACGCATGTCTTGAAGTGAGTGGTTGTGCATGTTGAAATCATGTGTGACGTGGGTGCCTGTATTGTTCTGGATGTGTGACCTATGTAAGTAGAATCGTTGCTTGAGTGAGTTGTGTGTTTCTCCTACGTAATGAGCTCCCTTGCATTTGGTGCAGTAGAGCGGGTACTTCTTGTGCTGCAGCACATCTCTTGGCGAATGGTGACTGTCTCGCCACTGACATCGCTGGTGAACTGACGTGCCTCTACTATATGCAACCAAATGAGAGGATATTGGACTTTTTTTTTTTATTTGCTTGTGTGTTTATTTCGTGTATGAAAAGGCAGTTTACGGCATAGTCATCAAGGATGAAAGGCTGTAGGTTTTGAACAAAGATATTTCAGTTTCTTTCACTCAGAAGTTGATGGCCAGCACCACCACCGTCACCAGCACTGATTCAACAGTCCACGTGCAGGAGCGAGAGAGAAAAACATGCACCCGAAGGTGTGGGCGTTCTGGGTGCACGAGAGAAGCAGTGTCCTCAGCTGCTGGGAGTTATACAGCATGGCCGTTGGAAGCCTGCATTGTGTTCACTCAGGGTGCAGGCACGCACAGGTCATTCCAGTAAGACGTCAAGGGTCATGACACTCCTTGGCAGATGCCCTTGTGTAATGGCCACTGCATATGACACGACAGAACCTCCATGGGAGCGTTCCCACAGGTGTACCAGCCCATATTTCATGACTGCATAGCTAGATGGATGGATAAGCTAGCTAGATAGACATATAGATAGATATGTAGACAGATAGAAAGACAGACAGATAGATAGACAGACAGATAGATAGACAGACTGATTGATAGATAGATAGATAGATATATAGATAGACAGACAGATAGATAGACAGACAGATAGATAGATAGGCATACAGACAGATAGATAGATAGACAGACAGACAGACAGATAGACAGACAGACAGCAGATAGATAGATAGATAGACAGACAGACAGACAGACAGACAAACAGATAGATAGATAGACATGCAGACAGACAGACAGACAGACAGATAGATAGATAGATAGATAGATAGATAGACAGACAGACAGACAGACAGACAGACAAAACAAACAGACAGATAGTCAGACAGACAGACAGATAGACAAGTAGATAAATATAACTGTTCACAGTCACAAGTTCACGTACCTGGGATCCATCATTGGCAGCGAGGAGTCCAAGCCATAGATCATGTCAAGGTCAGCAAAGAACCCCAGCTCTGTCCAGACTGAAACCTGTACTGAAGGACAAGTACACATCTCCACAGAACATACCATGAGGCTTCTGCACACACTGAAATACTTTCCGTCCTCCTGTGCGCGT
>CM065747.1:4576581-4589081 GCA_033310375.1 Conus canariensis
AGTGCTTATCTATTATCCTCGTTAATAAAGAATTTTTTCTTGTCTTGTCTTGTCGTCTCTCTCTCTCTCTCTCTCTCTCTCTCTCTCTCCTCCTCTCCGTTTTCTTTGTTTCCTTTCTTTCTTTTATTTCTTTCTTCCTGGCTTTCTTTCTTTTCTTTTCTTTCTTTCTTTTCTTTTTTTTTTCTTTCTTTTCTTTCTTTCTTTCTTTCTTTCGTTCTTTCTTTTCTTTTCTTTCTTTCTTTTCTTTTTGTTCTTTTCTTTCTTTCGTTGTTTTCTTTTCTTTCTTTCTTTCTGTCTGTCTGTCTGTCTTTTCTATCTCTTTTCTTTTCTTTCTTTCTTTTCTTTTCTTAGTTTCTTTCTCTCTTTCTTTCTTCTTTCTTTCTGTCTTTTCTTTCTTTCTCTATTTCTTTCTTTTTTCTTCCTTTCATTCTGTTTTCTTTGTTCTTTCTCCATTCCTTTCCTTCTTTATATTTTATTCTTTCTTTCTTTCTCCTGTGTCGTAGTCTTCGTCGTTGTTGCCATCATCGTCGCTCTCTCTCTTCTCTCTCTCTCTCTCTCTCTCTCCCTCCAGGGCTGGGTGCAAAAAATGGCATTTGTATTGCTTCTCTCATTACTCCGGTCAAACAGATTTTCGTTCGTTCGTTCGTTCGTTCGTTCTCTCTCTGTCTCTGTCTCTCACTCTCTCTCTGTCTTTGTCTCTGTCTTTCTCTCTCTCTCTCTCTCTCTCTCTCTCTCTCTCTCTCTCTTTCTGTCTCTGTCTCTGTCTGTCTGTCTGTCTCTCTCTCTCTTGGGGAATACAACAAGATGGCGGAAAGGAAGTAAGGTGTGGTGTGAGCTCTCGAACAAAATCAGTGTTTCTACTCTTGGAAGTGTCTAAGCAGTTTTTCTAGTACATGGAAGTAGTCAGCAAATATTAGAGTAAAAGCGAATTAGGACAAGAATGGTAGAACTGGCCGAGTGGAGAGCCAGGATAGGCCTCTTTGGTGGGTCAACAAAACTGAAAATACGCAGAGAAAATGGCGACCGATCGAAAGTGTTGGGGGTGAGGGAGATTCTGTTGGGATGCATTGGACTGTGTTACTTCGCGCTGATGATAAGTTGTGCTCTGGAGATGACCACTGTCGCGTTTGGCCGGTATACAGTCAGTGTCGACTACCAGAAAACAGTTCCCTCTGGTACTTCGAACGGTGTTCTAAATGTAAACACGCACGATTTGATGACGTCATGGATTGACGTAAACAACACACTGCTACGTTGGCTAACAACAACGCAAGTGTATGAAAGAGGCAGTTCAAGTGTGTTTATGTGTGCTTTAGGGACAATCCTGTTGACGGTGAACCTCTCATATCTACGGAAAAGATTACTGCTGAGCAATGATGTGGAACGGAATCCCGGACCGAATTCTAGCCCGAGTAGCAGCCACATCAATGAGAAGATAGAAGAAGAGGCTCAGAAGATACAACGCAACCTAGAACCCAAATTCGCAAATATGGAATCTCAAATGGCACAGATACTCACATATATAAGGAACTTCACAGATACTCAGAAAGCACTCTCCGATTCACTCAACACCCAGACAGACACGATAAACAGAATGGATCAAAAACAAACACAAATGGCAGATACGCTTACTCAACTACACAAAGAACTGGCAGAAACAAAAAAAAAACACACTGAGTAATATGACAGCAGTAGAGCATTTAGGAAGAAAACTGGAGCACACGTGGGATAAACTGGATAGCATTGACGATGAATTGGATAGGTTAGAAAGTTTTTCCAGGAGGAATAATGTGAAGCTATTTGGAATAAAGGAAACCATAGGTGAGGACTGTGAAAAACTAGTGAAAGAGCTACTGCAAACATATATGCCAAACGAGGAGTGGGCTGAAGATGTTGTAGAGAGGGCCCATAGACTGGGAAGACCCAATACTGCAAGCCACAATCCGCGACCCCTAATAGTAAAACTGTTAAGGTGGAAAGATACGATCCGGATAATGCAGAACACCGAAGCTAGAGAGAGGATGAGAGAAAATGGAATCAGGGTGGCCCAAGACAGAACAAGGAGGCAGACAGCTGCCTTGAAAAGTCTGAGAGATGAAGGCAAGACTGGGTACATCTACAGGGGAAAGGTGTACATTAAAGAACAACCCAGAACATCTTTTGTGCCCTACGGAGCTTCCAGACTGCAGCAGAGAAGACAGGAGGGACAGTACACTTCCAGGAACCACCTAGGGTTGGAAGGAGGAACGAGGACGACGTGGAACCAGACCGAGAGACAGGCCGATGGGTTGGAGTATGAAGAAAATGAGTTCAGGGACTGGGACAATGAGTGGAGAAGGGAGAGAGAGAGGATGGTAGAGGGACGACATGGGAGTGCATGGGTGAGTGAGAGGGAAAGTATGGGTGAGAGAGACAGAGTGTAAGAGAGAGAGAGCAAAGGAGATGGAGGGAAGAATGGAAAGAGAAAGACAGGAAAGAGAGAGCATGAGAGAGCGGAACCGCAAGGGAATGACCGCAAGGGAATGGACGGAGAGAATGAGAAATCTGTCAGAAAGAAGGCTGGAGGAGAAAGAAGAAACTCTGGAGGTGAAGGTGAAAGTGGAAGTGAGCCTGACATGCAGTTGGTATGGAATGAAATGGTTACGGAATTGGGGGGTCTCTTTCAGATGAAGAGCAGGAGTTGGAAGAAGAAACACAGATGAAGAAAAGAGGTGAAGAAAGAATGGAAGGAAGTGAGATGGTCAGTGGGGATGAAAGAGAAAGCGGGTTAGACATAGAAAGGGTGACAGATATGAGTGACGAACAGAAGAATGAAAAAAAGGGTGTTAGGCCAAAAGAGGGGGACAAAGACAAAATGAAAACACGTACAGCAAGCAAGCACACACTAGGATCCAACACAAGCAATACAAAGATGGGCAATAAACAAGTACAGAACACCCAAGCTAACACACACAGGAAGGGCAAAAAAGACAAAAAATGAGGGGAAGGCCAAGGTCATTCACAAATACAAGGTAATCAGGAAGTAGAGGATAAGAATAAGAAAATTTCCTTCATGTGTTGGAATGTTGAAGGCCTGCTGGAGAAATTGTCAGATCCTGATTTTTTTGAGTTTATAACTGCTTTTGACATCTGTTGTTTATCTGAGACATTTACTTTAAAACATTTTGATTTTGAGAAAAAGTTTCAGGAATTTTTACATCTTTACTGTCCAGCCAGAAAATATACTAGAATGGGCAGACCCTCTGGCGGATTGATAATGCTGATCAAGAAGGAAATATCTGGGTATATCCAGTTGATTGATACTAATATAGAAAATGTATTATGTGTGAAGCTACAAAAAAACCTGTTACAATGCGACAGAGACGTACTATTTCTTGGTGTGTATGTACATCCGATTGACAGTCGTTTTTATGCAGACAAGGATTATGATTGTACCATAGAAATGATAGAACAATATATTTGTACACAAATTGAACAAGGGAATGAATATTTATATATTATAGGAGGAGACTTAAATGCTCGTATTGGGGAATGGGGATTAAATATCGAGGATGAAAATGATATATTTGACAGAGAACAGAATGTGTATGCACGCAAGTCAAAAGATAACATCATCAATGGATTCGGAAAAAGGCTTATCGAACTTTGTGCAAGTTTTAATTTAACTCCCCGAATGGCTTAAATATGAAAAACTTTGACAGCGCATTCACATTCTTCTCGGAAAGGGGAAATAGTGCTATAGATTTCTATGTATGTTCCATAGAATTAATCGAAAATGTTGACAGCTGTTTAGTGGATGAAAGAATTGAGTCTCACCATATGCCAATTAGAATGGAGCTTCTGAGCACAGTGCAGGATATCCAGAAAGACAAACAAAAGAGAACATTTACAAAGAAAATCAAATGGGACCCAGCCAAAGCACAAGTCTACATAACATTTCATGGAATCTGAAAGAGCACAAGCAACATTAGAACAAATTATGGAGGAAATTGATCAAGATATAGATACAAGTATAGATAAATTTAATCAATTACTAAAGAATGCTGGAGAATGTATGAGTAAAATAACTAGTTCAGGAGGGGACTATAAACCTACAAATGGGTGGTATGATAAAGTATGCAAGATGGAAAAGAAAGTAACAAGACAAGCACTGTGTAGACTTAATTTAATAGATAAAACGAAAAACCCTATTAAATATGAAGAAAGAAAGGTGATATATAATAACAAACGAGCTTCTTATCAAAAAATGATTAGAGGAAAGAAAAAAACAATATAGGGAACAGATATATGATACACTTATTCAAAATCAGAAGGATAGCCAGAAATTCTGGAGTACAATAAAAAAAACATTAGAAGAAAGAAAAATAAATTACCAGTTATTACATTGGAACAATGGAAAGAACATTTTGAAAGCATATTGAACCCCCAAATAACAGGAAGGCAAGGAGCTACTGCAAGAGAACAGCAAGTGAATATGGAAGAGATTCTAGTACAAGAGTTAGATGAGGAAATAACAGAACAGGAAGTAGGTTTAGCAATAAACAAACTGAAAACAGGAAAATCCCCAGGAATAGATGAAATCCCCCCAGAATTTCTAAAAACAATAGCTAGCAAAATAATACCGTATCTAACTAAGTTATTCAATAAACTGTTCCAAGAACGTTACTTCCCCTTAGAATGGTCACGTGCAGTAATTGTACCACTCCACAAGAAAGGTCGATAAGCAAAACCCAGGAAATTACAGAGGATTTCACTGTTATGCATTTTAAGTAAAATTTTTACAGCAATAATCAACAAAAGACTTTACAACTGGCAGAAGACGAGAACAAAATTAGTAAGGAACAAGCAGGATTTAGAAGGGGATATTCGACAATAGACCACATTTTCACATTAACAACTATGATAACAAACTGCCTCTATGGCAGACATAGAAGTAAATTTTATGTAGCTTCATAGATTATCAGAAAGCATTTGATACTGTAAATAGAGACAAATTATGGAAGATTCTACAGAAACACAAAGTATCTACAAAAATGCTCAACATGTTAAAAGGTATATACAAAACAGTACAAGCTTGTGTTAGATATGGAACTGAACTAACAGAATTGTTCGAATGTCCAGCAGGAGTGAAACAAGGTTGTTTGTTGTCCCCCTTGATCTTTTCTCTATTAATAACCGAAGTGGCGGACAATGTCACAAGAAAAGGTAGACATGGTTATCAATTTCTACCAGGTGCAGAAGAGATTTATACATTGCTATTTGCAGATGACATAGCCCTGATATCATTAACACCAGTGGGCTTACAAAATCAATTAAACAACCTCAACAAGCCTCGGATTCTATAGGTTTAACAGTAAATCTACAAAAAACAAAAATAATGGTTTTTAGGAAAGGGGGCTACTTGGGCAAAAAGGAGAAATGGTACTACAAAGACCAAGAACTAGAAGTAGTAAACAGTTATAAGTACCTAGGTTTTACCTTGACAACTAAACTCTCAGTAGACATTTCACTTTCTGAATATGCAGGTAAGCGAAAGGCAAAATTATGGAAATAATGAAAACTATGTATAGTTTAGGACATATTGATATGGCTATTTACTTTAAACTGTTTGACACTCAAGTTAAACCCTTACTCTTATACGCAGCAGAAGCATGGGGCCTAACTAGATATAAAGCAATAGAAAATATACATTTGTTCGCCTGTAAAAAATATATGGGTGTGGGCAAGAAAACCCCTAATAATCTAATATATGGAGAATTGGGTAGATACCCTATATGCATAGATAGCACAATAAGGGTGCTTAGGTATTGGTTTAAAATTATAAAAATGGAACCAACAGACTTCCCAAACAAGCATATAAAGAGAAAAGACTGAAATAAACAAAACTCAAAATTGGGCATTAGAATTAAAACACTGTTTAGACATACTATGGCTTTTCAGAAGTATGGCTAAATGAAGGGGTAGGAGATGAGAACAGATTTATTTCAGTATTAAAACAAAGAATGATAGATTGTCATAAGCAGAACTGGCATGATAAAATAGAAAATAGCGAACGTTTTCATACCTACCGCTCTTTCAAATCCGTACACCATACTGAAAAATATTTTTACGACATCACGATAGCAAAATTTAGAAAAGCACTAACCAGACTACGTTTAGGGGTAAACGAATTACACATAAACAAAAAGTTCACGGACAAGGATGCAATTACAACATGTCCTTTTTGTCCAACAGAAGAAACTGAGTTACACTTTTTCAAGATATGTCCATGTTATAGACAATTAAGGGAGAAATATATTTATAAGCATTATAGAAATAAGGATTCAATTACACTAAGAAACCTGTTACAAAATGAAAATATGGAAATGACACGTGACCTTGCAATGTATACTTTTTATGCATTAAAATACAGAGAAACACAAATTTAAGTCAAAGAAAAGAGACTTGGTTTTGCTTCTGTGGATTTATGGTTGAATTTAAACTGTTTGTGTATGTGATGTATGATTATGTGAATGTTTATGTATAAAACATATGAACATGTGAATCTATCTGCACAACATATGAACATGGATGTATGGTGATAACATAATATAGAGAAGGTTGAATCATGGATTTAACTCTGAAGGTGTTTCTCAGGATGGAAAGTAATATGAATACCTGAATGAGTATGAAATTGTGATTGGTGTGTCGATATGAACAGATTTATGAAAGAGATGTCATATTCATGAACACAAATAAGATTATGCAATTATATACTCAGATGTGAAGCAAGACAAGGACTATGTACATATGCATGATGAAAAGATAACTATACAAAAGTGAATACAAGGTTGTAATGTGAGGGAATGTGAATGTGATATAATATGAAGGAATGGAATTATGGAATTGAATATGTGTCTTGAGGAAAATATGTGTAAGGAATGAATATGAATATGAATGGAAATGTATAATTATGAATGGAGATGAGGGAGAATGAGGCTATTATAAATGGATGATGGGGTAGGAATACTTATAAGAACATGAAGAAGATGGTAAAATGTGCAGGTGTGCATGTATGTGTGTATAGGTGTGTGTATGTGTGTGTATATATATATGTATATGTGTATAGGTATGCATGTGTATGTATGTATATGTATATGCATATGTGTGCATGTGTGTGTATATATATGTATATGTGGGTGTGTAGGTATGTGTATACGTATGTATGTATGTATGCATGTATGTATATAAATGAAAACAAAAGAAATGAAAAGGAAAAGAAATAAGAAAAGTATGAGGATGTGATTGATTGAGATGGACTGAGCCTGATTGGATCAAGAAGTGTAGTAGAATTGAATGTATAACTAATAATATGTAATTATGCAAAGTATAGACAATCAAGGTAACTAAGAGGGAATACATGTAATTACAATCCAAATGGATATAAATTAAAAATTACATGACCAAGCAAATGAGCATGAAGGGGTGGGGTGGGGGGGGGGAGGTCATGGAGGAAGCAACCACAGAGACTGGTTAACACAATATGGGAACAAACGTGGCCACTGGGGGGGGGGGGGGGGGGGTAGTCTAGGTGTATGAATGGTTTAAGTTAATAAGTATGGAAATGTGCATAAATAACAGATAATCAAGGATATAAGGAAACATGTACAGAAGAGGAAGGTTAAATAAGTAACGTAATCTAATATACATACACATGTAAAACTACGAAATGAACACAAAAGGTAACATAATTCAGTTAACAGCAAGGCAAGCATATGGAATTGTTTTGATGTAGGTCAACACGCAAGTCAGCACGAGTTGCGAGACTGACTCCGCTATGCGCACACTGCGCCAGTCTCCCTCTGTCCGTCTCTCTCGCCCTTCTTTCCCTTTCGCTCTCTGCGTAGAGAGGGGGAGGGGGGAGGGGGGGGGGAGTGGAGCGTGAGGTGGTTGGGTGAAAGTGGGAAGCGATGGGAGTGCGGGTGTAGTGGGAGAGAGAGTAGATGTAGAAATGAGAATTGCCTGTTGAATCTTGGCTGGATCGTCTGCTAGGAAATGGCTGCCCATAGATCATATTATAACATATAAGAGTATGGTTTTTGAACTCGAATAATGATAGCTATTATATGCATTTTGATTATTTTCCGAGGTTGTTTTGAATGGTAAAGTTTGAATTCTAGGGATCCGACCATCAACAGACTCCTCTGGTCAACAGGCAATCTAGACACATGTGTACGAGCCAAGTGGCAACGATTCACGGGACAGGAAACGACAGTCACAGGCTGAAAAAAATTGGGAAAACCACAATTAAAGAGAAATTAACTGAAGGAATGTTCTAACCTGACACATGGAAAGCGACAAGGTTACAGTAATTTATCCATGGGGTTGCTAAATCCAGTGAATATAAACAATACATGGCTAGCACCACACGAACTCGACCACAGAAGAACACACACTGTGTCAAAGGTCAGCATGGCAGCTTTTGTTATTCGGGGTTTACCTTTGCAAGGCGATAGGCTTATTTTGCGCATGCGTAAATGATGTAAACAAAAGATGCTTAAAAATAGTACGGCTTTCCGGAGAATTGTACGACGCGGGGTTGAAAGGTCTCCGCTGTGTATGTGGGCGAGAATGCGATGAGGGGATTGAGATAGGAGGCATGTGTCTTGTGTGCTAGTGTCAACAGCATTAGTGTTATGAGTTTTGAGAATGATGGTGTATATACTTACATCGCGTTCGTGGGGAAGAATGTATCAAGAAGTATCGATGTATAATTAAGATAGAATTCTGCATGTACATACTGTCATGGAAGAATGCTTGGTTGCAGTTATGGTAAATTTTGTTCTAATTATATAAAATTGATTTACCTCTTGTTGTGTACTCATGTGAATAGGCTGATGGCCTCACATTAAAGTCACGAGTCACGAGTCTCTCTCTCTCTTCTCTCTCTCTCTCTCTGAGTTCATGGGGGCTGTGGCCTTTTTGAATAAATTAGAATGAATTCTCTCTCTCTCTCTCTCTCTTCTCTCTCTCTCTCTCTCTCTCTCTCTCATCCGTACTATATAATTATATTTGCTTGCATTTTTTTAATCATTTTTTTTCATGTTGATCTTTTCTTCTTCTTCTTCTTCTTTCTTTCTTTCTTTCTTTCTTCTTCTCTCATAGACATGTGCATGTTCACTGATACATACACTTATCCACCCACCAACTCTCTCTCTCTCTCTCTCTCTCTCACCACACACACACACACACACACACACACACACACATGCTTATTTACACTTCACACACACACACACACACACACACACACACACACACACACACACACACACACGCAAGCACGCACGCACGCGCGCACGCACACACACACACACACACACACACACACACACACATACATTTGATGCTTTGTCATCAATGCGTTCTGAAATTAGAATATCATATTCCTTCCTGCGTTTATTCACTTTGTCCATACACATAATTATAATGATTGAACGCCTTCAACTGTCAGTGTCTGGAATATGAAGGGAAGAAAGGATCTTGTTCTTGTAAAAGCTAATGCACACATTCCATTTATTCTTCCGGTTTGGAATTTAATAACGACGATGGCGACAACAACAACAACAACAACAACAACAACAACAACAACACCAACAACAAGAGCAGCAACAACAATATCAATTTAAAGAATTAATACTTCAATTGCTATGACGGTGATAATTATGATGATGACGATGGTAATAATAACAATAACAACAACAATAATAATAGTAATATCATTACTAATATCAATATATGATATTAGTATCATCATCATCATCATAAAATTAATAGTAATGATAGTAATAATCCTCCTCCTCCTCCTCCTCATCATCATCATGATAACAATATTAATGATGAAAATCATCAATGATGATAATGATAATAATAATAAAAACAATAATAATAATAATGATGATGATGATGATGATGATAATAATAATTATAATAATAGTAATAATAATGATAGTGATGATGATGATGATGGTAATAACAATGAAAATAGTAATAATAGTAATGGTAATAGCTTATTATTAATGATAATATAATGATAATAATAGTTATAATAATAATAGTAATCAAATGAAAATAACAAGAACGAAAATGATAATAAAAGTAACAACAACATCATTCATCATCATCATCATCATGAATCATTTTTACAGTGGAGTTTCTACAGTGTGGAGTTTCAACGAGGCTTTACAAGCTGACACTGACCTCCTCATCTCCAATTATTCGTTCAGCACGCTTCACGTGTACGAAGGCGTAAACCGAAAGACCAGCCCCAACCCTACCTTCTACACCCTACATCACCCTTCCTTTACGCAAGCGTTATGTAAAGCTCTTCCACTTCTAATGGAAGAGATGTGTGTTTCAGCAGGTCTTGGACGTCATGAGAAAATACAACTGTCTTAAACAGAAGGCATCTGTTCCACGTAGAAATGTCGCACATAATCCATGTCCCCGTTTACATCATGAAGTATGCAGGAGGTTGTATGAGACTTGGCTATACCATTGCGTAATGCATAACAAAATCCCGTATTTTTTGTTTGTTTGTTTGTATTTCTTTCGAAGCAACACCGTATTCGAAGTAGAGACGGTAACTGCTGTCTTTATACGCGTAATCCCCCCCCCCCTCCTCCCCCCTCCCCCACCCGTAGCAGCACATCTTTTTCCCCCATTACACCCAAACAGAAATGTTAGTCAGGTGTTCCACACTCCGCACAGAATGCTCACACAATGGCAGTTGCTTCTGTGTATAATCCACATCTTGCTCATCCAGCGGGCTTGATTTCAGCTTAACATCACCGTTTACTTTCGTCGTATTGAAAACGACGACCATTCAAAACGCAAAAAAAGCTCGAACAAAGCTCGTTATCGTTTGATGCACTCATGAGGCAATGATGGTAGCAGGTAAACATGTTATGGAAAGTTTGGCGCAGAATTTGAACTGCGCGGGAGCATGAATGACGCATAACATACTTGTAGCTTGGAGAGCAAAAGAACTTTCACTACAGGTCTTGCGCATAGCATACGTATGTGGGCTTAGACAGAAAAAAAAAAACAAACAACACGTGTCGCTATTGGTCTTGCGATTGATATATGTGGGTGGCTTGGACAGAAAAAGACGTTTCACCGTTGATTTTGCGCATAGCATTAACACACACGCGTGCACACAGGCACACACACACACACACACACACACACACACACACACACACACACACACACACACACACACCACAGATAGATAGATAGACAGATAGATAGACAGATAGATAGACAGACAGACAGACAGATAGATAGATAGGCAGACAGACACAGACAAACAGATAGATAGATAGACAGACAGACAGATAGATAGATAGATAGATAGATAGATAGATAGACAGATGGACAGATATGTGGTCTGAAAAGAAGGCCTTCCACCGATGGTGTTGCACACAACATGCACACGGTGGGTTGAAAAGTTTAGACCTTTCGACATTGGTCTCGCGCATAACATATAACAGAAAAAGAGCTTTCATCCTTGATTTTGTGCTTGGCTGATATATGTAGCTTGGACAGAGAGAGAGCTGTCACCATTGATTTTGTGCTTGGCTGATATATGTAGCTTGGACAGAGAGAGAGCTGTCACCATTGATTTTGTGCTTGGCTGATATATGTAGCTTGGACAGAGAGAGAGCTGTCACCATTGATTTTGTGCTTGGCTGATATATGTAGCTTGGACAGAGAGAGAGCTTTCACCACTAGTCCTTGACTCCAATGTTGACAGTTACAGGGTGCGAATATCAGAAGGAAAGTGCAGCTGACAAGACGGTGTGTGGATGTGATAGAGTTCAGACATGAGATGATAGCAAAGAAGAGGAAGACGGTGTGTGGATGTGATAGAGTTCAGACATCAGATGATAGCAAGGAAGAGCAACACACACACACACACACACACACACACACACACACACACACACACACACACACACACACATGCATATGCGAGTTCTTGCGTCCATACATACACAACATCTGAAATACACTTCTCGACTGTCAGACGCTTGTACCACAAACGTCAATCACTAGTGCGCGTGCACTTGCTGCAGTGATGCTGAAGATGTGTCTGGCTTCAGATAACAGCAAGACGCTGATGCCTGAGTCTTCATGGCCATAAACTGGATTTGTCTGTCAGCACCCAGAGAGAGAGAGAGAGAGAGAGAGAGAGAGAGAGAGAGAGAGAGAGAGAGAGAGAGAGAGAGAGAGAGGCGGGGGGAGGGAGGAAGAGAGAGAGAGAGGGAGGAAGAGAGAGACTTAGCTCCCTCTCTTTCCCACATCTCTTTGTCTTGACTCTTTATTTTTGCAAATTTAGAAAAAGAAAGGTTATTAGTTGGGCAAGACAGTCCAGACAAACAGATTACAGGTCACTCTGTCAATCTGTCTGTGTTGTCTTGCGGAACTAATAACCTTTTTTTTTTTTTTTAATTTGC
>CM065747.1:4616581-4636581 GCA_033310375.1 Conus canariensis
AGACTGCCACACTTCCGTCACTCAATACCTCACCCTGCTCCAAGACTGCCACACTTCCGTCACTCAATACCTCACCCTGCTCCAACACCGCCACACTTCCGTCACTCAGTACCTTACCCTGCTCCAACACTGCCACACTTCCGTCACTCAATACCTCACCCTGCTCCAACACTGCCACACTTCCGTCACTCAATACCTCACCCTGCTCCAACACTGCCACACTTCCGTCACTCAATACCTCACCCTGCTCCAACACTGCCGCACTTCCGTCACTCAATACCTCACCCTGCTCCAACACTGACACACTTCGGTCACTCAGTACCTCAGCCTGCTCCAACACTGCCACACTTCGGTCACTCAATACCTCACCCTGCTCCAAACCCAACAGTCAAACCTGTCCTCTCAGTTTTAATGAGATTTTATAACAGGGGGCGTTCAAGGCTACATCATTCATTACAAATGCACACGGGCGACACAGAGTAAACATCACACAAATATAACATTGCAAGTACATTTCAATGAAAAACAAACTTTAAAGAAACTCAAGCACAAAGAACACATACACACCAAAATAAATTGAAAAACATATAATGACTATTGTTAGGCATTTCTTCAGATTTTTGACGACTGCTTTTGAAAAGAAAGCCATATATACTGGGTTCTGATTCTGTCCATACCAATGCCAATTTGATTATGTCTCTGTCTTTTACTCTCTCTGACTCTGTCTCTGTCTTTGTCAATCTCTGACTGCCTATCTCTCTGTCTCCCTGAAAGAAGAAGAAGAGGAAGAAGAAGAAGAAGAAGAAGAAGAAGAAGAACTTTAGGAGGAACGAAGAGAGAGAGAGAGAGAGAGAGAGAGAGAGAGAGAGAGAGAGAGAGAGAGAGAGCCAGAGACAGACAGACAGACAGACAGACAGAAAGACACAGTCAGAGCCATTCTCTCTCTCTCTCTCTCATCCCCCCTCTCTCTCTCTCTCTCTCTTTCTCAATCTCTGTGTGTGTGTGTGTGTGTGTGTGTGTGTGTGTGTGTGTGTGTGTGTGTGTGTGTGTGTGTGTGTGAAGGCATGTTCACTGCATTCTGTTCTGTTGGTTTATTAGTAGAACAGCACTGTGTTGTGTGTGTGTGTGTGTGTGTGTGTGTGTGTGTGTGTGTGTGTGTGTGTGTGTGTGTGCATGTTCACTGCATTCTGTTCTGTTGGTTTATTAGTAGAACAGCACTGTGTGTGTGTGTGTGTGTGTGTGTGTGTGTGTGTGTGTGTGTGTGTGTGTGTGTGTGTGTGAAGGCATGTTCACTGCAGTCTGTTCTGTTGGTTTAGTAGTAGAACAGCACTGGAGGGGAGAGTAGAGCAGATGCTTCTGTCTTTTTTCAACACTCCCACTTGAAAGGTTACAGCTGATGCTATTCCTGGTCAGAGTTTGCGTTTAACTTCAACAGGCCATTAAAAAAAAAAAAAAAAAAAAAAAAAAGAGAGAGAGAGAGAGAGAGAGAGAGAGAGAGAGAGAGAGAGAGAGAGAGAGAGAGACAGACAGACAGAGAGGAATTTTGGTTGGGAGGGGAAAGAATAGGAGAGAGAGAGAGGGAGAAGGGAGGGAGAGACAGAGAAAGAGACACAGAGAGACAGAGAGAGAGAGAGAGAGAGAGAGAGAGAGAGAGAGAGAGAGAGAGAGAGACTTTGACACTTTAATGTCATTGACTTACAGTCCTAATGACATAGGTGATGCGTCATTTTCATTTTTAACACAAAAAGAATGATCAGCCTTATGATTGAGTAATGTTGCAAACGAGCAAACAAAGTTGCTAACATAAAACAAAAAGTATAACGAAAACCATCTTTCTAAACGAAAGTGACACTTTATGAAAAAATGGCCACCCAAGGCTACTATAAATTGTTTTAACAATATCAAAATTCAACATACTAAGGTTCTTATATTTGTATCAGTTACTTTCTTCATATATACATGTATACGACATTCTCTCTCTCACTCTCTCTCTCTCTCACTCTCTCTCTCTCCATCCCTCTCTCTCTCATTACTACCTTACCATAGCACTCCTAGCAGAAATGATTGTTTTGTATCTAAGATTCCAGGCTTCCGAAATGAATATGGCCAACAAATTCAGAATAATGTCATCTTCTGATAAAAGCAGAGAAAACAAATCTTTTCTTACCACAATGTCTTTTTCAAACAATGGACACTTTTTTCTCAGGTTGTCATAGGTTTTACAGTAGAAAATGAAGTGAATCTCATCATCAACAATGGAATTACACAGAGGGCAAGGTGAATCTGTAGACGTACCAGGCTGAAACCATTTTATGTTAGCATTAAAACCAAGGGTTTTTAGTCGGAATCTAGCTAAATTAGTTCGGTGCCATTTATTCACAACAACTTTTAGAAATTTTTCAGGTTGAAATATGCTTTTGAAAGAATAGAACCAACGATATTTTTCTTTGTTCTCCATGTCTGAATGCCAGTTTTGTTTAAACGAATCACTTAATCTGGTTTTAAATTCTGAGATAAACAACAGCTCATTACCTACACCTTGGCTCATCCAGGCAATCGCAAAACCGTTTTCTGACATAACGTTTTTTAATGGAGAAGCCCAGTTTTCTTGACCTCTTTCCATTTGTATTAACACCATATCATATGCCTGTCTACAGAATCTACTTTGTGGCAGTTTCAACAATTTAAACCAAAATTTAACACATTTTATGTAGGTTTTGACATATAAAGGGTATCGCCCAGTTTCGCCATATAAAATTTTGTTTGAAGTGTGCATTGGAACGTACAAAAAACGTTTCATTGCAAAAGTATGCACTCTCTCCATCTGACTATTTATGTATAATCCCCAGATCTCAGCGGCATATGTAAGGAGAGGTACAATTTGCGTGTCAAACATTTTCCAAAACACAGAAACATCAATACAATTTAGTTTTCTTAGCGTCTTAAGTATTTCCATTACACCTTTTTTCCCCTTTTGACAAGTTTCATTCCAAGTTAAATTAAGGCTAAGTCTTGTTGTAAACAGCATTCCAAGGTATTTATAAGAGTTGACAACTTTTACTTCGACATTTCCGTAGTACCATTTCTCCCAAGCAGACAAGTGACCCCCCATGCGAAAAATTATTATATTTGTTTTATCTAAATTTAGTGTTAACCCCAAACTATCTGCCTCTTCTTTCAGTACATTAAACTGGTTCTGTAGTCCCCAGACTGTTCCAGACAGGAGAATTATGTCGTCAGCAAATAATAACAAAAATAGTTCTACAGCATTCGGAATAAGTTGGACACCGTGTCTTCCTCTTCTTGATAACTCGATTGCTAATTCATTAATGAAAAAGGAGAACATATTTGGACTTAACAAACATCCTTGTTTCACTCCACAGTAACACGGGAAAAAATCTGTATATTCATGTCTATCACGCACACATAGAAGCACTGAATCATACACCCCTTTGAGGGCTCTGTAAAGCTTACCATTAATACCATTTCTTCGTAGAGTATTCCACAGTAAATTACGGTTAACGGAATCGAACGCTTTTTTAAAGTCGACAAAAGCCACATACAGTTTCTTATTGTTTGACAAATATTTCTGTACTAAAGCAAACAATGTAAAAATATGATCCACTGTACTATATTCAGATCTAAAACCCGCCTGTTCCTCTACAATTTTTTCTTCTCTTTCTGCCCAGTTTGTTAATCTCTTGTTCAAAATATGTGTATACACCTTACTTATAATGCTTGTAAGAGATATTCCGCGATAATTGTCAGGATTATTCACATCACCTTTTTTATGCAATGGTATAATAATTGATTTTGTCCACTCCAAAGGAAAGGATCCAGTTTCAAAAAGTTTGTTAAATAGAGTAACAAGGAAATGAATGATGTCACGACTGGCGTGTTTTAGCATTTCTCCTATGATCTTATCCGAACCCGCACTTTTCCCCGACTTAAGTTTCTTAATACTTGCAATAACCTCTTCTTCAGCAATCTGATCACTGAATAAGGGATCGACATTGTCGTCATCATCGTCATTGATGTTATCATTATCAATTTCATCAGCAGGCGACCTCTCACCTTCATTGAAAACGCTGGAAAAGTGATCATACCATTGTTGTAAAGAAATTTCATGGTACACTACTTTCTTCCTGTTTACATTTCGTATCAAGGACCAAAAAGTTTTAGAGTCGTTCATTGATTCCTTAAGCTTTTCATTCTCAGTTCATTAAACTCGTTCTCTTTCCTTCTTCTAAGTTCTGTGTATTCTTTTCTCTCTTGCACATAAATTTCTTTTTTTCCGTTCTTTATTTTGTTTGGTTTTACACCTTTGAAATTGTTTTAAACATCTTTTCACTTTTCTTTTCTTTTTCTCACATTCGTTATCGAACCAATCATTACTTTTCTTGTCACGTTTCCCAACAGTGCGGACCATGCATGCAGCCGCCCCATATAAAGCTTGAACAAACTTTTCAAGAGCACAGTTTACATCAGTATTTAACAAATTATATGCATCATTTAGACATTCCGTAAAGTCAGCAGTGTGCAGTTCATCTAGGTACGATTGTACATGTTCAGCAGACCATATGATTTTCTCTTCAGCCCCGTGTCTAGAAACAGTTTCATTGGCTTCACTAAGCTCTCCCCATTTCAACTCAACTGGTAAATGCCAGGAATGTAAATTATCAGCAACATGTAAACAACAATTTTTCATCAAATCACTAGATATCAGAAAATAATCAATAACACTACTACCTTGAGAGGAAATAAAAGTACATTCCCCTTCTTCATCACCTTCACAACATCCATTCAAAATCACAAGATCAAAGAGAAAGCAAAAACCCAACAAAGAATTTCCAAAATTATGAATCACGGCGTCTTTAGAATGGCGAGTGCTACCCAAACTATCTATAAAATCCAAGTCAACAGGTGAGTAATTAACCATATCTTCCAATTCACACTGTTTGTCACCCGTCCTTGCATTCATATCACCACACACTAAAAAGTAAACATCTTTTCTATCAGTGCACTGAAGCAAACTTTCTTCCAGAAGTAGAACCCCATCTTTGATATCTAAGTCGTGATATGATGGAATACCCTCAGGGGGGATATAACAAGCAACTAAAATCAAATCTTTATCCAAATTAAACAGACTCCTGTCTATTCTTAATGAAATCATATTATCAGATGTCAACTTAATCTCTTTTATCTTATTCTCAAAAGTCTTTTTCACCAATAACAGTACTCCCCCAGAGCGTCTTCCAAAATGAGATAATTTCCTCGCTGGAGCATGAAATTTTATAAAATCAGTGAATATATCAGTGAAAACAAAAGTAGAATCAGTGAAAGTCTCTGTAAGACAAATAAAAGCAAACGATGAAACGTAATTAACGAAAGAAACGTCTTTCAGTTTTGAACACAAGTTTTCCACATTGTAATTCAAAAATGTAAACTGCTGTGGGTGACCATGCCTGTCCTATTGTTTTCTGGTTCGCAAACTTCTCTCCCTGCTACCCCCTTCTTTGCCCCGTTCACGCCCCCCAACAGTCTGTCTCTTGTTTTGACTCAGAAAACCACGCAGTTCAGTCTGTCTGGCCGAGGTTGAGCTGTTCACTGGATTCGGGGAAGCCCGTGTAGCCGAGTCAAGGGAAGCCCTCTTGTCAGCGACTGTCCTGTGACCTTCACCCGCCGAGGAGGGGCGCCGATTGGAGGGAACAGCCACGCCCTCTCTACCTTGCCCACCCCGCCTGACACGCTCGTCAGACAGAGGAGTGTCAGTCCCACTGCCATCAGACTGCACACCTGATGCGACGCGCCGGTCACCGTGAGGAGACACAGAGGCCCCACTCACACCCCCGTCAAGCTGCCGCGGTTCATCATGCACGACCGGCGCGTTGCACGTGTAGCGTACTGTGAAATCCGCACCCTCCATCGCGTCGCCCCCTTGAATGTCTGAAGTAGGCCCATCCGTCTCCGCCACGTCATCGGTCCGCTCGCTCCCCCGTCCGCCCCCGTGAACCCCGTCTGCCAGCTGCCCAGGAATAACTTCTTGTTTATTTGTTGACGTCACTCCGTTCCGCACCAGTCCGTGTTTGACTACATCCGAGTACGATCGACAGCCACTTTGTTTTGGTCCCACCACCATTTTTCCCTTTTGAAAAAATGCTCTTTTTCCTTCTCTTTTTGCCTTTGCAACTATTTGTGATTGTGCTTTTGTTAGATCATTAGAAACAGTTATACCAGACTCTTTCAGTTTTTCTCGCAGCTCCCTATTCTTGATGATGAACATTTTGTCACGCCACCTGGCAAATCGTACTATCATTGGTTTGGGCTGGCCCTCCACAGCACGGCCTGTTCTATGTGCTCTGACAATGTCCTCTGAATCCCACACTCTGACCCCACTACCACTGTTCAGCACATCAACAACAGCAGCTGCACACGTGTCGAAATTCTCGTAGTTTTCGCGTTGTGCTATACCGTACATTCGCAAGTTATCCCTACGTGAGAAATCTTCAAGTCTGTCTGCGTCGATTTTAAGCTTTTCTATTTCTTTCTTCAATTCTTGGACTACCCGTGAAAGTCTGATCGTCTCTACTCTGGTTTCATCTGACTCTTCGTACATCTGTTGCATGTTTAATGTCACACCTGACACTGTCTCTGCCAACTGACTATGGTCTTCTTCTAACCTGTCACAGCGACTGTTGATCTCCTCACACTCCTTCTTCACTAGTCCTGATTCAGTTTTGATGTGCTGGAGATCACCCCGGATCAAACTGGATTGTTCGTTGAATTCTTGTTTGAGGGACAGCATTAGTGTGTTCATTGCCTGCACAGAGGCAGAGAATGAATCGGACACTGAACTTTCCACTTTCTTTCCGTTGTGACTGTGCACAACACTCGAATTGTCAGGATTGGGGCCAGGGTTCGGTTCCACGTCTCCACTAAGCATCAGCTTCCGAAGTGAATAAACAGTGTTGATAACACACAGCGACACGGCCAACACAGGTACGTGCGTCACGGCTCCCTGATAGACACGCACACTGTCACGGCCACACAACACGTTTCCGTCATTCAACACTGTTCCCCTGGTAACACTCACAGTTTCCATTGTCACCCCCTCATTGCCGTCCAACACTGACCTAGCATTGGACAGAAAGCTCCACAGCATGGGCACAAAAATGCAGCACAACATGTAGGCCGTAACAATATCGGCCACTGACAATCGCGACTCAGCATTTTCGCTCTTCGGTTTCTCCCCGCACACTCGTGAACGCCATGACCCACATTTCAGCGAAGCATAGAAAAGGCCAACTCTGGCTCTCCACAAACTCAAGTCCGTCATTTTTCGCTGAAACAACTGTCCTCGGTCACTGACAAAACCATTCGCTGAAGTACACTCGACAGTTCTAGCTCTTTTTCACGTAACTTCATAAAAGAAGACGGAGCACAAGAAGGACAATATTGACAGGCCGCCATTCCCAGCATGCACCCCCAGAGAGAGAGAGAGAGAAAGAGAGAGAGAGAGAAAGAGAGAGAGAGAAACAGACAGACAGACAGACAAAGGGAATGACAGGCAGCCAGACAGCCAGACAGACAGAGTGACAGAGAGACAGAGATAGAGACCGAAAGGGACACAGACAGACGGATAGACAGACAGACGGACACAGTCATATATTGCAGATCGACAAACAGAGAGAGACACACAGATAAGACAAAGACAGAGGGAAAAAGAAAGGATAGTGTGATTATGGTTGTCGTAGTCGGGGGTGGGGGTGCGTGGGAGGGGTGGTGGTGGTGGTGGTTAGGAGCCGGCAGGGGAAGAGGGGGAGGGAGGGGCGAGGATGGAAGGGAGAGATGGGGAAGGAGGGGGCTGACCTGAAGAGTGAACTCGGGTCGTAACACTCTCCGGGATAATCACTTGAAATGGCCCCGTGAGTTCTCCTTAGACGGCTCTCTCATGGGTTTGAAATGCAGCCCTTTCTTTAAAAAAAACTTTCTAAACCTCTTTTTCCCTAGCCCCCTCCACCTTCCCTCTCCCCTCTCCCTCCCTTCTCTCCCCCCCCTCCCCCCGCCGTTCTCCTCAGTATCTCTCATCTCCGTCCTGCTCTCCCACCCTCTGTCATTTCAACCTGCAGAGATGGTGTCCTCTGTCATTTCAACCTGCAGAGATGGTGTCCTCTGTCATTTCAACCTGCAGAGATGGTGTCCTCTGTCATTTCAACCTGCAGAGATGGTGTCCTCTGCCATTTCAACCTGCAGAGATGGTGTCCTCTGCCATTTCAACCTGCAGAGATGGTGTCCTCTGTCATTTCAACCTGCAGAGATGGTGTCCTCTGCCATTTCAACCTGCAGAGATGGTGTCCTCTGTCATTTCAACCTGCAGAGATGGTGTCCTCTGCCATTTCAACCTGCAGAGATGGTGTCCTCTGCCATTTCAACCTGCAGAGATGGTGTCCTCTGCCCATTTCAACCTGCAGAGATGGTGTCCTCTGCCATTTCAACCTGCAGAGATGGTGTCCTCTGTCATTTCAACCTGCAGAGATGGTGTCCTCTGCCATTCAACCTGCAGAGATGGTGTCCTCTGTCATTTCAACCTGCAGAGATGGTGTCCTCTGTCATTTCAACCTGCAGAGATGGTGTCCTCTGTCATTTCAACCTGCAGAGATGGTGTCCTCTGTCATTTCAACCTGCAGAGATGGTGTCCTCTGTCATTTCAACCTGCAGAGATGGTGTCCTCTGTCATTTCAACCTGCAGAGATGGTGTCCTCTGTCATTTCAACCTGCAGAGATGGTGTCCTCTGTCATTGTCAACCTGCAGAGATGGTGTCCTCTGCCATTTCAACCTGCAGAGATGGTGTCCTCTGCCATTTCAACCTGCAGAGATGGTGTCCTCTGTCATTTCAACCTGCAGAGATGGTGTCCTCTGCCATTTCAACCTGCAGAGATGGTGTCCTCTGCCATTTCAACCTGCAGAGATGGTGTCCTCTGCCATTTCAACCTGCAGAGATGGTGTCCTCTGCCATTTCAACCTGCAGAGATCGTGTCCTCTGCCATTTCAACCTGCAGAGATGGTGTCCTCTGCCATTTCAACCTGCAGAGATCGTGTCCTCTGTCATTTCAACCTGCAGAGATGGTGTCCTCTGTCATTTCAACCTGCAGAGATCGTTTGTCCTCTGTCCATTTTTCAACCTGCAGAGATGGTGTCCTCTGTCATTTCAACCTGCAGAGATGGTGTCCTCTGTCATGTCAACCTGCAGAGATGGTGTCCTCTGTCATTTCAACTTCCAGAGATGGTGTCCTCTGTCATTTCAACCTGCAGAGATGGTGTCCTCTGCCATTTCAACCTGCAGAGATCGTGTCCTCTGCCATTTCAACCTGCAGAGATGGTGTCCTCTGTCATTTCAACCTGCAGAGATGGTGTCCTCTGCCATTTCAACCTGCAGAGATGGTGTCCTCTGCCATTTCAACCTGCAGAGATGGTGTCCTCTGTCATTTCAACCTGCAGAGATGGTGTCCTCTGCCATTTCAACCTGCAGAGATGGTGTCCTCTGTCATTTCAACCTGCAGAGATCGTGTCCTCTGCCATTTCAACCTGCAGAGATGGTGTCCTCTGTCATTTCAACCTGCAGAGATGGTGTCCTCTGTCATTTCAACCTGCAGAGATGGTGTCCTCCGTCATTTCAACCTGCAGAGATCGTGTCCTTGTTCTTCCACCTATCCCCCCACCCCTCCCCTCCTCCTCCTCCTCCTCGACGTATCCTACTCACTTCCTCTACGGCCCATCTCTACCACGCTCCTCTTGTCATCATTTCGAGATATTGATGTCATTTTGAGAAGAAAGGGGGAACAGGCGAAAGAAAAGAACACACACTCACAGACATACAGACAGACAGACAGACAGACACACACACCCACACACACACACACATACATACATACACGCACACACATACACACACACACATACACACACACATACACACACACACACACACTCACGCACGCACACACACACACACATACACACACACACGCGCATGTGTGTGCGCGCTCGCAGACATGCACGCACGCATTCACACACACACACCACACACACACACACACACACACACATACACACACACACACGCGCGCGCGCGCGCGCGCACGCTCGCACGCACGCACGCACGCACACACACACACACACACACACACACACACACACACACACACACACAGACACGCGCGCGCGCGCGCGCGCGCGCGCGTTTCTTCTTTACGTGTACAGTTTTATGGGCTTCTCAGTCCGTCTTTTTTTTCTCTCTACTGAAAGTGGGCACGCATTGTGTGTGTGTGTGTGTGTGAGTGTGTGTGTGTGTGTGTGTGTGTGTGTGTGTGTGTGTGTGTGTGTGTGTGTGTGTGTGGAGAGAGAGAGAGAGAGAGAGAGAGAGAGAGAGAGAGAGAGAGAGAGAGAGAGCGGGTAGAAAAGCATTGCTAGAGATACAAAGTTAGAGATAGAAACAGAGACGGAAAGAGACAGAGAGGTGATCACGATGATGATGATGATGATGATGATGATGATGATGATGATGATGATGATGATTTTCTTTATCTGTATGGGTAACGGATAACCAGGTACATCATTTTGTATATTTCCTGTCCTTGCCATGCGCTAGCAATGAGTTGTACCTTAAATCTAAGAGCAACTGATGAACATACGTACATTCAGAGTTGGCGTACCTAGTGACTCAAAAGAAGAACATTCGATTAACAGATATACAGAATGGGCCTAACTAGTATCTTAAAGCAAAAAGCATTTGATACACATGCTACATTCACAGTATCTTAAAGCAAAGAGCATTTGATACACATGCTACATTCACAGTATCTCAAAGCAAAAAGCATTTGATAGACATCCTGCATTCAGAGGAGGAGTAACTAGTGCCCTAAAATCAAGAACATTGGACAGGCATACACTCACAGTAGGCGTGATTTGTAACTTAAGACTACATAAACTACATAAACAGACACACATTTAAGATAGGCATAACTAGCAAGGTAAAGCTAAACGCATCTGATACACATCCATTTCATTCAGACCAGGATTCTCTGATTACTTAAAACAAAGAGCATAAGATGAACAGACACGTATATTCAGAGATGGCACAACAAGAAGGTTAAAATTAGAGCATTCTTATTTTAGCAAGCAGTGACTTTGTTTTCAACGTTGTGAATGTTATTCGATTTTCCTGAAGAAGACAAATAGGTCCAAACGCGATGTATTTGTCTTGTGCTTTTTTTCTCTCGCTCCATTCGTTTGAAACCTTAGTAATTCTACATTGTTAGAAACTGGATACTCCAGTGCCGGTATTAATGATACACTCAGACACATCACAGCTGTGTCCAAAACAACTGCCTTGGAAACTCAATCTCAATACAAAACAAAACAAAAAAGAACAGAAAAGAAACAGACAGACTACCACCTGACTCCTCATTCATTTCCACACACTCCCCATCTGCACAGTCCTCAAATTCTTCTGCCACGTAGTTGAAGAGCATAAACTCACGTTCAGACCGAACCCATGATTACTTCCAAGTACGACAACATTGATGTTGATCTGTCCTCACAAGAAGCGGATGGGAAAGAAATATGGTCTGCTTTCACTGAGATCAGAATGTCGTCGTTATGTAAGTTTTTAGTTGCAATAGTAGCAGAAGCAGCACTAGAAGCAATAGCAGCCGTGGTAGTATTAGCTGGAGGAGGAGGAAGACGAAGGGAAGGAGGAGGAGGAGGAGGAGGAGGTAGATGATGATGAGGTGGAGGTGGTGGAGGAAGAGTAGAAGGAGAGGCCGTTTTGTCGTTGTTAACATTGTTATTGTTCTTCTTCTTGTTTTTCAGAGATCAAAGTGGAGGAGGAGGAGGAGGAGAGGCCGTTTTGTCATCGTCATCGTCGTCGTCGTCGTCGTTGTTGTTGTTGTTGTCGTCGTCGTCGTAGTTGTTGTTGCTGCTGTTGTTCTTCTTGTTGTTCTTGTTCTTGCTATTCAAAGATCAAAGTGGACGATTTTTTTTAACAGGCGTATGCCAGAGACCACTTTCCTTGTTTCAATTAGATTCTTTTACGAGTATTTAGTGTTCTCCGAAGAGGAGCAGTCAGACTATTCCATTACCTTAAAGACTGGCTGGTACCCATTCCGCCCCTGAGGTCGAGTGGAGCAAGGACGAACAAATACCGCCCCCCCCCCCTCCTTCACCTGCCCCTCCTCCCCTCCCTCTCACCGAGTTGAACATTCCAGGCCTGATCGAGTTTTGTGAGTGTCGGTTCAAGGACGAGTAAGAGTCTTCCAGCCATCCCTTGGATGAAGATGTCACCCACAGGTAGAGCTCTCAAATCGGTAGTAAACGTGTTCGACAATCTTTTCAACGCTACACTGTTGACATGCTCATGATCCCTGGCATCGTATCCTTATACTTCGATAACAATATGATGACCAATGGTTTATGCAAACATTGTTACACGTATTAATTCATGAACTATCAAAATTAAACCCTTCAGTGCAAATATATGTGCACAAGCATCTAGTTTGAAAAATAAAATAGAACTGTAATGGAAAATTATCGTCATATTTTACAAAAGAGTATGGAGACGTCTTGATTTTACCATTTGAGGCGAATCAAACGTAAAACCAAATAAATTCAGCAAAGTAATTAACTAAATTATATCAAAGTCAGTTTCAAAGGCAGGAGACTGCAGGTGGAAATTGAAACAAACTTTTACAGGGAATAAAGGTAAATCCGCCAGATAGGAGGGACAAACACATTACAAGACAAAACACGACGCGTTTCGACCTCTTAGGTCTTCTTCAGGCAAGATAGAAACCCTTCAGGACAATGAGAAAGAAGAACGAGCCATCTCTTATCATCTCAAATTCAACGTCTATCTTGCGACTAATTTGAGAAGGTAAGTGATATCTCGTTCTTCTTTCTCATTGTCCAGAATGCTGTTTACCTTGCCTGAAGAAGACCTAAGAGGTCGAAACGCGTCGTGTTTTGTCTCGTAATCTGTTTGTCCTTGTTATCTGGCGGATTTCCTTTGATTTCCTTTTTCAAATCAGTGATATCAAAGAGTGTGTGGCGGGGATGGGGGGGGGGGGGGGGGGGGGGAGGGGGGGGGAAGGAGGTGCTGTTACTCTATTTTCCGCTGGCGCCCATCCCAACAACCCATCCCCTATATTCCCCTAACGTACATTCACCTCCTGCCATTCTTGAACGCAAAAGACACCCCTCCCCCACTCTTCTCTCTGTCTCTGTGTCTCTGTCTGTCTGTCTGTCGGTCGGTCGGTCGGTCGGTCGGTCTGTCTCTGTCTCTGTCTCTCTCTCTCGGTGTTAACACCTGAACTGTACTGTACTTGCCGTACCCTCCAGCTATTTTCTGCTTCAATCGACACTGACAGATGGCTGTTTCTGATCCCTTAATCACATCTCTGTGTGTGTGTGTGTGTGTGTGTGTGTGTGTGTGTGTGTGTGTGTGTGTGCGCGCGCGCGCGCGCGCGCGGCGCGCGCGTGCACTTCCTCCTATTAGGCTTTTGCGTCCTCTTTTTATACAGTTAAGGTTCAGTGTCTATGTTCCCCACATCACAGGGTTTGTGTTCTCTTTGTGTAAGGTTCAGTGTCTATGTTCCCCACATCACAGCGTTTCGTGTTCTCTCTGTGTAAGGTTCAGTGTCTATGTTCCCCACATCACAGCGTTTCGTGTTCTCTCTGTGTAAGGTTCAGTGTCTATGTTCCCCACATCACAGGGTTTGTGTTCTCTTTGTGTAAGGTTCAGTGCCTCTGTTCCCCCACATCACAGGGTTTGTGTTCTCTTTGTGTACGGTTCAGTGTCTCTGTTCCCCACATCACAGGGTTTGTGTTCTCTTTGTGTAAGGTTCAGTGTCTATGTTCCCCACATCACAGCGTTTCGTGTTCTCTCTGTGTAAGGTTCAGTGTCTATGTTCCCCACATCACAGGGTTTGTGTTCTCTTTGTGTAAGGTTCAGTGTCTCTGTTCCCCACATCACAGGGTTTGTGTTCTCTTTGTGTTTCCCTACTTCCATGTGGACCATTTTCCCCAACCCTCTCCAGGGTTTCCCTACTTCTTTCTATACCATTTTCTCTAACCCTCTCCGGGGTTTCCCTACTTCATTCTATGCCATTTCCCCGAAACCTCTCCAGGGTTTCTCTACTTCTTTCTATACCATTTTCCCTAAACTCTCCAGGATTCTCTACTTCTTTCTATACCATTTTCCCTAAACCTCTCCAGGGTTTCTCTACTTCTTTCTATACCATTTTCCCTAAACCTCTCCAGGGTTTCTCTACTTCTTTCTAGACCATTTTCCCTAAACCTCTCCAGGATTTCTCTACTTCTTTCTATACCATTTTCCCTAAACCTCTCCAGGGTTTCTCTACTTCTTTCTATACCATTTTCCCTAAACCTCTTCCAGGGTTTCTCTAATTCTTTCTATACCATTTTCCCTAAACCTCTCCAGGGTTTCCCTACTTCTTTCTAGACCATTTTCCCTAAACCTCTCCAGGGTTTCCCTACTTCTTTCTAGACCATTTTCCCTAAACCTCTCCAGGGTTTCCCTACTTCTTTCTAGACCATTTTCCCTAAACCTCTCCAGGGTTTCCCTACTTCTTTCTAGACCATTTTCCCTAAATCTCTCCAGGGTTTCCTACTTCTTTCTATTACATTTTCCCTAAACCTCTCCAGGGTTTCCCTACTTCTTTCTACTACATTTTCCCTAAATCTCTTCAGGGTTTCCCTACTTCTTTCTACTACATTTTCCCTAAATCTCTTCAGGGTTTCCTGTCCTCTTTCCACAGATTTTAGTGCTTCTCCTTCTTAACCTCCCCCCCCCCCCCCCCCCCCCCCCCCCCACACACACACACACACACTCACGCGATTTCTTCTCTTTCTATAGAAATCATTTTGTCTCTCCCTCCATCCAGGTTAAGTGTTCTTTTCTATCATGTTTGGTGTCACTTAATATAAAGAGAACGCTTATTGTTCGTGGCTGATTTTCAGTTGTGTTAATAAAGAGCAGCACATGATCTTTCTAGTGTTTTCTTTTTTATCAGTCGTTTATATTCTGTCCACCTGTGGGTACATGTATTTGTCGCCCTTTGAAAATATATGAGCGCTGCGCGCACGCGTGTGTGTACATGTGTATAAAAGATTTTTATCTGTCACACACACACACACACGCACGCACGCACGCACGCACGCACGCACACACACACACAAACACACACAGGAGCGCGCGCAGACAGAGACAGATCTCTCTCTCTCTCTCTCTCTCTCTCTCTCTCTCTCTCCTTAGCTCTTTCTTCCTCCTCTATCTCTATCATATTTATACATACAGGCGCGCGCGCGCACGCACACACACACACACACACACACACACACGCGCGCGCGCGCACGCGCGCGCGAGCGAGCACTCACTCACTCACACTCACAAAAACATACATTCTGTGTGTCTGTCTTACATTCATTTCTCTCTCTCTCCTCTCTCTTATTTATACGCGCGCACACACACACACACACACTCACTCACAAAAACATACATTGTGTGTGTCTGTCTTACATTCTCTCTCTCTCTCTCTCTCTCTCTCTCTCTCTCTCTCTAAAAGACACACACACTCACTCACTGATAAGACATTTGCCCGGATGCGCTTCAGGTTGTAAGAAATCCTAGACATGATCTGGCAAATGGGTTGATGTGGGAACAACGATCCCATGAATCATTCGCTATTCCAAGCTCATATGTAACTGGACCAAAGTTATTTGGCAATTAACTTTGGTAGTTTCAGAAGAACAAACATCGATTTTTGAAAGACCGTCAGGCAGAGTCTAACTTTTCAGAAAATGTTAAACCCTAGAAGGAAAAGTGTTACTGAATAACATTTACCTAAATACAATATTGTTTATATAGATCATAATTCAATGCTTTTAAACGTCAATTCAGAAGGAACGTTAAATGGTTTTGCCACCGCATATTTTATGAACAGACATACAATTTTTAAACGATAAACAAGTTGGGTATTTTATGCTCCCATAAGAAAACCTAACACAGAGTAACTTTTATTCAAAACTGGCACAGCCTTTTAAACTTGAATAAAGTCAGACAAATACATAGACGAACAATCTAATAGTGGGGGAAAAAAACAAGCGCAGGCCAACAACCTTCATAGTAATGACTTGGCAAAGATTTGGACTTAAGGAGGGAGGGGGGGGGGGGGGGGGGGATTTGAAGATGGAGAAACTGGGAACATGAAATTAAGAAAATATGTTACAGATATGAAAACTCTTCACTAGCTGCATAAGGGAACCATCGCAATCCCTTTTGAAGGCAGATATATTTGTATTGCCTGCTCCGAGGCCTTTCGTCCGCTGGGTCGGACTCAACAGGGAGACACGGCTGGTTGTGTCTGCGCTCCTGGCGTCAAATAGAGACACACCACAGTCCATAATACTGTGGTGTTCTCACCACCAAGGGTGCAAAAAAAGAATCCAATAGCACCCCCAAAGCAGCCAGCGAAGAGTAGTAAATGAAACCAAACGAAAGTGTGGGGAGGAAAAAAGTTGCTGAAAAACTAAAGACATTATGCAAATAGTATAAAATGTAGGGGACAATCTTTGAGCCTACGCTTGAGGATCCACCCAAAGATGCAAGGGAGATCAAAAGACAAACACACAGACGGACAGAAACAAATACAAATAACCTCAATTTAATCAAAACAAAATCGGAAATGAAATGAGGCAGGGAACAGTAAACGATAAACAAGTTGGGTATTTTATGCTCCCATAAGAAAACCTAACACAGAGTAACTTTTATTCAAGACTGGCACAGCCTTTAAAACTTGAATAAAGTCAGACAAATACATAGACGAACAATCTAATAGTGGGGGAAAAAACAAGCGCAGGCCAACAACTTTTTTTAGTTCCTTACTTTCACAAAAGGCTTGTCATGTCTGTAAGACATCATCATCTATTACTCTGTCCAAGCCATCATTCTGTTAGTCTTATCCTGCCATTAATAACCAGCCCATGTACTTCATTCCCTAATTTTTTTTGTTTCCAATCCAATCATTCTCCTTGACGTCATAAACCGACAATGTTGAGACGATCGACAAACAGTGCGTAAAAGAAGTCTCTGTAAGGAAAGCACTGAAGATGCTGTGGTGCTGGATTTAAGTAGCCGTGGAGCTGGATATTAAAGTGGTCAGTCCATATTGGGCAGCATGTCACCTTTAAGTAGCCGTGGTGCTGGATATTAAGTAGCCGTGGTGCTGGATATTAAAGTGGTCAGTCCATATTGGGCAGCATGTAGACGTGGTGTTGGCATAATATTAAGCAGACTGTCAACATCGAGTAGCGTGTCACATTAAAAAGTAGCAATTCACACACAAAAAAAGGGTACAGTAACCGGCCACCTTGGTGACAGTAAGTCACAAAGTACGTAGCCAGTCATTGTAGGATGGTAGAGAGGGGAGAGAGAGGGGGGAGAGGGGAGAGAGGGGAGAGATAGAGAGAGAGGGGGAGAGAGAGGGGAGAGAGAGGGGGGAGAGGGGAGAGAGGGGAGAGAGTGCGGGGGCGCTCGCGCGAGAGAAAATGAATGCAAGACAGACACCACCACCACCACCACCACCACCACCACCACTACTACTACTACTACTACTACTGCTGCTGCTGCTGCTGCCGCTGCTGCTACTACTGCTACTGCTACTACTACTACTACTGCTACTGCTACTACTACTACTACTGCTGCTGCTGCTGCTGCTGCTGCTGCTGCTACTACTACTACTACTGCTGCTGCTGCTGCTGCTACATCTGCTGCTGCTGCAGCTGCTGCTACTGCTGTTGCTGCTGCTACTACTACTACTATTATCATTATTATCACTATTATCATTACTGCTACTGCTCGTACTGCTACTGCTGCTACTACTACTACTGCTACTACTACTACTACTACTACTACTACTACTACTACTACTACTACTACTACTACTGCTGCTAGTGATCCAGATGGTAGTATGTCCATATAATGCCACTACCACTTAATTGCAACGACTTCTACTGCAACTACCTCCCGCTGCTACTACGACTAATCAGTTACACAAAACCATGGCGGCGTTGCAGCGCAGAGGGTTTCCTCTGCTGCTGTCTGGGGGGGTGGGGGTGGGGGGGGGGGGGGGGAGGGTGTCTGAGGCTGAAAGCGTTGATTGTGCCGACCAATGGGCCCAGCGACATAGGCAGTTCCTTAGACGGACACAATGTTGCATGCATTAGTATAAAAAAAAGAAAAAAAAAAAAAGAAGAAAAAAAAGTGGCACTGAAATCGCCGGGAAAAATGCTACATCAGGGAATTTGGACCTGAAAAGTGTTGTTTCGTCAGAAGCATTTTTAGCAGAGAAGCGATGCCCCGTTCCCAGGCCTTGGTCTGGTGTTTTTGTCTGGTGGCATTCCTGCCACAGAAGATGTAAAAACTGTGTGGACTACAACGCAGGAAGAAGACACATACCAGTTTTTGTCTGGTGGCATTCCTGCCACAGAAGATGTAAAAACTGTGTGGACTACAACGCAGGAAGAAGACACATACAGTTTTCCTGTTCCTTTCATGAGTAACCCTTTGTTTGTCTAGACTGTTGCCAGACAGCGGAATGCGGTGTTTGTCTAGACTGTTGCCAGACAGCGGAATGCGGTGTTTGTCTAGACTGTTGCCAGACAGCGGAATGCGGTGTTTGTCTAGACTGTTGCCAGACAGCGGAATGCGGTGTTTGTCTAGACTGTTGCCAGACAGCGGAATGCGGTGTTTGTCTAGACTGTTGCCAGACAGCGGAATGCGGTGTTTGTCTAGACTGTTGCCAGACAGCGGAATGCGGTGTTTGTCTAGACTGTTGCCAGACAGCGGAATGCGGTGTTTGTCTAGACTGTTGCCAGACAGCGGAATGCGGTGTTTGTCTAGACTGTTGCCAGACAGCGGAATGCGGTGTTTGTCTAGACTGTTGCCAGACAGCGGAATGCGGTGTTTGTCTAGACTGTTGCCAGACAGCGGAATGCGGTGTTTGTCTAGACTGTTGCCAGACAGCGGAATGCGGTGTTCTGTTTACCGCTATTGATCAACAGCTGTTTCTCTTTTCTCTTCCTCTTCCTTGCACTCTTCCTGATCCGTTCATCCATCCTGGTACTATGTCTCCTCCTCCTCCTCCACCTCCTCCTCCGCCTCCTCCTCTTCTTCCTCCTCCTCCACCTCCTCCTCCATCTCCTCATCTTCCACCTCCTCTCCCTCCTCCTCCAACTCCTCTTCCTTCACCTCATTCTCCTCCTCCTCCACCTCCTCCTCCATCTCCTCATCTTCCATCTCCTCTCCCTCCTCCTCCTCCTCCTCCAACTCCTCTTCCTTCACCTCATTCTCCTCCTCCTCCACCTCCTCCTCCGCATTCTCTTTCTCATCCACCTCCTCCTCCTCCACCTCTTCTTCCTTCTCCTCCTCATTGTCCTCCTCTTCCTCCTCCTCCTCCACCTTCTTCTTCTCCTCCTCTTCCACCTCCTCCTTCACCTCCTCCACCTCATTCTCCTACTCCTCCACCTCCTCCTCCACCTCCTCATTCTCTTCCTCATCCACCTCCTCCTCCACCTCTTCTTCCTTCTCCTCCTCATTGTCCTCCTCTTCCACCTTCTCCTTCACCTCCTCCACCTCATTCTCCTCCTCCACCTCCTCTATCTCCTCCTCCTCTTCTTCCTCCTCCTCCTCTATCTCCTCCTCTTCCACCTCCTCCTCCTCCTCATTCTCCTCCTCCTCATCCACCTCTTCCTCCTCCTCCTCCACCTCTTCTTCCTCCTCCTCCTCTATCTCCTCCTCCTCCACCTCCTCCTCCATATCCCTCCCCTCCTCTTTCTGTCTGCCGTCCTTTTCCTTTTCCTTCTAATTCATCCTTTCATTCTATCCTTCCCTCTTCTTTCTCCTCCCATTCCTCTTCCTCCTCCT
>CM065747.1:4649081-4654081 GCA_033310375.1 Conus canariensis
CAATGAGGGCAGGGGAAGGGGGAAGGCAATGAGGGCAGGGGGAAGGGGGGAAGGCAATGAGGGCAGGGAGGGGGAAGCAATGAGGGCAGGGGGAAGGCAATGAGGGCAGGGGGAAGGGGGGAAGGACAATGAGGGCAGGGGAGGAAGAGGGAGGGGAAGGCAATGAGGGCAGGGGGAAGGCAATGAGGGAGGGGGAAGGCAATGAGGGCAGGGGGAAGGCAATGAGGCAGGGGAAGGGGCAATGAGGGCAGGGGAAGGGCAGGGGGAAGGCAATGAGAGGCAGGGGGAAGGGGGAAGGCAATGAGGGCAGGGGGAAGGGGGGAAGGCAATGAGGGCAGGGGGAAGGCAATGAGGGCAGGGGGAAGGAGGCAAGAGGGCAGGGGAAGGACAATGAGGGCAGGGGGAAGGGGGGAAGAGCAATGAGGGCAGGGGGAAGGCAATGAGGGCAGGGGGAAGGCAATGAGGGCAAGGGGAAGGCAATGAGGCAGGGGGAAGGACAATGAGGGCAGGGGGAAGACAATGAGGGCAGGGGAAGAATGAGGGCAGGGGAAGGCAATGAGGGCAGGGGGAAGACAATGAGGGCAGGGGGAAGGCAATGAGGGCAGGGGAGAGGGGAAGACAATGAGGGCAGGGGGAAGACAATGAGGCAGGGGGAAGGAGGGAGGGAAGGCAATGAGGGCAGGGGAAGACAATGAGGGCAGGGGGAAGGACAATGAGGGCAGGGGGAAGGGGGGAAGCAATGAGGGCAGGGGGAAGACAATGAGGGCAGGGGAAGGCAATGAGGGCAGGGGGAAGGCAATGAGGGCAGGGGGAAGGCAATGAGGGCAGGGGAAGGCAATGAGGGCAGGGGGAAGGCAATGAGGGCAGGGGGAAGAAGAGGGCAGGGGAAGACAATGAGGGCAGGGGGAAGGCAATGAGGGCAGGGGAAGGCAATGAGGGCAGGGGGAAGGCAATGAGGGCAGGGGGAAGACAATGAGGGCAGGGGGAAGGGGGGAAGCAATGAGGGCAGGGGAAGCAATGAGGGCAGGAAGCAATGAGGGCAGGGGGAAGGCAATGAGGGCAGGGGGAAGACAATGAGGGCAGGGGAAGGCAATGAGGCGGGGAAGGGGGAAGGACAATGAGGGCAGGGGGAAGCAGAGGGCAGGAAGACAATGAGGGCAGGGGGAAGACAATGAGGGCAGGGGGAAGACAATGAGGGCAGGGGAAGGCAATGAGGCAGGGGAAGGGAGGAAGACAATGAGGGCAGGGGGAAGGGGGGAAGGCAATGAGGGCAGGGGGAAGGGGGGAAGGCAATGAGGGCACGGGGGAGGCAATGAGGGCAGGGGGAAGGCAATGAGGGCAGGGGGAAGGGGGAAGACAATGAGGGCAGGGGGACAGGGGGAAGCAATGAGGGCAGGGGAAGACAATGAGGGCAGGGGGAAGACAATGAGGGCAGGGGGAAGGGGGGAAGGCAATGAGGGCAGGGGGAAGACAATGAGGGCAGGGGGAAGGGGGAAGACAATGAGGGCAGGGGGAAGGGGGAAGACAATGAGGGCAGGGGGAAGGGGGGAAGGCAATGAGGGCAGGGGAAGGCAATGAGGGCAGGGGGAAGGGGGGAAGGCAATGAGGACAGGGGGAAGGGGGGAAGGCAATGAGGGCAGGGGGAAGGCAATGAGGGCAGGGGGAAGGCAATGAGGGAAGGGGGAAGGCGAATAAGGCAGGGGGAAGGCAATGAGGGCAGGGGAAGGGGGAAGGCAATGAGGGCAGGGGGAAGGGGGGAAGGCAATAGGGCAGGGGGAAGGGGGGAAGGCAATGAGGGCAGGGGGAAGGCAATGAGGGCAGGGGGAAGGGGGGAAGGCAATAAGGGCAGGGGGGGAAGGGGGGGGAAGGCAATGAGGGCAGCGGAAGAGCAATGAGGGCAGGGGGAAGGCAATGAGGTCAGGGAGAAGACAATGAGGGCAGGGGGAAGGCAATGAGGGCAGGGGGAAGGCAGGGGAGAAGGCAATGAGGGCAGGGGGGAAGGGACAATGAGGGCAGGGGGAAGGCAAAGAGGGCAGGGGGGAAGGCAATGAGGGCAGGGGGAAGGCAGGGGAAGGACAATGAGGGCAGGGGGAAGACATGAGGGCAGGGGGAAAGACAATGAGGGCAGGGGGAAGGCAATGAGGGCAGGGGGAAGACAATGAGGGCAGGGCGAAGGCAATGAGGCAGGGGGAAGGCAGGGAAGAGAATGAGGGCAGGGGGAAGACAATGAGGGCAGGGGGAAGGAAGCAGGGGCAGGGGAAGACAATGAGGGCAGGGGGAAGGGCAGGGAAGCAATGAGGGCAGGGGGAGGCAATGAGGGCAGGGGGAAGGCAGGGGAAGACAATGAGGGCAGGGGGAAGACAATGAGGGCAGGGGGAAGACAATGAGGGCAGGGGGAAGGCAATGAGGGCAGGGGAAGACAATGAGGGCAGGGGGAAGGCAATGAGGGCAGGGGGAAGGAAATGAGGGAGGGGGGAAGGCAGGGGAAGACAATGAAGGCAGGGCGAAGACAATGAGGGCAGGGGGAAGACAATGAGGGCAGGGGAAGAAATGAGGGCAGGGGGAAGACAATGAGGCAGGGGGAAGGCAATGAGGGCAGGGGGAAGACAATGAGGGCAGGGGGAAGGCAATGAGGGCAGGGGAAGACAATGAGGGCAGGGGGAACACATGAGGGCAGGGGAAGACAATGAGGGCAGGGGAAGGCAATGAGGGCAGGGGGAAGGCAATGGGGCAGGGGGAAGGCAATGAGGGCAGGGGAAGACAATGAGGGCAGGGGGAAGACAATGAGGGCAGGGGAAGGCAATGAGGGCAGGCGGAAGGCAATGAGGGCAGGGGGAAGAGGGGGAAGACAATGAGGGCAGGGGGAAGCAATGAGGGCAGGGGGAAGACAATGAGGGCAGGGGGAAGACAATGAGGGCAGGGGGGAAGGCAATGAGGGCAGGGGGAAGGCAAGGGGGAAGGCAATGAGGGCAGGTGGAAGGCAGGGGAAGGCAATGAGAGCAGGGGAGAGGCAGGGGAAGGCAAGCATGAGGGCAGGGGGAAGGGGGGAAGAGAATGAGGGCAGGGGGAAGGACAATGAGGGCAGGGGGAAGGCAATGAGGGCGAGGGGGAAGACAATGAGGGCAGGGGGAAGGGGGGAAGACAATGAGGGCAGGGGGAAGGCAATGAGGGCAGGGGGAAGGCAATGAGGGCAAGGGGAAGGCAATGAGGGCAGGGGGAAGACAATGAGGGCAGGGGGAAGACAATGAGGGCAGGGGGAAGACAATGAGGGCAGGGGGAAGGCAATGAGGGCAGGGGAAGACAATGAGGGCAGGGGAAGACAATGAGGGCAGGGGGAAGGGGGAAGACAATGAGGGCAGGGGGAAGACAATGACGGCAGGGGGAAGGTGGGAAGACAATGAGGGCAGGGGGAAGACAATGAGGGCAGGGGGAAGACAATGAGGGCAGGGGGAAGGGGGAAGACAATGAGGGAGGGGGAAGACAATGAGGGCAGGGGGAAGGCAATGAGAGGCAGGGGAAGGCAATGAGGGCAGGGGGAGGCAATGAGGGCAGGGGAAGGCAATGAGGGCAGGGGGAAGGCAATGAGGGCAGGGGGAAGGGGGGAAGACAATGAGGGCAGGGGGAAGGCAATGAGGGCAGGGGAAGACAATGAGGGCAGGGGGAAGGCAATGAGGGCAGGGGAAGGCAATGAGGGCAGGGGGAAGGGGGGAAGGCAATGAGGGCAGGTGGGAAGGGGGAAGAAATGAGGGCAGGGGGAAGACAATGAGGGCAGGGGGAAGGCAATGAGGGCAGGGGGAAGGCAATGAGGGCAGGGGGAAGACAAGACAATGAGGGCAGGGGGAAGACAATGAGGGCAGGGGGAAGGCAATGAGGGCAGGGGGAAGGCAATGAGGGCAGGGGGAGACAATGAGGGGAGGGGGAAGACAATGAGGGCTGGGGGAAGACTATGAGGGCAGGGGGAAGACAATGAGGGCAGGGGGAAGGCAATGAGGGCAGGGGGAAGGGAGGAAGACAATGAGGGCAGTGGGAAGGCAATGAGGGCAGGGGAAGACAATGAGGGCAGGGGGAAGGCAATGAGGGCAGGGGGAAGGCAATGAGGGCAGGGGGAAGGGGGGAAGACAGTGAGGGCAGTCGAACAGGAAGGCAATGAGGGCAGGGGGGGAAGACAATGAGGGCAGGGGGAAGGGGAAGACAATGAGGGCAGGGGGAAGGCAATGAGGGCAGGGGGAAGGCAATGAGGGAAGATGAGGGCAGGGGAAGACAATGAGGACAGGGGAAGGCAATGAGGGCAGGGGGAAGGCAATGAGGGCAGGGGGGAAGGCAATGAGGGCAGGGGGAAGCAATGAGGGCAGGGGAAGGCAATGAGGGCAGGGGGGAAGGCAATGAGGGCAGGGGGGGGAAGGCAATGAGGGCAGGGGGGGGAAGGCAATGAGGTCAGGGGGAAGGCAATGAGGGCAAGGGGAAGGCAATGAGGGAGATGAGGGCAGGGGGAAGGCAATGAGGGAATGAGGGCAGGGGAAGGCAATGAGGGAATGAGGAGGGGAAGGCAATGAGGGCAGGGGAAGATAATGAGGCAGGGGGAAGGACAATGAGGGCAGGGGGAAGACAATGAGGGCAGGGGGAAGGCAATGAGGGCAGGGGAATCAATGAGGGCAGGGGGAAGGCAATGAGGGCAGGGGAAGGCAATGGGAAGGCATTGAGGGCAGGGGGAAGGCAATGAGGGCAGGGGAGAGAGGGGGGAAGCAATGAGGGCAGGGGGAAGGCAATGAGGGCAGGGGGAAGGCAATGAGGGCAGGTGAAGGGGGAAGGCAATGAGGGCAGGGGAAGACATGAGGGCAGGGGGAAGGCAATGAGGGCAGGGGGAAGGCAAGGCGCGGAAAGGGAAGGGATCATGGAGAGGGTTAGAACAGATGCAGAAAGAAAAGAAAGGAGAGGGGGGAGGGAGGGGGGAGGAGGGGGGTTAGGACGGCAAAGAACGGAAGGAAGGAAAAGCCACATAA
>CM065747.1:4666581-4686581 GCA_033310375.1 Conus canariensis
CATCCTCATACTTATTACTTTTTCTTTTCTATTCTTTTGTTTTTCATTTACACACACACACACACACACACACACACACACACACACACACACACACACACATGCATATGTATATATATACCCACATACATGCATATATCACCCACATACATACACACATACACACACATGTACATACAACACACACACACACACACACACACACACACACACACACACACACACACACATGCGTACTCACATACATACACACATGCACATTTTACCATCTTGTTCATGTTCTTATAAGTATCCCTACTCCATCATCCATTTGTAATAACCTCATTCTCCCTCATTTCCATTCATAATTGTACATTTCCATTCATATTCATATTCATTCATTGCACATTATTTCCACAAAACATATTAATTTCCATGATTCCATTCCTTCATATTATATTACATTCATGTTCCCTCATATTACACCCTTGTATTCACTTTTATATAGTTATCTTTCCATCATAGTCCTTGTCTTGCTTCACATCTGAGTATACAATTGCATAATCTCATGTGTTCATATAACATCTCATTCGTAAATCTGTTCATATCGTCACACCAATCACAGTGTCATACTCATTCAGGTATTCATGTTACTTTCCATATTGAGAAACACCTTCCAAGTTAAATCCATGATTCAATCTTCTCTGATATTATGTTATCACAACACATCCATGTTCATTTATTATGCATATAGATTCACATGTTTATATGCTTTACACATAAGCATTCACAAAATCATACATATGTATATATACACATACACACATTATACAGTTGGAATTCAGCTATAAATCCACAGAAGCAAAACCAAGTCTCTTTTCTTTGTCTTATATTGTGTTTTCTCTGAATTTTAATGCATAAAAAGTATACATTGCTACATCACGTGTCATTTCCATGTTTTCATTTTGTAATAGGTTTCTTAGTGTAATTGTATCCTTATTTCTATAATGTTTATAAATATATTTCTCCCTTAATTGTCTATAACATGGGCATATCTTGAAAAAGTGTAATTCAGTTTCTTCTGTTGGACAAAAAGGACATGTTGTAATTGCTTCCTTGTCTGTGAACTTGTTGTTTATATGTAATTCGTTTACCCCTAAACGTAGTCTGGTTAGTGCTTTTCTAAATTTCGCTATTATGATGTCGTAGAAATATTTTTCAGTTTGGTGTACGGATTTAAAAGAGCGATAAGTATTAAAACGTTCGCTATTTTCTATTTTATCATGCCAATTCTGCTTGTGACAGTCTATCATTCTTTGTCTTAATACTGAAATAAATCTGTTCTCATCTCCTACACCTTCATTTAGCCATACTTCTGAAAAGCCGTATATGTCTAAACAGTGTTTTAATTCTAATGCCCAATTTTGAGATTTGTTTATTTCGGTCTTTTCTCTTTCATATGCTTGTCTGGGGAGTCTGTTTGGTGCCATTTGTATAATTTTAAACCAATACCTAATCCCCTTATTGTGCTGTCTATGCATATAGGATATCTACCCAACTCTCCATATATTAGATTATTTGGGGTTTTCTTGCCCACACCCATATATTTTTTACAGGCGAACAAGTGTATATTTTCTATTGCTTTATATCTAGTTAGGCCCCATGCTTCTGCTGCATATAAGAGTAAGGGTTTAACTTGAGTATCAAACAGTTTAAAGTAAATAGCCATATCTAGATGTCCTAAACTATACATAGTTTTCATTATTTCCATAATTTTGCCTTTTGCTCTACCTGCATATTCAGAAAGTGATATGTCTACTGAGAGTTTAGTTGTCAAGGTGAAACCTAGGTACTTATAACTGTTTCCTACTTCTAGTTCTTGGTCTTTGTAGTACCATTTCTCCTTTTTACCCAAATATCCCCCTTTCCTAAAAACCATTATTTTTGTTTTTTGTAGATTTACTGTTAAACCTATAGAATCCGAGGCTTGTTGTAGGTTCTTTAATTGGTTTTGTAAGCCGGCTGGTGTTAATGATATCAGGGCTATGTCATCTGCAAATAGCAATGTGTAAATCTCTTCTGCATCTGGTAGAAATTGGTAACCATGTCTCCCTTTTCTTGTGACATTGTCCGCCACTTCTGTTATTAATAGAGAAAAAATCAAGGGGGACAACAAACAACCTTGTTTCACTCCTGCTGGGCATTCGAAAAATTCTGTTAATTCAGTTCCATATCTGACACAAGCTTGAACTGTTTTGTATATACCTTTTAACATGTTGAGCATTTTTGTAGATACTTTATGTTTCTGTAGTATCTCCCATAATTTGTCTCTATTTACAGTATCAAATGCTTTCTGATAATCTATGAATGCTACATAAAATTTACTTCTACGTCTGCCATAGAGGCAATTTGTTATCATAGTTGTTAATGTAAAAATGTGGTCTGTTGTGAATATCCCCTTCTAAATCCTGCTTGTTCCTTACTAATTTTGTTCTCGTCTTCTGCCCAGTTGTAAAGTCTTTTGTTGATTATTGCTGTAAAAATTTTACTTATAATGCATAACAGTGAAATCCCTCTATAATTTCCTGGGTTTTGCTTATCACCTTTCTTGTGAAGTGGTACAATCACTGCACGTGACCATTCTAAGGGGAAGTAACTTTCTTGGAACAGTTTATTGAATAACTTAGTTAGATATGGTATTATTTTGCTATATATTGTTTTTAGAAATTCTGGGGGATTTCATCTATTCCTGGGGATTTACCTGTTTTCAGTTTATTTATTGCTAAACCTACTTCCTGTTCTGTTATATCTTCATCTAGCTCTTGTACTAGAATCTCTTCAATATTCACTTGCTGTTCTCTTACAATAGCTCCTTGCCTTCCTGTTATTTGGGGGTTCAATATGCTTTCAAAATGTTCTTTCCATTGTTCAGATGTAATAACTGGTAATTTATTTTTCTTTCTTCTGATGTTTTTTATTGTGCTCCAGAATTTCTGGCTATCCTTCTGATTTTGCATAAGTGTATCATATATCTGTTCCCTGTATTGTTTTTTCTTTCCTCTAATCATTTTTTGATAAGAAGTTCGTTTGTTATTATATATTTCCTTTCTTTCTTCATATTTAATAGGATTTTTATTTTTATCTATTAAATTAAGTCTACACAGTGCTTGTCTTGTTTCTTTCTTTTCCATCTTGCACACTTTATCATACCACCCATTTGTAGGTTTATAGTCCCCTCCTGAACTAGTTGTTTTGCTCATACATTCTCCAGCATTCTTTAGTAATTGGTTAAATTTAACTATACTTGTATCTACATCTTGATCAATTTCCTCCTTAATTTGTTCTAATATTGCTTGTGCTCTTTCAGATTCATGAAATTTATGTAGACTTGTGCTTTGGCTGGGTCCCATTTTATTTTCTTTGTAAATGTTCTCTTTTGTTGATCTTTCTGGATATCCTGCACTGTGCTCAGAAGCTCCATCTAACTGGCATATGGTGAGACTCAATTCTTTCATCCACTAAACAGCTGTCAACATTTTCGATTAATTCTATGGAGCATACATAGAAATCTATAGCACTATTTCCCCTTTCCGAGAAGAATGTGAATGCACTGTCAAAGTTTTTCATATTTAAGCCATTCAGGGGAGTTAAATTAAAACTTGCGCAAAGTTCAATAAGCCTTTTTCCGAATCCATTGATGATGTTATCCTTTGACTTACGTGCATACACATTCTGTTCTCTGTTGAATATATCATTTTCATCCTCAATATTTAATCCCCATTCCCCAATACGAGCATTTAAGTCTCCTCCTATAATATATAAATATTCATTCCCTTGTTCAATTTGTGTACAAATGTATTGCTCTATCATTTCTATGGTACAATCATAATCCTTGTCAGCATAAAAACGACTGTCAACCGGGTGTACATACACACCAAGAAATAGTACGTCTCTGTCACATTGTAACAGGTTTTTTTGTAGCTTCACACATAATACATTTTCTATGTTAGTATTAATCAACTGAACATACCCAGATAGTTCCTTCTTGATCGGCATTATCAATCCGCCAGAGGGTCTGCCCATTCTAGTTTATTTTCTGGCTGGACAGTGAAGATGTAGAAATTGCTGAAACTTTGTCTCAAAATCAAAATGTTTTAGAGTAAATGTCTCGGATAAACAACAGATGTCAAAAGCAGTTATAAATTCAAAAAAATCAGGATCTGACAATTTCTCCAGCAGACCTTCAACATTCCAACACATGAAGGAAATTTTCTTATACTTATCCTCTACTTCATTATTACCTTGTATTTGTGAATGGCCTTGGCCTTCCCCTCATTTTTTGTCTTTTTTGCCCTTCCTGTGTGTATTAGCTTGGGTGTTCTGTACTTGTTTATTGCCCAACTTAGTATTGCTTGCGTTGGATCCTAATGTGTGCTTGCTTGCTGTGCGTGTTTTCATTTTGTCTTTGTCCCCCTCTTTTGGCCTAGCACCCATTTTTTCATTCTTCTGTTCATCACTCATATCTGTCACCCTTTCTTTGTCTGACCCGCTCGCTCTTTCATCCCCACTGACCATCTCGCTTCCTTCCATTCTTCCTTCACCTCTTTTCTTCATCTGTATTTCTTCTTCTATCTCCTGCTCTTCATCTGAAAGAGACCCCCCCCCCCCCCCCAATTCTGAAACAATTTCATTCCATACCAACTGCATGTCAGGCTCATTTCCACTTTCACCTTCACCTCCAGCGTTTCTTCTTTCTCCTCCAGCCTTCTTTCTGACCGATTTCTCATTCTCTCCGTCCATTCCCTTGCGGTTCCGCTCTCTCACACTCTCTCTTTCCTGTCTTTCTCTTTCCATTCTTCCCTCCATCTCCTTTGCTCTCACTCTTACACTCAGTCTGTCTCTCTCCCCCATACTTTCCCTCTCACTCTCCACTTCACTTCCATGACGTCCCACTCTCATCCTCTCTCTCTCCCTTCTCCACTCATTGTCCCAGTCCCTGCTCTCGTTTTCTTCATACTCCCACACATCGGCCTGTCTCTCAGTCTGGTTCCATGTCGTCCTTGTTCCTCCTTCCAACCCGAGGTGGTTCCTGGAAGTGTACTCTCCCTCCTGTCTTCTCTGCTGCGGTCTGGAAGCTCTGTAGGGCACAAAAGATGTTCTGGGTTGTCCTTTAACGTACACCTTTCCCCTGTAAATGTACCCAGTCTTGCCTTCTTCTCTCAGACTTTTCAAGGCAGCTGTCTGCCTCCTTGTTCTATCTTGGGCCACCCTGATTCCATTTTCTCTCATCCTCTCTCTTGCTTCAGTGTTCTGCATTATCCGGATCGTATCTTTCCACCTCAACAGTTTCACTATTAGGGGTCGCGGATTGTGGCTTGCTGTATTGGGTCTTCCCAGTCTATGGGCCCTCTCTACAACATCTTCAGCCCATTCCTCGTCCGGCATATATGTTTGCAGTAGCTCATTCACTAATTTTTCACAGTCCTCGCCTATGGTTTCCTTTATTCCAAAAAGCTTCACATTGTTCCTCCTGGAAAAACTTTCTAACCTATCCAATTCGTCATCGATGCTGTCCAGTTTATCCCACGTGTGCTCCAGTTTTCTTCCTAACTGTCCTACTGCTACCATATTTCTCTGTGTGTTCTTTTTAGTTTCTGCCAGTTCTTTGTGTAGCTGAGTAAGTATGTCTGCCATTTGTGTTTGTTTCTGATCCATTCTGTTTATCGTGTCTGACTGTGTGCTGAGTGAGTTGGAGAAAGCTTTCTGCGTGTCGCTGAGGTTTCTTACATATGTGAGTATCTGTGCCATTTGTGATTCTATATTTGTGAATTTGGGTTCTAGGTTACGTTGTAACTTCTGAGCCTCTTCTTCTATCTTCTCGTTGACGTTGCTGCTACTCGGGCTAGGATTCGGTCCGGGATTCCGTTCAACATCGTTGCTCAGCAGTAATCTTTTCCGTAGGTATGACTATGAGAGGTTCACCATTAACAGGATTGTCCCCAAAACATACATAATCGCTCCTGCACTGCCCCTTTCGTACACTTGTGTTGTTGTTAACCCGCGTAACAGTGTGTTATTTACCTCAATCCATGACGTCATCATATCGTGTGTATTTTCCTTTTCGTTTCGAACCCCGTTCAAAGTACCAGAAGGAACTGTTTTCTGGTAGTCGACGCTGACTGTGCACTGGCCAAACGCGACAGTAGTCATCTCCAGTGCACATCTTACCATCAGCGCAAAGTAGCACAGTCCGATGCATCCCAACAGAACCTCCCTCACCCCCAACACTTTCGATCTGTCGCCATTTTCTCTACGTATTTTAAGTTTTGTCGACCCACCAAAGAGGCCTATCCTGGCTCTCCACTCGGCCAGTTCCACCATTCTTGTCCTAACTCACTTTTACTAATATTTGCTGTCTACTTTCGTTTACAAGGAAAAACTGCTTAGACACTGCTACAAGTAGGAATGCTAATTTCGTTCAAGAGCTCACAGCATACCTTGCTTCCTTTCCGCCATCTTGTTGCGCACCCCGAGAGAGAGAGAGAGAGAGAGAGAGAGAGAGAGAGAGAGAGAGAGAGAGAGAGAGAGAGAGAAAATAAAAGTCATGAATTGAAGTTGTCGAGGCACAACGCTGAATTAATCTGTTACATACAGCCCGTTTCTCTCTCTCTCTGTCTCTCTCTCTGTGTCTGTCTCTCTCTGTCTCTGTCTGTCTCTCTCTGTGTCCTCTCTCTCTGTCTCTGTCTCTGTCTCTATGTCTCGCTCTCTGTCTCTGTCTCTGTCTCTCTCTCTCTCTCTCTCTCTCTCTGTAAGTGTGTGTGTGTGTGTGTGTGTGTGTGTGTGTGTGTGTGTGTGTGTGTCAAATACACTGTACGCTGGCATTCGTATAGATTAAAAACAGTGTATATTCCTTCAACCTGGTGATTCGACTTTTCATCTTCATCGTGTATCTCCAGCCTCCAATTTCCCTTCCCTCTCCCCTGTGTTCTACCCCATTTCCCTGCCCCCTTTCCTCACACACACACACACACACACACACACACACACACACACACACACACACACACACACACACACAACCATTCTCTATCCTGTCTGAGATCATCGTTGGAAGTGCACATTGACATAGTGCACCTCGTACAAGATCACCCTTCTGACGGGGAACGGTTTGAAGGTTCGGACAGCCAGCTCGTTGATCCGTCCGTTTTTATGCACTCAGAACTTCCTGAAGCCGATCCGTTCCAGTGAGGCCAGAAGCTGGAGATTGGCACGGAGGTGGGACTCCCCTCTGAGCAGGTGGAACTCCAGCAGGAGTTGTCGGACGTTGTGCAGTTGGTGTTCCTGGATCATGGTGAGAAGGGACTCCCACTCCCAGCCCTCCACGTCCATCTTGAGGACGTCGATGACTCTCTGGTGGACAGGGCATATATATATATATATATATATATATATATATGTTGTGTGTGTGTGTGTGTGTGTGTGTACATATACGTATGTATATGTATGTAGAGAGAGAGGACACAAAGACAGAGACAGAGACACAGAGAGTGTGAGAAGAAGAAGAAGAAGAAGAAGAAGAAGAAGAACAACAACAACAACAAGCAGCTTTACAACCACACAAATGAGGTTTGTCTAGCTCATGTTCTAAGTCTTTCAGGGCAGTGGCTGGCTTTGTGATAAGAAAATAGTTCTTCCCTGAAAGATTTTGTATTTCAATGGCGTCGGAACTGCCGCAGAAATGTATTCCAGCTCGCACTTGCAGAGTACAAGAAAGGTATTATCTAAATGTCTATTTTAGGTATGATATTTTTTCAATGGCGAGAATTCGGGATTTATCTTAATTGTAGAGGAACGAGTTTGTGTGGCTGATTCAGATACACTTCTGTTCTTAAGTTCACATTCACTCACAACATCTATATCTTATAGCTGCGCAACCCCTGTTTGTGTATATTCTGAGGATGTTAAAAGAACTATTTTGAGCGCTCTTTTGTAGATACTGAGAATAGTTTTCAAGACAAGCGCACCAGCGTACTCAAACAATGTTGTACAATTATGTACAACCACATAAAGAGTGAGTATGATATAATATCATCACAAAAGAGCTCACTTGAAACCTCGATGAAAAAAAAGGAGATCATTGACGTAAACTGAAAACAACAGCGAACATAGTACAGAACCCTGAGGTGTGTCATGTGGGATAGGAAACGTAGGTGAACAGTTGATGTCAATGCAAACAGTTTGTGGTAGATTCTGCAGGAATGTTGAGATCATGGGAGAGTCTTTGCTATCATACTGGATAATCATAGCTTTCTGCATAACAGTGTGTGGTCATTGCATCCAAAGCTTTAGCAAAATCAACAAGCAGTTGTTCACAATCTTTATTTTTCACTAATATTTACTAGCCGTAGATAGTATTTACTAGCCGTCTAATCTTTTTGTTTTTTTCTGAAACCCGGTTGATTTTTATTTCAGTAGATTGTAGAGGTCAAGGTGGTGGTAGATGTCATTGTTTACGTCTGTTTTCTTGGGACATGAATGTAACTGGCAACACAGATATAGGCCTTCAGTTTGATGGCTCACCATTGTCTTCAGATTTTGAAATGGGTGACAATTTTGAAACTATGAACTAAGTACAGAAATGGCATTTAATAACACATGATTAATAAGTATAAGATCTCACATGTAACAGGAGCTGACAATTCTTTTAATTTGGTCATCAATTCCATCACTTGCGCGGCTTCGGCTTTAAAAGGCATAACCCCTCTGTCACACGAGCGACTAGTCGCCAATGCCCACGAGCTTGGGACTAGCCAGGACAGCCTTGAGACGAGCCAGGACGGCCTGGGATGTGTCTTGGCCCGTCCCTGCATGTCCCGGCAGGTCACAGAAACTGAATGGGAAATTCCGTTTTTCAGTCACAGACTAGTCGCAGCGGTCGATTTTAGTTTATCTCGAGAGAGAAAATTTTCTCCCCCTCCGGCGACAAAGATGCAACTAAATTGTATTGGCCCGTCCCGGCTTGTCCCAGCTAGTTAGACGAGGCTTGTCACACGAGGTGCGATCGCTCGTGGCCCATCATAGACAGGAAACGGCGGACGCAAGCACACCGCGTGTGTGTCTGGCTGTGCCACGCAGTGGCCGCTCGCACGCTGTGCCGGCGTGTGACTAGCTGGGACACACGTGTAACTTGCTGGGACATGTCGGGACGAGCTGGGACCCGTCTTGGCCCGTCTTGGCCCATCCCAGAATTCATCTGCGACCGGTTGCAGTGCCCGTATGACCACTATAAATACGGCGCCTTTTTGGGATAAAACTCCCCGGCGTTTCCCTCGCCAGTTTTGCTCTGCATCTATGTACAAGATGTCTTCGTCTGATGTGTCTGACCTGTCTCAAGCTGCGGAGGACTTGGAGGAACAGTCTCAGGCTCTCCCCCCCACCTTCATCTGCTGCATCAAGTGGGAAAGGCAAGGCACTACGCAAGGCACCACGCCGTGCTGGGCTGACAGACGAGCAGAAGGAGTCTGTTGTGGAATTTCTGCGTGAGAGGCCGTACATGTACCAGAAGTCCCACTCTGTCTACAAGGACACTGCCAGGCGCAAGCGAGAGTGGAAGGAGCTGGCTGAAAGTCTTGGTTTGGCGTTGGATGTGCTTGAGACCTGGTACCGTTCGATGAGGACCATGCTGGGAAGGGTGAAGAAGGCTAAGTCCAAGAGTGGGTCTGGGGACTTCAGGCTGACCTTTGCATGCAATGGGTCTGGGACAACCTACACTTTATGGCACCGTTCATAGAGACCCTTGACTCAGATACCCTTGGCAGGAAGAGGAAGGCTCTGACGATCCTCAAAATCAAAGTCTTGGGTCTCAGCCAGAAGAGGATCCCAACCAGCCTGGCCGAAGTTGGAGGGTGCCCAGGCCAGTAGCTGCTCCCCCTGCCAGACGTGCTCCAGCAGCAGCCTCTCCTGCAGCATCTGCCGCAAGATCCTCCACGTCAGGGCACTCAGACTGCTGTGCCGGTCTGAGGGATGAACTGACTGCTCATCTGCGCCGTGCTGACAACCACCAAATGCAGTTCTGGGGATGGCTACAGTGGAAAACCTCCAACTTCAGCCCAAATCTACAAGAAGATGGAGAGACTGGTCACCAATGTGATCCTAGATTTGTGTGAGGAGGAGGAAGCGGCCATGCCACAGCCAGTTCCAGAGCTGACAGAAGGAGGTCCCTCCCACAGGGTAGAGCCTGAGCCCCCTCGACCAACTGCCCAGTCATCCACGTCCACGCAGCTGCAGGAACCAGACAACAGAAGAATTTGACACTTTCATACGAATCTGGTCGAGAGCCCCATCACAGTCCCAATGACACGGGTGTCTCCCAGGAAGAGCAGCACCCCACGACGAATCCCACAGGCTGATCTTTCCACTGTCTGCTCACTGACTACGCGGGAACTGGGCATTTCCTTCGCTGATGAGGACGAGTAGTACAGTGCTCCCTGCTTGTATTAACGAATGACTGAACGAATGAACGAATGAAACAATAACAAATGTGATGAGTGACGTTGAAAACAAGGAATAATAAACTGTGTGTGTATATATATAAAAAAAAAGGTTTGTGACATTGCAACCCCCCCCCCCCCACCACACACACACATACCCCCCCCCCCACACACACACCCAAAGACAACACCTACACACATGCACACACACACAAGCATACACACACACAAGCATGCACACACAAGACACATATACAAACACAAAGTAAACATACACACATACAAAGTCACAATGCATGTGTTATTCTATCAGTATGTGTGTGTGTCAGTATGTTTGTTTCTCTGTGTATTTCTGTCATGAATGTTTGTGCTCTTTTTGTGGGGGCTATTTTATCCCCTCCCCCAACCCCCCCCCCCCCAAACCCCCCTCCTTCCCTCCATAATTTCACCATGGATTTAATTGGAAATAAGACTCTGAAAAAAAATACAGTTTTTATCTTTTTTTCTGTTCTTGTGAGTTTCTTTGCATGGGTGGGGGTGGGTGGGGTCTATATCAAATGAAATGTTGATATAGTGACAAGATACTAGTTCGTATGCAATGAAACAAAGCCCTCTTCGGAAAATCTGTGGCCCTGAAAAGGACCTATGAAAATTTGGGTGAGATACCCAGCAGCACCTCAGTCTGAGGATGAGGAGGAGGGTGAGCCTGGAGGTGGTGGAGGTGGAGCTGGAGGGCCTGCAGGACCTGGAGCATCTTCAGGGTCCTCTCCACGGTGTTGTGTGGATGAAGCTGTGGGCGGACTCTGGCTCTCGCCCATTGCCATGGGACCATGCCTGCTGGACTCCCAAAGAAGTCTGTCAGAATCTGCCTTGTTCTCTTGCCAGCACTGTCACCACGAGGCGCCCGTGGTTGAGGTAGGTCTGGCCATGACACCTGGTCTCTCCAGTCACCTGGGACTAATATCTGGTCACCGTCTCCGTCTGGATTTCTCTATCCCGGTCGACTGCCTCAGGTGGAGGTGGATGACGCTGGATGATGATGTTGTGGAGCGCCAGACAGCACTTCATCACTTCCCTGAGGTTCTTGGGCTCCAGCTCACAGGTCCTCAGGAACACCCTGAAACGCTGGGCCAAAATTCCAAAGGCGTTCTCCACAACCATTCTTGCCCTGGACAGCCGGTAGTTGAACACCAACTCCTTTGGGACCATTGTTTGCTTGCAGTAGGGCTTCATGCAGTAGTCCTTGAGGGCAAAAGCATCGTCACTCACAATGTAGTAGGGTACATCTGTGGTGTCCTCAGGGTCATCGATGAGAGGGCAGGGTGGTGGCCTGTTGAGCTGGTCTTTCTCGAAGTCTTCCCTCATGTCAGTTTCCAAGAAGATTTGGGAGTCTGACATGTGTCCTACTCCACCCATCTCTGCCCACAGGAACTTGTAGTCAGCATCCACCAGAGCCAGAAATGGGATTGAAAAGAAGCCCTTGTAGTTGTGGTAGACACTTCCAGACTTGCGGGGCTTCTTGATGGCCACATGCTTCCCATCCAAGGCACCCATGACGTGAGGCATGTTCCATTTCTTGTAGAACTTGTCAGCTATGGCCTTCCATTCAGCCTCAGACAACTCCCCTGGAATGGCCTCATCCTGAAACTCCTCTTTGATGGCCCTACAAACCACAGGAAGAAAGGTGGAGATGGTGTTGTGGGCAACCCTGAAAGCATAGCCCAAGGAGCGGTAGCTGTCACCAGTTGCAAGATACCGCAAGGTGACTGCCAGCTTCAGTCCTGGTTCCAGGGCAAGGCGCATGTTGGTGTCCTGCTTGGAAATAGCGGGGATGATACGGTCCAGGATCTCAAAAAACAGTTCTGGTTTGAGCCTGGTGTAGTTTCTGAACAGCTCCTCGTTCTCAGCTTGAGCCTCATCTCGCATGCGCAGGTCCAGCAGGGTGTAGTAGTGGCCCAGATTCCTCCTCCTCTGCTCAGTCAGCCAGTGTCGAACCCAGACAGTCCTTCTACGCCTCTGCCTGCCCTCTGCTGCCTGTTCCTCCTCAGGATGCTGCCAGTGATGATGACGGTGCTCGTGCTCGCGCAGGAGAAGTGGGAGACGTGCAGCCATGGTGAATCCAGATCGTGGAGTGATGATAGGCCCTCCAAGACGCCTGCTTTTCTACCTTTTCAAAGACCGATACAACTAGTCGCAGACTTTTTCAAGACTAGTCTAGCAACGGAAGTCTCAACATGACCTCCAAGACCCCTTGTGACATGTGGGGACATGTGGGGACACCCTCAAGACGGAGGCATCCACACCCCCATACCACGGAGGCAGCTAGTTGGATGCTAGTCGCAGAAAGAGCCACGACTTGGCCAAGACAAAAAATTGTCACAAGCTAGTTGCAGTTTTGTACCCTGCGACAACAGCCACCGCCAGGCGAGCACAGCAAGCCAGCCAGCGCTCGCCACGCTGGAAAAATAGGAGGGGCTTGAAGGTCGCAGAGTAGTTGCAGATTTGTGGTCTCACTGTCGCACTTTTGTCTGACGTTTGTCCCAGGTCCAAAGTCTGCGACTAAAAAATCCTAATTTTAGATTTAGTTGCACCTTAGTCGCGCTTCGTGTGACAGAGGGGTAAAGATATGTAAACATCTTTAATTGTCATAGGTGAAACAGTTCGGGGGGGGGGGGGGGGGGGGGGGGGGAGGGGGGGAGGGGGTTTGTAACGTTTGTTAGTTATGTTGTGAAACGTTTGCCAAGTTTACTTGGTGTTAATGTGATTATTGGACATGGTTAAGTTTGGTAAGTTTTATTCACAAGTTTTTTTTCCATAGCTTTCTGTGTGGAGTTCGAATACTGTTTATTAGAAAATTATTGAAAATATTTCATTTTTGCTGCACGTTCGGATAAAGCAATGACATAATGTAGTTTTTAGACAGAGATGTGGCCGGTTAATGTCTTGCTAAAGGGGGGAACAGGGGTTACACAGGTAGCCATGAGTATACTTTGCTTGAAGGTGTACCAAAACGTCCCAACTGTCCATGGATGATTTGGTATTTTAGTAAATCAGTATTACAGCCACCTAAACCTACACATTCTCAGCATCAACTGCTGCTGCATCCATCACGGCAGGACACGTGTCCATCAAATGATGACAGTGTTATCCGGACATAATTATCAGAACGGTATAAGAGGTAACATTATAAAGTCTTGATTTGGTGAGCCTTAATACATGAGAGGGTTTGTCTGTATCGTATAGAGGGTACTTTAAGCAATTATTGTTAGAAATACGGTTTACATTCACACACACACACACACACACACACACACACACACACACACACACACATGCGCGCGCGCGCGCGCAGGCACGCATGCACGCACGCACACACACACACACACACACACACACACACAACACACACACACACACACAAAAGCAAGCAAGCGTGCAACAACTTACATCAGTGTGATTTAACAGGTATTTCAAGTTGGACAGAGAGTGTAGAACCCAGCCTTTGTCAGTTTTCACCGGATTTCCGCTCTGATCCCCCAGCCCGTATCTGTAGAATGCCACTCTCCCTGACCTCTGGTAGGTTGGCTGTCTGTTCATGCTGTGAAGAAACGACAACTATAATCTCTCTCTCTCTCTCTCTCTCTCTCTCTCTCTCTCTCTCTCTCTGGTATGTTGGATGATTGTACATGCTTTGAAGAAACAACAAATGGAATCTTGTTTTACATTGTCTCAGCTCATCTGGGTTCACCTTGTCTTGCCTTGTCTCTTCTTTCACATTCTCCATTGTGTATTGTTTCACAATTCCTGGCCTGTTTTTTGTCTGGCCTTAGCTAGTCTAATATTGTCCCTTCTTTACTGAGTTTATATTGTTGCTATGGCTTTGTCTACACTGTCTTGCCTTTTTTTTGTTTCACACCATCTTGCTTTGTCTTGTCTTTGTCACCGATGTCTTGCCTACTCGTATTTTACATTTTTTTTTCTCTTGTGTTGGCCCATGACAAGGGGTGAATTACCCTTTGAGTGACAGAGAGAGAGACACACAAGAGAGAGGATGCAAATGTCGTATAGATAAAATTTCCCTGACTCCATCTTTCACTCGCGGTCTTACACAATCTCCCGCATTCAATCTGTCTTCTTTTTAGCAGACAGTTTCCCTTTGGAGTTCTAATATATTTTAACCCTTTTTAAAAAAAAATAAAAGTAGCCTATTTACAATGTTTCAATAATTTCTTCAGAAATTTCGTTCACCACTTTGTCTTCTCACGACATTTCATGAAAAGATTAGCACACAGTAATCAATATAACAAGCGCCACAGGCTTCAACATTGGACAGCAAGACCTTCTAATGACGTTATCAGATAAGGCCAACAAGGCCACATAAACACATAGTCTTCGAGCTGGCCACCAGACCACTTTATTTTCAAAACCCAGAATTGCCTTTTCAGGCCGCAAGGAAATAGACATAGTTTTCCACCTTAAATCATCCCAACTTAACTGATACCTCAGTCAGTTAGTATTCGTTTCATTCATTTTCTTCCAGTCGTTGACTTTCACTGTCTGACACTAATCTATTCTTTTTTTTCCATTAATGTTGTCACATAGGGGACTTAGGGGGCAGCTACTTTGACGGAGAAAAATCCTCCTTTTCTTTCCACGTTTAGGCCTATACTGACAATTTAATGCCTCAATTTACAATTAAACTTTGTACCATAGAGGTGCGGATGACTCCCATATAGCACCTCTGAAACACAGTCCCAACAAAATATTAGCACAGTTGAGACTACTCTCTCTCTCTCTCTCTCTCTCTCTCTCTCTCTCTCTCTCTCTCTCTCTCTCTAAGTCATATCAATATACTAGAAATCGGAGTGCACAAAAACATTGTTTGGATACTTATGGCTTTTCTTTTGTTCGGTTAAATGTGTGGAGTGAATTATGAAAAACTGTTTTTACATGAACTTAAACAACGCATGATTGACTGTTACAGGCAAAATTGGGATAGTAAAATACTTAATAGTGACAGATATTCAACATATTATTCCTTCAAATCCTTATGACAGCCTGAGAAATATTTAACTGATATAACAATTCCTAAATTTTGCAAAGTGTTCGTGAGATTCCGACTTGGAATTAGTGATTTAAATGTCCATAAAAAATATACACTAAACTCCAAGAACTGTCCATTCTGTCATCAAATCGAGGACAAAATACATTTTTTTTGTTTGTCCATCCTATAAAGATATAAGAAATAAATACATGTTGCCTCATACTAGAAATATTCATCAAGTGTCATTGCTTCTTTTACTGCAAAATGAAAAGAGAATTGTAACGCGCTCTGTGGCTATGTTCATTTGTAAAGCACTAAAACGAAGAGAGGCACTGTTATCAGTTAACACACAAATGCCAGAGTAATTTCAGGAAGAACATTTTGTTATGCAAATATTTTCTTTCATAATTTTCAGTATATGCTCCGGGCGCGTGTGTGTTCTACTTTTGTTCTTGACCTCATTGCAGATATAGGTGGCTTTTGCAATTAAACTATTTAAGTTGAGCTGAGCTGAGCTGAGCTGAGCTGAGCTGAGCTGAGCTGAGCTGAGCTGAGCTGAGCTGAGTTGAGTTGAGTTGAGTTCTCTTCTCTCTCTCTCTCTCTCTCTCTCTCTCTCTCTCTCTCTCTCTCTCTCTCTGACGCTTCTGCTGACACTGACTTCTATCTCAGCCAGCCAGTCCAGTGACAGCCAGTGAGCACTGTTATCCTATCACGGGTAAAAATCATGCTTTTCTTGCAGTCAAGCCAAAATTACGATTTGCCTGCAGTCAAGCCAAAATCATGCTTTACTTGCACTGCACTCCCAACTGACACTGCTAAAACCTGTCGGGCAAGCTGACTTGTTGACTGAATCGCTGACCCTCTCAGGGAGTGTGAGTGGAAGCATAGCCACTTTTCACATAGTTTTACCATAGTCTGCATTTTGAACTTTTTACGCAAGGGACGCTTACTAGTGTTAACTCAAATACATACTGACCATCCCGTTGAGCCAGAGTTTAAAGTAACTTTTGATGATGAATTAAAAAAAAAAAAGGAACATTTTTCAAACATGTGCACTTAATACGGTGCGCATGACAGCACACATCGTCTTGCCTGAACTGGTTTACATTACCTTTGCCTATTTGGTTCACATTGTCTTGCCTGTAATAATTCATATTCTCTTGCCTGTAATAATTCACATTGTCTTGCCTGTAATAATTTAAATTGTCTTGCCTGTGATAATTTAAATTGTTTCGCCTGTAATTATTTACACTGTCTTGCTTGTAATAATTTAAATTGTCTTGCCTGTAATAATTTACAATGTCCTGCAGTAATAATTCACATTGTCTTGCCTGTAATGATTGACATTCTCTAGCCTGTAATAATTTAGACTGTCTTGCCTGTAATAATTCACATTGTTTTCCCTGTAATAATTTACATTGTCATTCCTGTAATAATTCAAACTGTCTTGCCTGTGATAATTTACTTTATCTTGACTGTAATAATTCACATTGTCTTGGCTGTAAGAATTCACAATGTCTTGCCTGTAATAATTCACATTGTCTTGCCTGTAATAATTCACATTGTCTTGCCTGTAATAATCACACTGTCTTGCCTGTAATAATTTACCTTGTCTTGACTGTAATGATTCACATTGTCTTGCCTGTAATAATTCTCAATGTCTTGCCTGTAATAATTCACACTGTCTTGCCTGTAATAATTCATATTGACTTGCCTGTAATAATTCACATTGTCTTGCCTGTAATAATTCACATTGTCTTGCCTGTAATATTTCACATTGTCTTGCCTGTAATAATTCATATTGACTTGCCTGTAATAATTCACATTGTCTTGCCTGTAATAATCACGCTGTCTTGCCTGCAATAATTCCCAATGTCTTGCCTGTAATGATTTACATTGTCTTGCCTGTAATAATTTACTTTGTTTTCCCTGTAATAATTCACATTGTCTTGCTTGTAATAATTCACATTGTCTTGCCTGTAATGATTCACGTTGTTTTACCTGTAATAATTCACAACTGTCTTGCCTGTAATAATTTACACTGTTTTGCCTGTAATAATTCACATTGTCTTGTCTGTAATAATTTACATTGTCTTGCCTGTAATAATTCACATTGGCCTGTAATAATTTGCATTGTCTTGGCTGTAATGATTCACATTGTCTTGTCTGTAATAATTCACATTGTCTTGCCTGTAATAATTCACATTGTCTTGCCTGTAATAATTTACATTCTCTTGGCTGTAATGATTCACATTGTCTGGCCTGTAATAATTTACATTGTCTGGCCTGTAATATTTCACATTGTCTTGCCTGTAATAATTCACATTGTCTTGCTTGTAATAATTTACCTTGCCTTGCCCGTAATGATTCACATTGTCTGGCCTGTAATAATTTACATTGTCTGGCCTGTAATAATTCACATTGTCTTGCCTGTAATAATTCACATTGTCTTGCTTGTAATAATTTACCTTGACTTGCCCGTAATGATTCACATTGTCTTGCCTGTAATAATTCACATTGTCTTACCTGTAATAATCTACATTATCTTGCTTGTAATGATTCGCATTGTCTTGCCTGTGATAATTCACGTTGTCTTGCTTGCAATAATTAACATTGTCTTGACTGTAATGATTCACATTGTAATAATTCACATTGTCTTGCCTGTAATTATTCATATTGTCTTGCCTGTAATGATTCGCATTGTCTTGTGTGTGGTAATTCACATTGTCTTGCTTGCAAATAATTAACATTGTTTTGCCTGTAATAATTTACATTGTCTTGCCTGTGGTAATTCACATTGTCTTGCTTGCAATAATTAACATTGTCTTGACTGTAATGATTCACATTGTAATAATTCACATTGTCTTGCCTGTAATAATTCACATTGTCTGGCCTGTAATAATTCACATTGTCTGGCCTGTAATAATTCACATTGTCTGGCCTGTTTTTCGTTTACTTTATCCTCCTTCTTTTAATTTAGATCGTCTTCCATTTTTTTAAACATAGTTTTGCTTGCCTTGGTTCACATTGTCGCGTCTGTTCCTAGTTTACGTTGAATTTTCGTTTCACCTTTTCACATTTAGTTGTTTTGTTGTATAATAATGGTCTCAGCCTGTACGGTCTTGTGCTGCATTGTAAACCAACAGCCAACACAGGTTCAAGAATGCAAAACCATATTGATTACTGCCCTCCGAAATATGTACAAGAAGAAAGTTCGTTGGTCGATCGCATATGCAATGTAATGCCAAAAAAGCGTGCGTGCAGGCTGCCGTGCCAGGAAGCATGAATGTACGTGTGCACGAAAAAAAAAAAAAAAGCACATGTGCACGCCAGTCGATAACGCACACGCGCAAACACACACACACACACACACACACACACACACACACACACACACACACACACACACATACACGCACACACGCACGCACGTACACACACACACACACACACACACACACACACACACACACACACACACACACACACACATGTGTGTGTGTGTGCGCGCATAAACACACACACACACCACGCACACGCACACACACACACACACGCACGCACGCACGCACGCACACACACACACACACACACACACACACCACACACACACCACGCACGCACGCACGCACACACACACACACACACTAACACATGATTACTTAGTGTATCTCTTTCAAACAGACTTTTACGATGAAACAGCAGGTCACATACCTCGGGTCGAAGGAGTAGACGTCACAACCATACACTCTTCCGATGTCGTCATCGAAAGAAAAGTCGTAGTTTATTCTGTGTCACGAAGCACATAAACACACACACACACACACACACACACACACACACACACAGAGTTGTTTTAAAACAGCAACAAAATCTACAAAAATCTCCTGTTTTTAATTATATACAAGTCACAATGTTTAATAACCACGAACAACACGCAGACTTGGCTGGTTTCTCCAGTTTGTTGCGTCTGGGAAGCAAAGCTGTTTTCCATACAGACAGTTCAGTGTGATTTGGAGTAGGATTAACGGACACACACACACCACACACACACACACACACACACACACACACACACACACAGAGAGAGAGAGAGAGAGAGAGAGAGAGAGAGAGAGAAAACATAAAAGAACGTAGAAGCTCTCTCTTGTTCCGCTATCAAACATTTTATACCCATGCTTTCTACAAATGCTATTAGAAATATTTTGAATCACCAGTATTAAGCCATGAATTCTTTCTTTCTTTATCAAAGAGTCCAATTCATTAGTAAGTACTTATAGCTTCCCACATTTACCATCTCATACTTTTAAGGTTATTTTTAAGTGAGTCAGTCATATAGCTGTTGGCTTAATCTACCATCTTCACCCGACCCCCACCTCTTCTCTCCCACACCAAAACCGTTTGTAGACTCCTAGTTCAATCGTCAGGGTTTGGTTTGTTTGTGTGTTTGCTTTGGGATTGATGGGGTGGTGTTTTTTCCCATCTAA